>OW388296.1:33894085-34494085 GCA_936450465.1 Gibbula magus
TCTTAATGAGTATGATTGATTCTAAAGATATTAAATTATTTTAATGACTATTACTTATTTGAAGTTTTAGTACTTTATTAATTATTCAGATAAATTTGTCATATTGTTTGAGGAGGACCTTAATGGCGGTTCTTTGTACCTAAGCATGGTCATATCTAAACGTGCACAACAGATTATATTGAGCACCATTATTTTTGCTCATTAGTACGATACTAATTGTAATATCATAGGCAGTTATCTAAACAATGGTTCAATGTCATTTTATTTAGGTTCAATCTTAATTCTGATGTTGAACTGTATTTACAATAGTCATCAATCACAAGTCATAACTGAAAATATGTTTGAGGATTTTGATAATATATCGTTCAAAGACAAGATATGTTTTTTTACAAAATTACCAGTGCACGGAGTCTTGAAGCTGTTAGTCGTCCACCCATCTAGATCTGTTCCGAGATTTAACAAATATTAATGGATCTTGATTTATGACACATTCAACCCAAAACAACAAACATATGTTGAAAATCGATGTTATAATCAAAATGGCGCACAATAATATAATATTCTTTTGTTGATCAAACCAGCCAATCCCAATTTTTAAATAAACACGTGCGAAGGTGTATTCCCGGAAAGCCGTCAATGACGTCACGTGATCAAACAATGATGTCACGCGATCAAATCACGTGATCCTGAACGGCAACCCATTAATAACGAACAAAAATAGTTCCAGTCGATATTCCATCAAGCTCACCTTTTCCCACCTGACAGTTCTTTGTCAACAAATGGTCCAAGGCAATGTTTTAATTAAGTGCTGTTACTTTTAATACATTGGTTTTAGTTTGTCTTTGATAAACTAGCTTCTTTGTACCTTAAAATATGGATATGAGTTATGATCGTACAGTTACCTTATCTTTGCAATGGTTAGGATAATGAAATAGCGAGTTTCAAGGTTTGACGTTTGGATGTTGCAAAATCAACAATATTTTTTAATCCGCATGGCAAATTGGTGTTTTAGTGTACTTCGTCAAGATCTTGATAATAATATTTGATCTAAATGCAATTTTTATATTTATTTGTAAATTATTTCAAATCCACTTTTGTCATCGTTTGAAAAATAGCGTACGAAATATCAAAGTAAATTTGAGCGGACATAAAAATCAATTTGCGAATCGACATGTATGTGTCTCTATAGTGACAAAGGATATAAAGTACATTAATAATTGTAACTTAAGACATATATTGAACATGCTTCGTTAATTCCGATAATCCACCTCGTGTTTCGCCAATGCAAAAATCAATGCCATGCTTTTATGCCTTAATTTTGTAAAATATCAACTGTCGCGCCATCGAACCATGTAAGCTGTCAATATACTGACAAAGGTATATCAGCACGCACTGCATGAACTTTGCACGAGAAGAACGTGCTCAGAGCCGGGGGATTGACAGGCTGAAAGATACATTTCCTTCCAGCTTAGCTGCAAATGCACGTGGCAAACTCATGTTAATTACATGGTACATTGACAGTCCAAAAGTACATTATCAAAGCTTATCTTCGCATGATGCTATTTAATGTACGAATTCCAGGGTATTTGCATATGTGAATGAAGTTATCAAACTACAATGAATATATATTAATAAGACGCCCCCCTTGGGAGTGTCATTAAAATATCATGTTATCAACCATTCTTCTATATTTCCATATGATTAAATCTTTTATATCGTATCAAATTTTCAGGTCGTTGACCGAACATTAACCGTTGTGTGACCACCCAAAACAAAGGGCGTGTTTCTTTAAAGATAAAGAAGTAATGTTTGAAGTAATACGATACCCACATTTTCAACTATAATGGGCAATTTACTTTTATGTGACTAGTAATGATAAATCCTTCTGTCAAGACACAATTTGAACAGGAATCTCAGTATTTAGCATTTAGATGGCATGTATGGTTTCTAAACAGGCATTGACACTTTATATTTTAAGCGTTCTTAAAGCTCAAATATTTCAGGAATTTGTTTTAGTAGTGTGATATTTACGGCATTTTTGCGATTTTATCATCAGAACAATGCTTGATTTAAACTCTGACGATAAACATATGATATACTAGTTTATATTTATTTGATAAACAATTTAGAAATTTACAACCTCAAGATGACCTTTGACTAAAGACACGTGTCATTCAAAGTCACGAAAGGATCAATTAAAATGAATGAATGTATGAATGTTGTGTCAAAAGTTCATACACGACAATACATTGTTCATACATTCATTCACAAACAAGAAAACATCAACAATATCGTTGATATGATCATGCCGTTAATTAAATGTTTAACTCCCCGCAGGTCATATGTCATACAATAAACGAATTGTATATATAGTCATATCGGCCAATTCATAGTACACTATTGATATGTTTCTTTCATTAGTTCGCCTTTGGTGTTTTCTCACCCAACAGAGTCCCACGCTTCGAACAAACGGCCAGTATCCGATCTCCCCATACACATAAATGAAACCGCCTCTATTCTCCCCTTTTATATATGTTCTATACGCACACTATGTTCTTCTGTTCTCACCAAAAGCGATAATATCTTTGATGGTACAATCCACAATAAATGTTTATAGATCAAGATCCTAATTGACACTACATGTCAACAACTGTAAGTACTGTATAGAATCAAACATTAAAGCTTTTTAATGGCTTGACCATCATAAAGATATTTCTTTATGTTGCATTATAGATTATATAGTAAGATTATAAATATAGATTATTAACGATACATCATGATTTCCTTCGGATGTTGTAATAGGAGTTAGTTTGTTTCTTTACATAAACGTATTTTTAAATTGTTTTTTAATTAAATTTTAATATGCACTAAAACACGGCTGTAATTTATGTGAAACTTAAATGACTCATAAAGAAGAACAGATGGAAATTGCAATTCAAAATACGAAAAATTCTAAATGATAATTTACATCAACGATGAATCAATTCTGTAACTGTTTCTTTGGTAATATCATTATATATTATTAAGAAGCATTTATTTGACGCATTTAATTGAAGCATTTATTTGACGTATTTAATTGAAGCCTTTATTTGACGTCATAGAACTAAAGCCCTCTTTGTCTCAAGTATCCGGGTTTTAAAAGTTCACCTTTGTATAAAAACTCATTCAAGTGGAATCCAGGTGCAAATCAATCGATACATTCTACCTGGAAACCCAATCAAGCCTAGGCGGTCTCTTTGATATTGCTATCGGGCAAATGATATCAACTTAAAACGTCTCAAGTGTCTCTCCATGGTATCAAAGCAATGTATAACCTTTGTTCTTTCAAATGAAATAAACAATTTTCAAAACACACGTGTTTGTCAATGACCACGCGTGTTGCCAATAGCATCCACACAGGTACTTTGCAAAAAATCAATAACCCATTGAACAAAGCATGGACACAATACATAATGTATTGTCACAAGAAATCTTAACAATGTCCATCAAATATGATAAGAATGTAATAATCTATAAAAGACGACTAACGTATCCTTATCTATTCAAACTCGACATGAATGTCAATTATCAATGAAATACACATCCTCCGTGACCTACAGCTGAGCACTGAGGAATGATATTGACAACGTTCGCGATGCATATTTCATTACTGTCAATACGAGCAAATAAAGAACTCATGTCGGTTTCAATGAATGTTGATTGCTTCTTCTTAATGACCAATACAAGAGGTCATTGATTAGTAAAGGAAGAATTGGCGTCTTGGGGGAAATAAAATATATGAACTATGACTTTTATTTACAATTTGCATCTCGCGCCAGTCAATCAACAGTTCAATAGTTAATCGTGTCGACACATCCCAATCCTAACTGATCCCTCCTGATCGTACCAGATGGCATTGAATGACTTTTGGTATTGCTGATCAAATAAATGACTTTTTCCCCATAAAATTAATGGTAGAAGAGTTCATAATACTGGAAAGAGTTATTGTTCTTGCAGTACTAAGCGTAGTCTCAAGACAGTAAAATGTAGGAGAATTGCAACAGAATAATAGAATAGGCAGAAACATTGCCCCCTTTAGAGGATACGCAAGTCATTTCTTCCCACAAAACATATGTCAGTTAGAGATGTAAAAGGATTTTTCATTTGATAGAAAATAGTAGTAATAGTAGTGGTAGTAGTTGTAGTAGTAGTAGGAGAAGTAGGAGTAGTAGTAAAATGCAAAATTTCACACTCCCTTAAATTATTGAACGTCATTTCTTAATGCATTACGGCGTCTTTGGAGTAGTAGTAGTAGTAGTAATAGTAGTAGTAGTAATAGTAGTAGTAGTAGTAGTAGTAGTAACAGTAGTAGTAGTAGTAGTAGTCGTCGTCGTCGTCGTAGCAGTAGTAGTAGTAGTAATAGTAGTAGTAGTAGTAATAGTAGTAGTAGTAATAGTAGCAGTAATAGTAGTAGTAATAGTAGTAGTAGTAGTAATAGTAGTAGTAGTAATAGTAGTAGTAGTAAATGTAGTAGTAGTTGTAGTAGTAGTAGTAGTAATAGTAGTAGTTGTAGTAGTAGTAGTAGTAGTAGTAGTAGTAATAGTAGCAGCAGCAGTAGTAGTAGTAGTAGTAGTAGTAGTAGTAGTAGTAGTAGTAGTAGTAGTAGTAGTAGTAGTAGTAGTAGTAGTAAAATGCAAAATGCCACACTCCCTTAAATTATTGAACGTCATTTCTTAATGCATTACGGCGTCTTTGGATGGAATTTCTGGTCACAGTATACCAGAAAAACGTCAGATCAAATTTCCAAGAACTAACAGTATTTGCTTCAACATTAATTCGATATTCTACTTTAATAAACGCGTGTATTCTGATGTGTTTTTCACGTTCATATAAATACTTGATATTGTTAAGAGAACTGTCAATAATGTGCTACAGTCGCAGGAAGTTATTGGTAAAAAACAATTATTGCCACGTGTTTCTTTATCACCATCATGTGACCGGCGTGTACGCACAAGGCGCGCGATTTTCCCGAACCGGCGAAGATATTGACATCAATCACCACATCAATCAAAAGTACCAAGCCTTTTGATGCGATTGTCAATTTATAAATTGAAATATTTTAACTTGTTTTTAATGTACACTAGTTTAGTTTTTTATAATAACTGTTATTCCCCGCCATGAGTTTAGTGCAAAGCGAATGTCAGGTTCAAAGTATTCGGCTCCGATGATTTTGTGACCTTGGCCTTCAACTCAAGGTCAAACTAGCTAGCCTTTGAAAGTTTATCCTTGTTAGCCTCGTATCGCAACAATTCTTTTTATGTAACAAGACCTCTCATAGGGAGGTTATTCGATTTTGGTGACCTTGACATCATTTCCAAGGTCAAAATGAAGCTTTGAAGTTTTTTTACATTGTATGTTAAGCGCGATGTCTCAATAAGGGTTCACTGGGATTTTCTATTTGTTGTCAAGGTCACAGCAAATCATTGGATATTAAGCATGGAACCGTCCATGTTAAGTTTGTCAGAGTGACCTTGACATTGTGTTCAAGTTCACAGTGTACATGTTTTTGGAAAATAGTTTTGAGTTTCAACTTCTAAACCGAAACATATCAAGGAAATTAAACTTGATCATGTTTCAGCTGGCATCTAGCTTCCTATTAGACTATAGCTATATAGTATCTCTAATTCCCTTTCTCTTTTTTTAAATGAATAATTTGCGGCGGGGATCATGTTACTTTAGTAACAGTTAATTGATTTTTTTAATCTTTTGATTGTCGTTGAAGATGGATTATGTTTCCCACTATTTCTTGTCATCGCGAGTTTTGTAACGATAGTTCTGTTACCTGTTACCTGTTTGTTTTTAATGACGTCATAGCTTGGCAGCGACGTCTTGGACAATAGTTCCGCTCCATCGACTTGTGATTGTCAAATGTTTAAAAACAAACATCAAAGTTCATATGAATCAAAATGTAATAATATGCTTGCTTTTGGTTTAAGAAGATCACACAGCATAAACAACATGCTGAAAGCATCATACCGTAATTCTTCCTTAATTTCGCCCCCTCTATAAGTTCGCCCAACTAAGATCATCTGACAGCCTTTTTTCAAAATACCTTTCCAAATTTCGACATTGTACCAGAAGTTCAGTACTGACAAATTAAAAATTCGACCACATTCCAAATTTTGAAAACAAATTATTTACAGCCATGATAAACAATCGTCTTGTGATTTCTTTTCAGTGAGTTTTATGAGAAAAACACGTATTTTTTATTACACAAATTTTGGGAAATGTTTTAACTTGATCACGCTTGTCACAATACATTCTAATCTATAGGTGTATTTTCACACTTCCCAATTTATTCACTTACTGTACTTATGACATACCTTTATTAAGAATAATGTTACCATATTATCCATTATCAATGATTTCATTTTTCGTAAATGAAAAGGCAGCAATCACTTCCGTGTGAGGCTATAAATATATATCACTTAGACTGTCAACACAGTAATGCTATACTATGAATAGAGTTTGTATTGAATTTTCTGATTGGCTAAGAGAAGGGAAGTCCCAAAGTTAACCAATAATAAGGCTTGTAACATCTGGATGTTTGCTGGGGAGACTTGAAACAGTCACATGACTAATGATAAGTTTTGTAACATCTGGATGTTTTCTGGGGAGACTTGAAACAGTCAATTGACCTAGTTCATTAAAGTCTGCAGTGAAGTCACTGGAATAGTCTATTTTGAGTAGGGATGACTGCAGGGGATGTTTTTTGCCTTTCCATTTTGATAAGTCAATTTACTTA
This sequence comes from Gibbula magus, assembly GCA_936450465.1. NCBI lineage: Eukaryota > Metazoa > Mollusca > Gastropoda > Trochida > Trochidae > Gibbula > Gibbula magus. The sequence continues at coordinate 33,900,870 of OW388296.1, forward strand.
TCAAATGGATATTGTTGGAATATTATGACAGATGTTAGCTCATACTTACAAATATATTTCAGTTTTAAAAATCTGAATATGTAATAAATTGTTTCAAAGTTTTGTGACTTGTTAATCCCTACATACAAATAGACTCAACCAAACACCAAGAGAGACGACTGTCCACTATCGTAGATAATCAGAACCATATATGTTGATGTATATGTTTCAAAATATTACCAATAATTGGTTTGCATGAATTAAGCCTTTCAAAGTAATATAATTATTCAGCTGTCATTGTTTATGTTCGTAATTTCTTGCAAAGCAAGCTTGTTGATATATTCTACTTGATTGTCACGCAATGCCGTTTCAAAAAAAGTTGACTGAGAAAATATGCTTCTTAACTTGACTTGTATAGCAACAGACAATGGTTCATATTATAATTTATTGATGAATTTTACACATAGGAATCTGAACTAATGCAAAAATAGTTAGGATTGGTGTATTGTTTTTTCTCAGTTCTTGGTGATACGCTTGCTAGAAGGGAATTCCGTAATGACGATAGTCTGCTGTGATTGGTTTATACTAATATAGCAACCAATCAGATTGTACTTCCTTTGAAAACATGTGGACAGCCAGCGATGCGAGACATGCACGCTAAAGCTAAATTACGATTCATATCATTTCAAATTTCCTGATCTATTTTGTCAAGTCTAAGAACATAACAATTCAACTCCAAATTATTATTGTTTTATTTCCTGGTACACAATTTAAAATCCAAATGACATTCAAATTTCACAGAAAAAATAAATTGAGAATCGTGGCTTCGCCGATCGTAACTTGTCTTCTGAAGTAAAAAAATGGTGCATTAGTTCATTATATGAATAAAATTACCATATACAAACATAATTAAAAGTTTTATGCTAACTAATATTTACGAAGTGTGTAACCTTCTTTTTCAAATTGGTTTTAAACATTTATATGAAAATCTAAAATTTCGACAAAGATGGCGCACAAACGAAGGTGAGTGGTGATAATTTCGACCGTGAACATTTCGTTAAAATATTTGGAAAATTTGAGGGTCGAAATTATGGAAGAATTACGGTACTCGAAAGTTGTATTTACTGTCATATTTCGACGACAAGACCGGGATCATTCTTAAACACATACTATGCCCCTTGTGGCGCCTTAATAAGGCCCCAAAGCACGCATATTTCTCAGACATATTTAACAGGATGACGCTTTAGAACAACAATTTTGCAATTTGAATTTACAAATTACTTCGTTTTGATTGATTACTTTGAAGTTGATATTGTTTATTACTTGAAAGCAAAATATCACAATACTTCAATAATGTCATGTGCTACTCACAGGTGTCGCTTCACATGGCGTGTGGTCAATTTCATTTGGTATCTTGTATTGAATATAAATGGACACAACAACATGGAAAGATAAAATTTATACCTGAAACGACAATATAAATTGTATGCTTCATTATGTTGATACATATAATTTTCACGCAACGTTAATCTAATTAATGAATTCATTTTTAAATATTCAAGCTTTGTAAACGCATCCTTCCGGAAATTTCGAACTTCATAAACAGTTTTCACACTAAAGTAACTGCATTGATGATTAAAGCAAAGGTGACATCTGCAGGTCAAATGTAATTATATTAAAACCTCAATGGTATAAACTCAACCATCCAGCAAATAACATAATTTAATACAATCACTTAAATACGCTTGGGAATAACCGGATACCCATCAAACTTGTCATATGAACTTGAATGACCAATCACCATTAAAAAGTCGCCTTTGTCATTTATACAAAACTTCACTCGCTTTATGACGTTTAGATCTCCCATTAAAATTTTGTGTTTGGTTAACTGAAAACTGAAGAATAATAACGGTGTATATAATTGAACAATAATGCAAGAAAAAATGTTTGCAAAATTCTTTTGTTTCATCCAACAAAACACATGCTCTGTTGTTTCAGCGGCCTTTAAACAACATCATTAAGATGTTGTTTGGAGACACTTGGAAAAGTAAGGCAAAGGTTAAGTTTAGAACTTGGTTATACATATTTGAGAAGATTCTCGCCGAATTCTAATGTTACTTTTACCTAATTGACAAAAACTCAAGGTTAACGCGTACTTTCACTCTCGAATTTTCAACAGATGCTTAACAGTAGTTTTTGTCCCTAATGCTTATATAGTCTTCAATATAAAACAAATTGCATTTATATGACGCACGAATACAACACTTTATATATCGTAGCAGGCACGCACGAGGATAATTATCACGGTCGTGTGTTTGTTTAGATGACGTCATACCTCCGGAATGACGTCATTGGGAACTGGGATGTATATCGCATGTCTTAGGAAAATCACGATTCCACTTTTTCAGCTGGTAAAGTAGATTTTAATTAGGAGCTTTTTAATGCGAGTCAAAATGTTAAACAGATTTGCTGCAACAGCTTACAGCGAACTGTCAAACAAAGATTACGTCATAGATCACGTGATGTAAACATACAATGTCAATTCCAATACACAAGACACGTCATTATGTGAAACTAAGAGGCATGTATATTTGCTGTTGTAGCACTTAAAGGTCAATCTTAACGTTTCCATACGCGTATTTGGTTTGAAAACATTGCACATCTCCACCAAGCGGCAGAGAGAAACGATACCAAAACAATTCAAAATATGTTAATTCACGATTGATAGATATGACTGATTGTAACACCATTGCTCTTAACGTCTATTAAATGTAACTTGTAATTGTTTAAACATTATCTGTTCGTGTTTCGGATAAAATGGTTTTTAAAAATCGTTGTTTTGAAATCCCCTTAATCCTGAGAGATAGGAGAGTGACATATGGTTTTCTTGCTGTTTTAATGATATCCAACAGCAACGATACATCATCGTTGTAAAGTCCAAGAAGGTTCATTATACCAACAACACCTTGAACTAACATAATATCCATATTCAATAAAATTTTGAAATACAAAAAATTTAGATATCAATTTCAGCCCCACGTGTGTTTGAACAAATAGTTATCATCAAAAACTGTGGTGCCGCCTTTGTGATATATTGTTTTGGCAGTATAGATATTGCACAATGCCCTCCGACATGACAACACAATTCTATGACGTCGTATACATGATGACGTCACACTGCTATTACAGCAACGCTCTGGAAGTCAAATGACAGTGCTGCTCTCAGAGGTGTACACATTTCATTGAAACGTTATGAATGAGGATTTTGGATGATAAATAGAATCTCACCCTCGTATCTTCTGATATCAAATATATCAACACACATTGAAACATGTAAAAATATGTGTAACTTTTATCAACTCGTGTTGATATATTTGATATTAGTAGACACTTGGGTTAGATTACATATAGATTAAAGTATCATAATCTCATGGATGAAATGTTGTAAATCTCTTCACAACACTCAAAATCTACTTTGTCCGGCAGAATGTTTTAAAATTGTGTTTGACTTTGTTGAGGATTTAGTATCGTTTCTTTTCTCCCTCAGTGTGTTTAGGTCGATACATCTTAAAGGGGCAGTATCACGTTTTTTCGCTCAAATGAGTCGATGAAATGAATTTGAAAAATATTTGTTTTCCAATAGTAAAACACCCTTCTCTCTTCGGAAAATCCAGTTAAAAATGAGTGTATATGGTTCGGTAAAGCAATCGTTTTTGTAATTCGAAATAATAAATTGTGTTCACAATAAAATGGTAATACAATTTTTGCTTTAAACGCAACACCGTTATTATCACTACGGATAATTGGTTTGTGTAATTAGATGTTTAACCCTCTAAATTTAAACTTAAAGGACAGGGACTATCTTAAAAATGGGAAATTTGAAAAAAATACATTTTGCAAAAAAATGTGCTACAGCCCCTTCAACCTTGCCTCGGTTACCATACAGTATTCCTGAATCCACACTAACTTAAGTTACACTACCGTCACTTATACTTATAGCGATACCAATTCAATAAGTAATACATAGAATATCAACACCATCAATACCAGTATCAATGCTGTAGCAACAACACCATTAGAATAAACCAACAGCATTATAAACCAACAACTGGATCGCACGCCTTTGCAAAGGTCAAAAACTGGGACGCTTGAGTATGATTGTCGTGAGTGTTTGTATTTTGTAGCATGATTATTTACTTATGTAAGATATAGTGTCGCATTCCAAAGGTTTATGTAATGGTGACTTATCACGTGTTTTGAAGAATTATCTATTCATGCGATTACTAATGGTGGGATATGAAATTTAAGCTTTTTTAAAGAACATTTAAAAATACTATTTAAAATACTACAGTTTCATAAATTTCTTCATAGATATTGTCCGAATGTTATTGAAAATCAAACATGTAAACGCCATGGAAATAACATATTTACAACACATATTTCAACGGATATGAAGTTGAAATTCTTCAAAAGTATTCATGTGATAGAATCATTGACCAGTAGAAATGAAAGTGTTTGCAAACTGGTCATCTTGTCTTTATTTATGTACAAGCCCATGCAAACAGATGTCTGAATGTAACCTGACAGCGGTTGAGAGTGATCGTAATATAATCTTACCGCGGTAGAGAGAGACCAGAATGGAATTTGACCGCAGTGGGGAGCGATCAAACTGCAATCTGACCGCGGTTGTGAGCTATCCCACTGCTATTTAAGCACTGTTGAGAAAAATAAGACCGTGGTCGACTGTCAGATCGCAATCTGACTGCGGTTGAGCGCGTTCCCACTGCGTTCTGACCGCGGTAGATACCGATCAGGATATCAGCATCCCCTGTTAACCACGTGTCTACTGCATGTATTTATGCAGAAATAATTGTTTAACGAGAATGATAGAACATTATAAAGAAATAGATAGAAAATTATATATTATTTTGCCTTACTGTACGTTATTTCTTAGTACAGTGAAGTGATATCGATTTATTTTTCTAATACATGATTCTAAGGTCAATATCTACATGAGCTATGATTTTTGAGAATTATTGATGCATTCTGTTGAAGCCAAATGCAGTAAAATGTGGCACAAAACATTAAACAATAACACATAACATTTTCCCAAGTTTAATGTTGCAGTTGTTCCCATTATAATGGTTATATGGTTAATGGTGCAAAATGATGTATGTGCTTATTTGTAGCTTTTAAAAGCATATATTGCTAAATGAATTATTTCCCTAACTAATTTTGTCAGGTAAATAAATATCTTATTACCAGGCAGTTCTCACAACAATGGATCAACCATTCTCAACGATGAATGTAATTTACCATTTTAAGAAGTCGAGCTATTACCTAACTCGACTATTACCACAATAAACTATTTGAAACAATGTCATGTGCCTTTAAATTTATTATTAATGTGTGCTGTATTGTGTTGACCCATTAAAATTCTTTTGAATTTTTTAACAAAAATATGCATGTTCTGCAGTTGTTAATATTGTAAATGTCGTTCAAATCTAAAATGAAATTTGTAGGAAATGTACATTTAGATATTCCAAGCTGAATAAGGTACATAACTTATTCATGAATAATCATAAAATATTGATTATGTAAATCTTTTATCACACAATGCCAAACTAGCAATTACGAGATCGGTTTGAATAGCTAGCTAAAAGAAACATAGTTCGTTTTCTTTATGCTTTGTATTTCAAAAGCTTTTGAAATATTCTTTTGGTTAAGAAGTTGACGCTGATGTAGTCTGAGAAGACGAAAGATTTCATGATCCTATTTCTAAACTACCGTCCAAAAGAAAGTATACCATCACTTTGACAAGTAATTAAAAAAACATCAAAGGCAAGTTAGACACATTTATTGAAATATTTAATAAGAGCTTTCAATTATGCATAAACTAAATGTAAACACATTACATCGATAGCAAACAATAACATGTAAAATGGACAAAAAAACACTGGGAGTTGTAAAATGGGATTTCAAAATGTATCCGTACACAGAACGTTATTTACAACAAAATGTATACACTGTTGAGTCACTGGATCTTGCTTTAATATCGCAGAGTATGTCCTCAACCAACTTCCCAATGCAAGTCATAATTCTTGCCAGTCTCCATTACTGGCTGATTTAGGCCTTGCAGTATTTTCTTAAGAAAGTGTTTAGAAATCCAGGCCCGCTATGCATTTCTGGTGCAGCGATTCACAATCTTAACACAACAAAGCGAGGGAAATACAGCAAAGGAAAATCAGCCAGTAATGCAGACTGGCAAGAGTTATGCGTTGCGTTTGGAAGTTGGTCCTCATCGAGCATCCATATACGCAAGGATGCGTCTGCGCATGGATGACGTGAGGCGTCTAATGACGTCATGACGAATCAGCTGACACCGTTCAAGTTCTTGACGGGTTACTAGGGGTACGATTCTGACCCTAATCTGTCCGTGAAGATGGACCCATAAATGTTTGATCGGGTTCATGTCTGGGGAACATGCAGGCCACGCTTAAACATGCACATTCATGTTGTTGAGAACGTTCTGTGTGAGGTATTGCATTGTCATACTGGAAGACAATGTCAAGGGGCTGGTGGTTGATGAAAGGGAGTACAATTGGCTGCAGAATATCATCCCTGTACATGTACCTCTGCGCATTCAGGCAGCCATGAATGATGACTAGCCTCGTTTTCAGTTCAACACAAATTCCTCCCCACAACATCGCCTCCTCAATACGCTGGGACTTCCTGGACACAGTTTGGAGCCGTCCACAGCACGTCTGTGAACACGTTGACGACCATCAGCTCTGAACAAACTGAATCTGCTCTCATCAGAAAAAAGGACACGTGACCAGTTTCGGACTTGCCAACGTCGAACTTGCCTTGTCCAGCAGAGCCTGTTACGTCGACGTTGTTTGGTGAGCCCATCTCCCCGGTATGGACGCCGTGCCCGGATAGACTGATGAGTTGTCCGAGTGCTGTTGCTGTCGTTGCTGTTGCAGGGACGAAGCGACTTCTAGGTGGATTCCCCGGATGTAGCGACATGGTCACCCGCGGTCTCCCACTTCGCGGCCTGTCTGCAGTTTGGCCTGTCTGCTGTTACCATCGAAACATTCTGGTGATGCCGAACGTTCTTGCGATGTGGGCATGTGAATCTCCTTAAATTCCTGGTTCATTCCTACGGCTCTGTCTCTCTGAATAGCGGTCAGGCGTGGCATTTTTCATACTGCGACAACGTCTCGTGTCTTCTGCTGTGAGCGTCTGTGTTTTTCAGCACGTGCATTTCGTGGAATGCGTGCATATAACTTTTTCGAAAAGTCGAGTTCGCGCGACAGTTTTCGCATTTATACAAACTTTAAAAAAAGAAATTGATAGGTAGTAGGTTTTCACATCCCAGTTCCTATAAAGTTCCATGAATTTCTGTTCATAAATAATGTTTTTAACCCAAAGAATATCTGGTATACTTTCTTCTGGACATCAGTTTATCTGTTAACTTTATCACATGATTTCTTGGAACTATACAAACAGCAATGGATTATGAGAAAAAAGCTGTAAACTAATTTTAAAACTTTTTAATGATGATATATTTTTAAGATTATATAAAATATCAAGAAAGTTAAAACCATCAACCATTAGACTTCAATTCTTTATTTCGTATGCGTGGCCTCCGGCCCATATACAGGTAACAGTGAGCAGGTTGGACATGTTACAATAGCAACTGACTCCTCGGACGGAGTGCATGATGGATATAGAGCTGTACTGTAATAATAATTTCTGTATCACATGATGACATTAAATCGATGAAACTGTATCATGTAATCATATGGACTGCAGACAGGCAGTAAATATATTAATCTCAAGTCGTCAAAGGCTGGACAAACCATAATAAAATGGAATTCATCTTCAATATGATCCAGTTTACATACTCTGCATAAGCGCAGTGATCTTATAACATTACAATATCGCCCAAGTTCAACTTGTAGTCTTACCTTACCAATACGAAGTTTCGTCATTTCACGACGGTAAAGGGAACAATCACTATGAGTTAATTAAATACAAATCCGGTTTTAAATTCAACTTAAATTCAGAATAATACTCATATCTGCTACTACATTAGACTTATTAACAATATATAATGAAATTACCCACTCGTAATGAAGTCTTTACTTCTCATCGCTTTTATTTTTTAATGTATGTGCGCTATTTGTTGTCGAATTTCGTTTCCAGAGAAGTACCCTGATAGAACCACATCCTGGAAGAACATTCTTACCTTTTTTTCAGAAGAACCAATCGAGTTCTATCTGATTACTTATTACATGTATGAAAACTGTAGAGACGGTGAAGTAAGGCCATCCAATGGTGCTACGAGTGTTTGCTACGTCAAGTTTGTAAACTATCCCTTTTAGTAGTGGATATAGCGTCAGTCTATTACCTGGCTGGGGTGCAATGATTTATCATCCAAAACTCTGTTCCATAGGAGATATCACTCGTGTGAGATCAAGCGATATCTCCTAGGAGATATGGTTTTGACAGTAGATTTTGCGCTGTCACCGTCAACCGCATCACAATGCATTGACCTCATAACTTATGATTCACAATGCCATGACGTCATAAACTCGATAACGTCACAATATGACATCACGCACTGGAAGTGTAATGACCGTGCTGTGTTAAGAGGCATACATTTTTCTTTGAAAATAATGAAGAATAATTTTAGATGATAAATAGAATCTCACCCCGTGTCTTCTGATATCAAATTGAGCGCTTTTGAGCACTGATTGTGAAAAGAGCGCTTTACATGTAACAAGTTTATAAAATATATCAACCGTCGTTGATAAAACTTGTAACCTTTATCAGTTCGTGTTGATATATGGGATATCAGAAAACACAGAGAGAGATTCTCTATTACAAGACTCGTGATCGTTTTCTCATTAATTTTTTTCTCGGGAAACAAATTGCAAGATTGTTTCAATCTATTAATATGGTTATACCTTTAAATAAAACTATACGTGTTTCTATTTTGCACTTAAAATGGTACATTGATCGGTTTGATTTAAGGAAAATAACAATTAATTTAAATTTAGTTTAGTCGTAAGACTCTATAAGGCCAACGTCAATTTACACCCAATGATGCTATCAACCAGGAAGCCTACATTATTTCAACTTTCAAATTGTGCATTAACCTTTCACAATATGTATGCTTGTCTATCCTCTATCAAATCCTCTTTATTATATAAATAAGTCGTTACCGAATCCCCAATCTATTAATGATGAAGCACAAAGCACCAGCCACGAGAGTTAGGAAATCATATTAGTGCGTTCATAGAACAGTCATTAGTAGGTCACGGCTGAACGTAAGTCTACTGGTCGCGGAATATAGGAGACGATGGTCGACATACATGTTAACTCACTCTGGGGGGAAAGATAAAGTAACACGTTATGAGCATTGAAATACTGGGATTTAGCACTGAACTAAACTGTGTTTCAAGCGACAGTGATGGTATATTATATTTCACTTGATAAGTACGATATTATTGATCATCACTGATCAGAAACCGGAACTACTTTCCACTTTTTTTTTTTAATGAGTTAACTCTTATATAAAAGTACTTTTACGTTCATGTTATTGTTAAAATTATGTAATATGTAGAATTTATCAAACACCAAATTTATTTATATATAGAAGACGAGTTGGCAGGCTTTATCGTTAAATAAAACAGGGACCATAAACCACGAAGAGCGCAGCTCCCTGCTATGGTTTATTCTACGACAAAGCACAACAACGAGTCTTCTATATCTTATATGAGATGCCCTTAAACAATTACCCGCATTTATATAAAAAAAATAGTTGAGATATTATGTTATTTGTATAAACTGTTTTTTTGAAAATATGTATGTCTTCCGTAGTAGAACAAATTCACTTCCAATTGAACCATCAAAGTGATGTAAAATATGACGTAATTTGCTAAGCGACGCTCTAACTGACGTCCTAAATCACGAGCATGTTTTAATGTCTTATGGCTCGCTGTCGCTCCCATTGACCGCCTGTGTTTTTTTAATGCCGTGGGTATCTTATATTATGTCATAGAGGTAGATTTAGACAGACAGACAAGTTTATTCAATATTTAAGGCCCAGTGGCCTAACGTACAATTGATGTTTCATCGTGACGTGATTTGTTTATGTTTGAATATTTACATAATAAGTCTTCTTGAATCTTAGAGTAAAGTTCGTTAAAAAATTAGGATTTTTTAAATAAAGATACATGAAGAGGATGAGTGTTTAGGTTGAAATAAGAAATAAGAAGAAAATAAGGACTCAGTGACTTGTTGACAGGCTAGGGGCCGGTTTTTGATGCATGGACCTGGAGATAAGGACGCCGTTATTGGGTTAATGGTTTCGAAGCTGTATCGGCAGCTGAAAGATTGATTACCGTTTGGTCAGCTGTGACACATATTTCGGCCAGTGGTCACTCGATAAGGTGGTCAATGTGTGACCCGCTTTTTATTGAAGCCACCTTGGGTCGATAATCCTTAACCGAGTTTCTGAAATATGTTTTATTATTGTAACCTGAAACCTACTTGCAAGGAAAACAGAAGAATGTGTTAATTAAATGCTCTCTTCTGGGGCATAAAACGATGCTGGAGTATGGAAAACGTTTTCTTTGTAAACATCAATTATGTATCTGGGATATTTTGATCTTTTCGACGTTTGTTTATATGGTATTGAAACAAAACCTCCTGACATATTTGAGGAACTTATTTTGATTATTAAATGTTATGCTTTTTGGGGGAAACAGTAACGATTCATGATGAACGTTTTCTCTGTTATTACAGGTACGTATTTTTCGACTTGATTTAATTTTTACGTTTGCAATAAAACTTATTTTTGAATAAAGACGGTATCTAATTGAGGTTCAATTTTATTTAAATTATATCACAGCTGCTAGGATTAATGCAGGGTAAAATCCTGGAACACAATTGTGGTTATGCATTACAGTGAAACCTGCAAGCATCGGCTGGTACTAGCGAACCATAGATGGTGAAATTCAGTGTATGCACCCAAATTTTAACATCTAACATTGTAACATCTAACTTACAACGGTTCTCTGATAATCAACAGATACGAGCCCCTGGCGGGATTCAAACCCCGGACCTCTTGATCCGAAGCTGAACGCGGTAATCTCGCCCCTTTTTTGATAAGTGTAAATTTTTGAAATTCCACAAAGGAAATGTCCCCACGAGTTCTTTTTTCAGTAGTAGTAGTAGTAGTAGTAGTAGTAGTAGTAGTAGTAGTAGTAGTAGTAGTAGTAGTAGTAGTAGTATACACTAATTCAAATAGTACATAGCAATTTGCTAGAATACTATAATCTGGCCTGGGAGTAAACATTATCCCTGCCATGACCTATTGAGAAAACCGACCCTGAGGCCCTCAGTATCCTCACATGACCCCTGACCTTAAAAATAAGACTCAAAGCTCTTGGTAGAATATCATCATTTGCCTACGGCCTGGAAAAAGCAAGGCATTACTTAGAAGCTGTTGGCAAGGTTTTGGCGAGTAGGATAAAGGCACCACGTGCTAATGTGTGACCAGACAGTTGGTTTGTTTGCTCTCGAACAAACCGCTGGGCACTCGTGCCACTTGACCAAGTTTCTATCTAATGATACTGACCACTCGAAAGTGCAGAGCGTCCATCACACCCGCCATAACCGGCAATGTCGATTCGTGAGTGGAACGCGGAACCGGAATCGTTTTTGCATTCTTGTTCTGGTTACATATTCGGGAATGTAAACGGTGTTCTGTAATCGATGAAAATTGATTCTGGAATTGGTGTAGCAATATTTCGGTTGATATTAAAAATTAAGACTATAAAAAGTTTGATGGAAATTCATCATCAATAACATGCTGTTAAAACGTTAGGTTATAAAACAAGGTTCCAGTTTGATGTCTTGGCTATTCCTCAATGTTCTTCTTATAAATGAAAAAATATTGATCACTTCCTGACAAATGGATGTCATCTGTTGACGTAGTCGAGAGAACAATTACTTTAAATTATGTATTTACAGTTTATTTATGTTTGGTATGTTTACACGATCATTTCGGTGACGTGTGACAGGACCGGATCATTTAGTTTGATTTACATAGTTAGTTTCTCTTTGAAGTCATTGGCCGGAATTTTTTCTCAGTTAATGGTTTTTCTGTCGGTTTTGGTTATCTTTCGTCGATTCTTGAAAATGAGTCCAACCCATACCAAATTACCTGCCGCAAATAACTGAGCAAATCGGACCCAGCAATACGGTTAGTTCGTTTTACCCAGATCTCTCATCGTGACGGCACCAACGCTGAACTTCGTTCTGGCAGTTTTCAATGGCGCAGTTTTCTCTGTTAACATTTCCTAATGTCTTTGAAATGAAAGTAATTAAAACCTAAGCTTACATATATGTTCTTTATAATGACCCATTGTGTATACATTTCCACTTATTTGAAGTTGACCATGTATTTCATATTGCAGGAGTATTGATGTTGTTATCATTTTTTCGCCAAATCTTTGATGAAGTTGAACGCATAAAAAAGCAGGAGTGTCTGGATAACAGCTTCTCTGTTGTGAACATACATGACGTTTCGGAGTATATGCTTACTCCTTCATCAGGTGTATTTTGACGCTATAAGTGTTAAAGTTGATAACGAGTTTGTAATGACCCAGTAAATTTGGTGTAAATTTTCCAACGTTGCACCACTACTTGGCCAGTGAATCCCATTTGTCATAGCATTGATGTATTGAGAATTGTTAAGGCTCTTTATTTCTATTCTTCTTTTACGATTCGTCGATTTACAATTCATAAGTCTAAACGCACAAACATGTAAGTTTAACACTCTCGACTTCACGGAAAGCCCCCAGCGTAAAAGTCAGCCACATCCCAACTATGGCGGGTCCGCGTGTCCTTACTGAAGTATCCGGTATATGGTCAATTTAACCAGTACACAGTGGTCAGTCGTGTCCTGAAGTTACGGATCGATGTCCACGTCTCGAACACCAGACATGACGTCACTGTTGACTGGACAACGGTCACCGCTGGACCAACAACAATAGAGACATCAGTTGATCTGGTTACACCGACAATGTCGCTTAATATTGTAATACCGATCCCTTCAATTCCGTCTTGTCGAGGCCATGTAAATAGTGTCTGGTTTCTGTGACATGACATTGTCTCAAGGTGGTTTGAAATATCTCCGTGTTGAAACAACACGTGGCAATGTGAAGCGTAGCCTCTGTAAAAGTAAAAACATGAGATAAAGTGAGAATTTCCCCACTGTTTTCGAGAGAAAACGATGAGATTTGAAGCCTTCATTTCACCTTAATAACTTGTATTATTATTGAGCACTAGAGACTTGGGTTGGAATTCTTTGTTTATGTCCTTGACATCATCGATCATGGCGATACAGTTAATATCTTGTTTCAGGCAGACATGTGTCAACACCTCATTACCATCATTACCATCAACATACCGTCTTCAGGTCATTATCATTGACGAGCAATACGTGTCGTAGCTGGTGTCGTATTACCCATGTCTATCAACTTCGTCGTCAACGTATGACCAAAATACATAACATTGATTGTCAATACATAACCGATTTATATCAATTTCATTATCAATTGATATCGCTTTTATTGTCAATTTAAGACCAATTTATATCAACTTCACTGTTACTATAGAACCTACATATATCACATTCATTGTCAATATGTATCCCGTTCATTTTCAATATGTTTACCAACTGTAGTGTCAAAATATAAACGATGTACATCATATTCCACCAGTGCATTCATATGGGCGTTAATCATCTTCATTGTCTGTATAACCGAGTTTCTTTAGCCTCTTTTGCATCGTCATCGTCAAACATTATGTGTGCCGAATGCCACGTCATTCGTTAAAATGGGACTTACGTAAAGGTGATTTGGCTAATATGGGCGGGTCGGGTCGTTCAGTATCAAGGGGTTATATTGAATATAAGATGTCGTATTTAGGCCTTCAAGACGTATGTCTAGAAGAGCTATTGTTTGTATCCTGATTTATTTCCTCCATAATTATTATGTGTACTTGTATTGTCCAGACCTTCCTGAGTAACTACTTGGCCGATTAGCATGACATTTGAAGAGATGATAGCTCGTGACATTCTCTGGTAACAGGGTTATGCAAAAAACTGTATAGTTTGTGTGTTGAAGTCAATTACATGAGAATGTTTAATCCTGCACTGGGTTTCATGTACTGAATGAATTTGGAACGTTGTTTATTAGGGGTGACTATTGACCCAAAGCGACTATTGCGATAGCAATAGTCTATTGCCACTTACTGTTGCGATAGCGATAGACTATTGTAACTCACTATTGCAATAACTATTGCGATATGGTTTTTTGTACAAATACGCAATAATCAGCTAGATATCTTATAGGTTTTAGAAAAAATGTTTAATTGATGTAAGACTATGTAAGAAATCATAAATGAAAAGACTTTTTGTCATTTTGATATTTCCTACCTCTAGTTCTTCCCTTTTGACATTCTAAAATGAAAAATCCTGAATTAAATGAAGTGAGGCTTGTGTCAATTATTCATAATTAACAGAATACAAATTGTAATTTATTATTTGTGGATGTACTTGTATGTCAATCAGTCACACACTGCAGGTTCTTCTAAAACTTGGTTTAATATAAATTTGCATAATTTAGGTAATGCATTGCTGATTTTATGATTATCAAATAACTTGTAACTCTGTTCTATTTGGTTCACATTCTTTTCACAAAACCGTAATTTTATCATAATTAATTTATCAACATCTTTCGAAAACAGGAAGTGTACAGTACAATTTATAATGAAAACTGTAAAGACATGTGGAGACGTTTTCAAGTTTTGCTTAAACTAATAAAGTGATACAATAGCTAACAGACTAGTCTTACACTCAGGCTATGTAAAAATATTTCTGAAAATATAACAATTTTATCAAATATCGAAAGGGGTCTGAAAGAAAGGATTCTGAAAAAAGAGGCTCCTTTTAATATTGTTTTAAATTTGTTCAGAGTCTAAGTGTTAGACTACTAATAGACTAGCAACGTCAGACTACCAAAGACCATAGACCGAGTTCCATGCCCTATATGGAACCATAGTGTTGTGCCCTACTTAAATGTGAACTCGTTCTGGAAGCAAAGATCGCCCCTCCCCTCCTCTCCCCTCCCTTCCCCTCCCCAGTATGTTAACGTCTCGTTTTCGCCAGCTGTTCTGGGATCAAGTTTCGGAGAGAATCTTTCACCAGATGGAACCTCTCAAACACGCTCTCTCTTTCAACGACATTGAGTACAATCTGGTCCAAAGCATCTGGTACTCTCATACATACGACATTCTTATCTGGTCCGCTTGCTTTGTTGAAGTTGGTCCATGAGGGTTGTACACTGTAGGCTACATACATATCATGTTTGACTATAATTTAGTATCTGAAATTATTTTTGTTTTTAATTTCCAAAAATAAAACTAATAAAGGGGAGACCTTATAAGTCTTCATTTACCTTAAATTGTAGTCTTACACTCAGACTCTGAAATATTCATTAATAAAATATCTCCATTGTATTATTGAACATGAACCTATGAGATATGTGATTTTCTTAAAACAGAGGCTCCTTTTCAATATGTAATAAAATGATGATATTTTCACTTTTTTGACTACTATTTTGTACTAAATTGTGTTCTGTATAATGTTGTCTTGTCTTGTTCTCTTTACAAAGTATACAAATTGATTTTTCTGGGTGACAGACTGATATCGTGTAAACAGTTTGAGATACATTCTAGAAGTTGGTGGTAGATATGATAATGACAGGTTAGCAATAAAGAAGTTTGATATACATAAAGTGATATATACACTCAACCGCAAAAGAAACGTCACCATACAAAATACAAGATAATTCAATCAGCGCGTAATAAAAGCTACTGAAACAGAGATACATCATGTCTCCTGAAGCCAACTAAACAAAATTTCAAAACATTATCTGTTCATATTTCAGTGAAACCAACGTTTTAAGAAATTATCGTTTTGAATCTCCATAACTGGGCGAGATAAGGGAGTCAAAAACGGCTATCCTGGCTTGTTTTATGACGTCCTACAGTAAAGACGCGTCAACAAATTTAATTCCAAGAAGTTTATTTATGCCAATAACATAATTTACTAATTCATTCTTATGATTTTTTAAGTTAAATGCCAAACATTTTGATAAAGCGATTTCAACACCCCAAGTGTACTTGAACAGACATGAATATAAAAGTATTACACCCTGATGTATGGAATTGTGGGTACCTCTTTACAAATAATGTCCCTATGAAAATCATTAAAAATCGTCTTTCTCCGGCAGCAGTATTTCATTTTTCACACCGTTGAAAATGTGGTGACGTATCTTTTGCGGCTTAGGGTAAGTGCTACGTGTATGATGTTGTTGTATATGGAAGTCATATAATCTGAACATAAATAACATTAAAACAATACTTTGAAGATTTGACTGCTTCAGTGAAGTCAATATCGTCGTCTGAAAATAAATAAATACTACTTTTTGTAGCATTTGTTATATCAACTTAAGGTGAAATAGTTGTAGATATTGTTTTGTTGAATTGATAAAGTCTTGATAAAGTACTTATTTTATAACTTTTCTATCATAGATCATGATTTTATATATTATAAAATGTTGTATTAAAAACATAGTTAAATGGTTATTTCAAAATGGTTAACTAAAATCGGCTCAATAAACATGAAATGTTGGTATATACAAATGTATATTATTTCTTATTTAAGAATTGATGAGATCAAATTTGTCAAAAACATATTGAAATACGTGCTGAAGGATTTAAGAAGGATTGTTTCGACATGTTTTAATGGATCGGTCATATGCCTTTAATGTACATTTCAGATATTGACAAATTGGCAACTTGTCAGTTCATGTGAGTGCAACGATATATAACTGTCTATGTATTATAGCCCGTTGTTTATGTCAGGCATCTTTATTTAATGCTATCTCTATAGCTTTTGGGCGGTTTATTGGCATATCCCACTGATCCAGTTATGAATTATAGCCAATAATTCAGCTTAGCTTTTTGTTAGGCCAACGACCTTATTCCGAAACAAAGACATGCGCGGAATTTAGTCATGTACAACATCTGTCAATCATTGTTTTAAATGCTGTCGTGCAGATCGTGTTGCACGTGCAAAGTGCGAAGCTTTAGGAAGATCCACGTTTTGCACGTGCAAAGCGAGAAGCTCATGAATGTTGTTATCCCCCTAGGAAATATTTTATCTCTGAACTTGTCCGCGGAATTCGTTACAGACATTATCGTTAAAGAAGATCTCTGGCGCGTGCCCTTTTCATGTCCTACTTTTGCAACGTTTGGTTAATAACGGTATAATTGACTTGGCAGAAGGGTTTTTTATTCCCGGGGTGTAAAAAACGTGCCGGCACGTGCGTGGCGTATCATGTGATGGCAAAAACTAACAATGATAAACTAATATAAGATAAAACAAAACATGAAACCCTCCTTTGAAATAGAAAGCAGTTGACCCAAAATCGACACACGTTTAGTATGAATTTAATCTTTTTGGTTATGATTAATAGGTAAACTTTCAAATCAACGAAATCTAGATATGTGATGGTCTTTGTTTAAATTACTCGAGGTCAAAAAGTAATTGTCGATTATTTTTCAAAATGATTTACAGGCAATGTACATGTATCTGTTCTGTGTCAATGTTCAATATATATGACAGCAAAACTGTAAACGTACTTTAAAAAATCAAAAACATTGAGAATAAACTAGATAAAAGGGCACATATTGATTAAGCAGAATGCAATACCAAATCGATATCCAATTTAATATGAATGAACTTTTCTTTCTACTTTCGGAATTTAGGGAAAAAACAGCATTCATTTCATGCAGCATTTTGGGGGTGAATTGTTGTTATTTGACTGTCAACGTTTTGAGGTGAAGTTGTGGTTGTTGCGATGTCACTGTAGAGGGTCGTCACAGATACGTGGACCCTTTTCTGATTGTTTTTACGCGATTTAAATGGAATAAAAGTGTTATAAGAACGTTTTACACCATAAAGTGTTTCATATGACTTAAACAAAACGAGTGTAATTTTGTATAAACCTCGCTCTCGCTTTGGTAAACTCACACTCGTTTCGTAAAGTCATATAATAATAATATCAGTATGTTACATCTTCATTTTTGTTATATGACGAGCATTGAAATACGGAGAATTATCAGTGAAATAAACTGTCTATCAAGCTACAGTGGAAATAACTTATATTTTCACTGTAACCAGTTACTGATATAATTTGACGCCATAAAACAATGTTCTATCGTAACGAAGTGGCTTTTGACGTCACGTTGTTGCTGTGGTGACGGAGTGTTCCTCGCGGCCGTTTAACATGCAAACGATCCTGTTCTTGCGTAATTACAAGGACAACCTTATTTAATAAATAGAATATCTGTCAATTCGTGACAAATACCATGTTTATTTCATCTCGTGAAGTAGAACAGTTATATATTGTCACTCGTGTAAATATAAACTTTCTGCCTCACTCGATGAGATAAACATGGTATTAGTCAAGAAAAAAACAGATATCCTCTATATATCAAAGATGTGTTCAGTCAATGATTCATTTGATGACATAGGGAATAAATGTTCAAGCACAAAACATCGAAGGTAATGTCGTATATACTGTGACTTCTAGGCGTTAATAGGTAATCTATTCACTTAATTACTTTTACAGACACTGCGGTGTGTATCACAGGTGAAGAAAAGTGTGTTACCCGTGTCATATAAGTATGGCAATAGTTTAAACAGACAATAACTGACCCTCATATAAACATAAAATTTATTGTTTTTCGAGAGTTAAACTCTTTTTAGTTTTCATGATCTATACAGTGTTTACTATGCGGTATTTATTTCACTCTGGCAAACCTTGACCTGTTGCTTTTATATTGAGAGTTTTGGTTTAAGTCCTATTTATGGCCAAAAGAGTGTTTATGCCTCAGTTTTCGTGTTATTTTCCTTCTTTAAATAAATTTGATTGAGGTTTTTTTTTAATATAAAAGGTAATAAAAACTGTTATACGTTATTACAGTAGCATAAATATGTGTCACATAGTGAACTAGTTTACCACAATGGTATAGGTATTAGTCTAACTCAAATGAGTAGAGGTTCGAATCTTGTATTTCTATAAGACACTCAAAACCTTATAAGAACGTGAATACGTTAAGATGTGTTGAAACAGAGTTAAACCCTTTTAAAGGCACCGTAGCACATCGTCCTTACTGAAATAAAGTGTTCTCTAGAACAGGCAAATACGTGTTACCAAGGCTCTTAAATCAATAAAAAAGAGAGTTCTAAATCGAATGTACATGATTACGTTAAGCAATGAGAGTTAAGTTCCCTTCGAGAGGCGATTTTAAGGTGTTCACACTAAAATGGTCATACGAAGGTAGATACATAGGACAAAATGTGGTGGAATCCGATTTCCGGATTCTCCCAAAAATTTCCGAATCCCGAAGAATCCGAAAGAATCCGGAAGCATCCGGCAAGCGGATTCCACCACTTTTTGTCATGTGATACCTAAACACTCAGAGTAGAGTTTTAAATATGGCACCATGATGGAATGGTCACCAATCCTGCTATCTAAACTCTCAACATCGTATGACACCTACTTATATATCTCACACTGAGTTCCACAAAATAAGTCGGTTTATACGTTGCACCATGTTCTACCAAAATGTATACGGATAACCTTTTTATATGGACACGGCTTATCGGGTGCTGTAATGAGATGTTTTACCCTCTAACGTAACAATGATTTGTAAAAACTTTATAAGTAAAATAATAAATAAATAGCAATTAAATTTTTAATTATGCAAAAAAGTGTTACAGTGCCTTAAGTTCTCCAAAGGTAGAGTTTGTAGAAGTTATGTACATATACGGCAATACGTATCTGGAATAATACTGATGATGATGATTATGATTATGATGATTATGATGATTATGATGATGATGATGATGATTATGATGATGATTATGATGATTACCAATACGTTTCCTACTTGGAGGCGTGCTCAATGATAATCTTTATAATCTTGATAATACTGATCAATTGATTCTATCTTTGTATGGACATCGGAAGTAACATTTTTAAACCTTTCGAACAAGGAACTCCTTGCTCGTTCATTTGCAATATTGTTCTTCATATATCATGACAATTATTCTGGAGTTTTGAGTTATATATTTGCATTTGAAAAACAAATTAAATAAAGGAATTGCCTTTTTACAATATGACGTCTTAAAAGAGGCGTAGTTTGCACAACGACACGTTTACAATATGTTTAATGGGTATGCATGTAATTTTGAATACTCATTTAACAAGAATACTGATAATTGATATAAGAGGAAAATGATAGGGATATGTGGCATTTATAATTCACACAGTCATTCATTGGACTTGATGAAGTAGTTCGTAAGTTAGTCTTGCAAAGAATCCTTTAAAGGGAAAGAATATACCGAGTGATCAATTTAACGCTGTTTCATATACATGAATCACGTGTATTAATGTTTCATGAAAGTCAATTATGTAGAGAGTTTTAGATCGATGAAGTTTCAAACAAATTACAAAAAGAGAATATGGCGTATCATGTGCTCCGTAGTAGACAAAGAAAAGGCTGTACTTTTCTGACGTTCCCACTAAAGTTGATGGACGCTCTGGCATTATTTATTCAACAATGTTCCTCCAAACAATATTACCTGTGAAATCTTTGTATTCTACACAATGTCATATTTCACTCATATACAAAAGCTCATAATGCATGCGCGTTGGAGCATGCATTTTCACAGCCGATTTGCGCTCCTTTGAAATTGACACCAAAATGGAATGATTCAAAACAAAGCAATTGCAGTTGTAATAACGCTAATGGCTTTCTCGATGATAAACATCAATTCTGAATATACTTCAGTTTTCAAACGCCATCAAAACAAAGACACGTCCAATCTTGAAATTAGCAACCCTGGGTTCAACAACCTAATCTCGCGACCCCGCCACGGAAATGAAACCAGGTCATTTTTGTTTGATAACAAAACCTAATTCTTTGTTTTGTGGCGGGAACTTCGCTTTGTCCCGATGCGAGAAAGTAGTCCCGGCGCTGCGTTTCCAAGGAAGCCGTTTAAATGGGCGTTCTTTGTGCCTTAAAATCGCCGATATTTAGGTCACTGGGGCAATTTAACCGCTAGGGGTTTTAATCACTCTTGATTTAAATTAGAAATGAGGAACAGTGTGTCGATTCGGCACATGTCGATTACACTTTGTAGTGTTTTTACCAAAGGCGTCGTTAAAATATATTTCTTTGAAATACGTTTTCAAATTGAGTGCATTTCGCCGGCCGCTTTCATTCATTTTCTTCATGAATCGACTAATTATTTATGCAATATGGCGTAACATGCATTAAACCTACATTTTCTGCGCAATGTTTTCTTCACGCGTTATCGTAATAGACATGTTTCTGGATTTTGATATAAAACAAAAGCAATAGGCCTATCTTTCCGTATATATTTATCGCTACATTGTCACGGTGCGTAATACTGCGTGTTTACGTATTGACATACCTGTAGTACCATGCACGATATCTATTGGTGTAACGTTATAGTGTTAAAATCGTTGTTTATGCAGACGAACATATATAATGTACTAATACATCAATGTTATGCACTTATAAAGGTATTGATACTACAATAACCCTGGCGACTCAAAATCACGTTTTTGATCACGTGTACTTGTTGGAGGATCTGCGATAATGTCAGACTGAGTTCTTTACAACCGTAATGTTCGGCATAGTTTTCAAATATGACATTATTGGAGGGAGGAAAAGAAGGGTAGAGGTAAGAAAGAATAAGGAGAAGGATGAATGATAATATTACAAATATGTTAATGCACATTTTTTGCTAGTTCTGCAAAAACGTTTAGATACAATGGTATAACTACATTTTCGTGCACACTATAACAGATTTTTCCAATTTCTTTTTACAAACGACAGGACAATATCGAACGATGCATGTTTACATGTCCGTGTATGTATTCTTCTTCGACAAACGCGCTGATGTCAATGCATTTCCCCTTTTAGCGGAATTTTCCATGATATCTATTTTTATACTTTTTCCAATCTATATTTAGATCTTGCATTTTTAAAGTATCATCGCTTCTCTTTGGCATACAGTTTAGGACATGTATATCTATTTTCCGATGCAATTAGTTATTAATTAGACTTAATTAATGTAATTACTTTTTGAAGTGTCAGCGTATTTCTTGCAATTCCGTGGAATTTTCCATCTCCGTATATAGGCTCCATAAAAAGCGAAATAGCACAATTACGAGTATAATATCAAGTATTTACATAAGCATCGTTGTATTGGCACTCTATATCGATATATTGATTAATGCAACAGCTTATTTCATGTCAAATCGGCGAGAATACGTATTATATAACGGATCCACATAAATTAACCTACATTCATCTAGCTCCCTAGGTTAAAACATGGCGATTTGAGCCCCGGCGACCCCAACTCCCTTTCCCCTATCCTCGCCTTCTTAATGTAGGAAACCTGCATCAAAGTCACGTGACTAATCAATATCATGCCGCTTTGTTTATTATTCACGAGCACGAGATTTTGCGGGATTTCGTGCGGCTTGCAAGGGTCGGTTCCCTTTTGACCGAGTTTGTTATCCAAATGGACCACATTTGGAATGAATCTGTAATGATTTACATGCAGTGGGGATTTGTTCCAAGCTAGCATGTTCGATGGTTTAGGGTCATTTCTTGGCGGAAATGCTTTAGCGGAAATCTTCAAAGCATGTTACAGCATATTGGTAATCAGATGCGTTTTACTTGATCAGATTGTTTCCAGTCAAGGCTAGTTTTTGCTTGATACATGAAAGGCTGAATAAATAATAGACGAAAGCTTATTATGCTTTCAATTGCTAATTACTAAATTATTTATTTTGTCAATTTGGTTTCGTCACAATTTAAGATGTTTGACAGTGAGGAAATATATGTTGTTTTAGAACTAATACGTTTTTGGGGGTCCAAGTAACCGCTTCTCTATTTGATTTATTGTAAACCATAGAAATAGAAGGGTTTCGGGAAATGACATGTGCAAATAAACTAATTTGCCCCCTATGTGAAGATTGCGAAAACAAGGTGTTTGTATAATACCGAATTAATATATATAAGTGTCATATGTGAAAAAGAAAAACAACGCTGATTAATAATCCAAAAGAATGGGATTTTGTCAAATTGATATAAAATATTAAATAATATAATAAAATAAAATATTAAATAATATATTGCGCTTCCTGTCACGCGGGCCTAACACAAACAGATAGCACAAATACAAGAACCTTCCTAAGTCTAGATACTTGTGGGAGGTCTAGATTGCAATGGTCAATAGGAATCAATGGTTTTTCGGTCTCCTTTCAATGTTCTTAACTATTAAATCTAAAATGGGAAAATTCATAATGAAATTTAATTTCCAGGGGTTACATGTATGGTTATCTCATTTTCTCCCACAGAGGTAACTCAAGTCAATTTCAGAATCTGTAAGACTAAAGAACTAGCTGGAATAACCTCTTTGGGGAGAAAATATGGTAGTCAAAGAAAATCAAAGCATGTTGGCAATGTGAACTTTAGAAATAATTTCATGAAATCGTTTTTCTCTCAATATTTTGATAATTTTCACAAAACAAACATTGCCAAATCAAAGAACTTTCTGCACTCGTGTTGTTTTTCATGCATCGCCTAGCAACTAAATATTTGACGATGCACCCCAGTCAATGTTTACAAAAACATCAGCGATAGAATCGCCTTGTACACACGTCTGTGTAAGCTCCTCGCAGTGTATACGTTTGGAGGCGTACGAAATGCCATCGTATATTTGAGCCAATCGCAATATCCCTTTCCCTAAAAAGTAGAAGTTTGACATTTAATCCTCCGCCGAAAACTAACCTTTAATTCTCCCACGCACAACCTCTACTGCACGTGCACAAAATCCTAAGTCATTATGTAAACAAAGCCTTTTCCAGACAGACAGCTCGGCATTTCATCGTTGAAGGTCGCCTGCCGCAAATATTAAGTAATCGTGCGTTTTTCATCGACAATGCATGATGGAAATGTTAAACCATAATAAAACGTTTTTATTCTGCCTCGATGACCTCGTAATTCTTAAACAAAATTACATTGTATGATAAAATTTAAATTCTTAAAAGTTTGATTCCACGGGAATACATACATACAGTATATTGAAAAAGTATAATTTTGGTATGATCTTAAGGGTTTACCAGAGAGATTCAATGCCATTCTTTCCATTGTTCTCTAACAAAATATCATATTTAAAACCAATAACGAAGCATTTTAATATATATTTCAAAATAAACTCTTTCGAAATCGTTTTACTTTAAGAGAAATCAAATAATTACATTTTTCATAATAAAAGGATAATTAAATTCCGTTATCTTTTAAGTACTTGGTTTTTTTTAATATCTTTATCATTTTACAAAGAATTTTAAATCTTAAATTTTCAAATGTTAAAAATGTGATAAATTAAAGAGAAAAGTTTTTAGTTGCTTGTGTGCACTTCCACAGGTTGAAATATTGCGAAAGATTCCACGAAGGACGAATAACTTACGTGCACGAGTGAAATTCCTCTCAAAGAACGAAAATACATTTTCAACGCTGCATTGTATAATAATTTAGCAACCTGCATACGAATTGCGCAATCGGCGCACACCAACTAAA
This sequence comes from Gibbula magus, assembly GCA_936450465.1. Classification (NCBI taxonomy): domain Eukaryota; kingdom Metazoa; phylum Mollusca; class Gastropoda; order Trochida; family Trochidae; genus Gibbula; species Gibbula magus. The sequence goes on from OW388296.1 coordinate 33,925,686, forward strand.
AAAATTTCTAATAACCCGCCCTCGTGATCTAATACACGATAGATGCATATTTCCTGAATGTCATTTGGTTCCGCGATAAATATAGACTCTTTCACCTTGGCTATTTTTGGTGCGGCGTTCGACGTAGTTATACAACTGCTCTACGCGTGCTGAACAGAACAGAATTGTATTTCTCATAATGTACCTATTGTGGCATAAAGAACAACAGTTAAAAAGTAATTTACATTTACGTAGTGTTTTATTCTTATCAATTTAGGTTATGGGTTATCCGGCCAATTTTCAAAACTAGACGGCACCGATCCGACTGGATTTATACGAATATATTTATACTTTTCTTAATTGAGATATAAGTTTCTCAAAGAAGGATTGTTTTATTTCAAACTCTCTTCTTTTTTATGTAAAGCATAATTATAGTAAACGTAAAGAATGCCGTAACAATTTAGAACCAAACACGTACATTGTAAAGAGGGTCTTAAATTTGTTTTCGCTTTAAAAATATCGCAGATTATTTTTTCAAACATACAGTTAAAAAACGTTCTTGACAATACTACGGAACTGATTTCAACGGTTCGAGCAAGAATCACGTGCTCTACGTGCCATGTATGTCGTTTCATTTCAGCGACTAAACGTTAGTCTAGTGACACGCGTGCCAGGCGTGCATCAAATGCACGTGCAGTCCGTGCTTTAGACTTACACACAGACTGCAGTTCATAATTTTTAACTTCCACCACCTAAACTTAACCGATATTTGATAAAATAGGTATTTTTTAAAGAATAAATAGTTGAATATTATATTTACTCAATACTAAATTCCAGTCTAGCCATGCTTTCTTTGTCATATATCGGGTTGTTCATATCAGGGGAGAATGTCTGGCGGCATTTACTTTGCATTCCCGGAAATCCAGAATGGCTAGCTCCGTTCTGGTCGCCCTGTTTCGACGAAATGCGCATCGTCGCCAATAATTATGATCACAATGGTAGTCGTCAATGGCATCGCAACAACTGGCACCACGAAGACTGAGAATAGCATCTTTGTTGGTGGCCTTTAGTTTATAGCATGCATGACTTTACAGCACTTGTATAGGGCTATATTCTCGAAACGTTCTATCCTTAATAATTCTTAACTTTGATCATAGCCCATGCGTTAAGAATGGGCTTATATTAGGAAGATAGAGTTAAGAACTTTTTTAGATTAGGTTCACACTAGTAACTGTAATTTTCAAACATCTAAATGAAGATTCCTTGTACCTGTCCACTTCGAAATAAATTAAATATATGATTAAATTAACACGCCTTAAATGTTTGATATCAGAAATAATTTGGGCATTTTTATCCTATGCATAATACGGCAAATAAACAACGATTAAATGGCTTATATGACAGTGATAAGACTTGTATGCATTAATACTCAAGCCAAGTTTAAACATGCGTTATTGTAGAATTACGTTTTAAATCTGAGTACCTTTAAAACAAGCCTAGTCTTAATTAAATCAAGTTTAACATAATTTAACTGTTATTTTGCTGTTTCTCTCACATTCATGCACAGTAAAAATGCAAAAACACGACTGAAACCAAGTCTTGCATGCTTGGCAAGGGTAACGCCCGCGAGATGAGCTACAGTTCTACCTTCTCGACATGGCTGCAACAGACTTGCAGATCAAAGACCATGCTATTTTGGTCATAACCGTTTCCAGATGTATATACTCATAAAGAGAGTTTATTGCTGTAGATAGATCTACAACATGTCATTCAAGTGTAAATGTATCATAAACGTGATAATATTAGTAAAGATAACCCATGCAATATTCATTTTGGTCAGGGTCACAGTCCTAAGTAAATTAAATTAAGTAGGAGTTTCTATATTCGTGATAACATTTAAATTGAGTATTATACATAGGAGGAAAAAAATCATTTTCCCAAAAAATGGACATCCTGCTTAGAATTATCTTGCAAAATAAATATTTGGTTATCAGATTTAAAGGAAATTCTATAGTTGCAAATTTATTGCACCGACAAAATTAATGCAATACAAGTGGCTTAGAGTTTCAGCTTCCTGATGGTGGCTAATATAAGGGCAGGAAGAATGCCCGCAACACCAGATTTTGCGATGAAACCTGCAAATGTCTACAGAAACTGACGAATAATGTATGACACGGCCTGCTTTTACTGGACATGACTGGTTTTTAATTATAGGTCAAATACGTAATGCAGTGCACCTTCACAAACATTGCGAATTTGTTTGTCATATTCGTTTGAAATTCCATTCTTAAATGTTAAATTACTGTCAAAGATAACATTCATTTATCTTTGAACTCAGCATCTTGACATTTTGGACTTAAATTAAATTTGAGTTTGTCATATTGGGAGAGATTCATCACTATGACGTCATTGACGAGAGATAGGTTTACAGCGCCTCGTCAGCTTGGGGACCGTACTTCATTGTCCTTAGGGCAATGACCATGGCCCTATGACCTATGGCTTTGAGGTAGGCACGCAAGGCTGGCAAAGACGACAATGAAACAGAATTTGTTATGTTGAATGTGAGCAGGTCCCAGATGTTCAGTGCTGATTGTAGTTTACCGACGTAGAAGTGAATTGAACGTCTTCTTGCTGCGTCAAGGCAGTGTACTCTTATGACAACTGTATCGTAGGAATCTGGGACGGTGACGGTAAAATAAAGACTGAGTTGGTGGTGATGATGTATTTAATACATATGGACAACCATGTATGGACATCAATCGTACTTCTATTCCTGAAACTTAACCCTTGAACGCTGTTCTAACAGCATAACGCCACTCAATACATCGCACGTGAACATATAGGCTTTCCAATATCCAGTGCAAGATAACGTGTGGCCGGAACCTTTAACATGAGTCTAATAGGCGTTTGAGCAGACCACCCCCCCCCCCCCCCCCAAAAAAAGAAAGAAAAAGAAAACTTCACAAAGATAGTCTGTACATCGCTGCAAATATTTTAACGTATTTGTATCCTTTTTGATATATTTATTTGGCAGTTTGTGATTTAGAAGTTTATATTTGTATGTGTCGAAAACTTTTTAAAATATTTCCACTGAACCTTTAGGTTTGTTTCAATATTTCATATTACAGCTAATAAAAACAAATTTCTCTCTCAGTACAATTCTACTACGTATTATTTGTGATTGAATTCTTTGGAACTGTTTAGTATGTATACATGTGTATATGACACATCAACATGAAACACATAAATATTCAAAATTACTATTATTCTCGTGATACAGTTAGTCACCGGCTCCGCGAGTAACTCAATTAAACAGCACAGTACGATTAGCATCACACTAATATAAAGCCGAGTGAACGCTTACTGTTTACGGCCGAACCCGTTTATCAGTCAGTATTTGTAACCGGTATGACTAATAAAGAACTAACCATTAGTTCATAGATAACACTTACTGTTGATGAGTGTCTCTCATCACTGACTAACTCTGTGTTATTAAACATACAATGACTAAACAGCGAAAAGTGTGTCAACTTGATGTGACGTCAGAGGAGCCGGAACTATTTTCAAAAAGACGTGACGTCACAAATTTACTGGAACCGGCCGGTGTATCTAAAGCACCGGCCGGGAACTGAAGAAAATCGATAATTGCACATGAGGCGGAGAGTGCCGCTCTCGATTCGAGCTTGCAAGAACAGTGCCACGACTGACAAGATGAAAACAGACTTCTTTTCCCTCGGATCAGCAGGGGTAGTTCGCCGTAATTAAATTTCGTGATTGTGGTTAAATGTAGAAATGCGTCGAGGTTAAAGCAAGGCCTCGCAGTTAATAAATGTTTAAACGCGTTCCCACTCTGTGACGGAATTCAAAGACCGTCTTCTCGACATGCGAGTCTAATTTCTCCGCTGCAGCTAAATATTGTCATGTCGATGTCAATGAACTCGGCGTCAACCCAAGGTCACGATGACCTTGGCATGCACGCGCATTCCGTAACCATCTACAATACGAGAAGTTGAGTGACGTTGTGTTATAATGATTACGGGTCACGGTAACACTTACACAATAGTTGGAAGCATGCCAGACATTCATCCCCTTGACGAGCAACCAGGGCCATTAGATAGACGCAACATGCAAATCGTGGCCTATTGGTTCGCTCGTACGATGTAAATTATTGCGGTAGATTTCCCCATGCAGAAGATATTTGACATGAAGCTATGGCCTTACTGGTACTATTTATTCAAATATTCATCTGTATTGCAGCCTGGTTGTTGAAACAGAATAAGCCTTGAAACAAACGCCGCTTTAGACGTACACACGTGTCGTTGATAACCAAGTCCGTTAAAACGGAAATGCGTATAAGTATACTTGTATCGTTGTCAACGTTTTCGCTTCTAAGATGTATCAATGATAATGAACCGATTTACTGACACGCTAAAAATTGTGTTTTATGCGAAAACAACAATTTTGTTGAACAGTGACACATGTGTGTTTTATAAAAGAACTTCATAATCATCATCATCATCATCGTCATCACCATCGTCGTCATCACACTCATCGTCACCATCATCATTATGTTTATTATAATTGACAATACGTATTTTGGAATTCGTACTATTTTCTTGATTCTCCAATTATGTTCGTTTACCAGTGTTTGTTATTACCTTCTTGAGATACGTGACTCTAACATTATTATACTAAATAAAGGGTTTTGGTAACTAGAAAAGTGTTTAGACTCGAATATATATATTTAATATATATTTGCACGTGCGTAAAACATTTATTGTAAGGTTAAACATTTCACGATCTGTTCTCCTGTAAACTCAATTGTTTCAGCTGATTTTATAAAAACAATTGAAAGAAAAGTTGTACAAGAATATTTAGCAAGTTGTGTCCATGTTTCTATGTTAAACCAGGTTTCTACAAGCAATTATTAGATAAATGATAACGTGTTTTAAAGACTCTTTAACCAATGGTGGTTCCAATACATGATTTTTTTTAAAACTGCGAATAATAAATTTATTTTATGAAAATTAATTCTCAAGACCCAGGCCAGTAGCGTCATTAAAGTCGCTGTGGTCAGATGTCCAGTTCATATGTCCGTGCCAACATGGTATCTGGTTATTTATGATTCACATGGATTGTTCACTCCATAATGGTCGATTTATGACGTAATCCTCTCAAGATGACCATTGTGACGTAATAGGCCTAAATAACCGGACAAATCCGGAACGCATTAGTGACCACTGTTAGTGACCAGAACTGCGCAGTTTGTGTCTGAGTCAAGCGGTGTGCTCCCTCTCTCTGCTCCTGACTACACTTAAAGGTCACGTTTAGGTTTCGCAAATATTCAATGTCTATGAGTAATGGGTTTCTGTAAATGAAATCGACATATGGCTTCCTCTGGTAGGAACTAGGAAATGTAAGGCGAAGATCGGAGAGAAGCTTGTTATTTCTTTGTGTATATTTCAACATGTGTTGAAATCATGTAATAGAGTCTTTATGTTCATAAACTAATTAAAGCAATTTCATTTTAATTAAATTTTATTTTAATCAGTAACAGTGGTAATTAGAATACAGAAATCGTGCATATACATCTACATCGACATGTATGGTGTGTAGGCCTATTTGTTGAAATGTTACATAAATATAATTAGCGATAGTTTAACAGCATTTGTTCATTATTATTTCGTTTGTCCAACAAATAGTTGTAACCTCGTCGTGATAATTAAGTTAAAACGTAAAACGCTGGAAAAGAAATAAACCAGACCTCATTTTATTATTTTATACTACATATGTCAACAAGACCGCATTTACATGCGAAAGATACTATTTCATAACGATGAGTATTTATTACTATTTCAGATCTCTCTGTAGGGAATTATGTTCTTCGTACACCCATAAGTTATCTTCTTGTACTCATAAAGCAATGAAGTATTTGAAGCAATTTCCACGTCAAAACGCCAGTTGCTCCAACGTCCATTTCAAACTTCTCGGCTTTGTGCACTTGAGTATGGAACGCTTACTAATGAAGTCAATGAGTTCACGGAGATCGATCCTGAAAGTTCACCTCTCTCTGCCAAGTCGATGATCACTCAAGCGTGAATAAATCTGTCAACAACAAAACCGTGACCAATTCCCACGCTCTCAAGATGGCGTCCCTCGAACCGGATATTACGTCACAGTTTACCCTGTGGGCCACTCTGCCACGTGGGTCGTTTACGAAATGTTGTTTACGAGTTCGGTAGTTTATCACGGAAAGTGTCTTTGTCACAGCATCAATGAACAGCGTGATTAGAGCATGCACTCCGGAATAGGCGGTAATTAAGGTGACATTCAGAGCGCACGAGAGCGTTAGGTGGTTTATTGTAATGTACTGGTACAGAATAAACGACCTTTTAAAAGGGTCGTCCTCGTATGCTCCGTCTGATTGTTATTGTAATAAAAGATAAAATGATTGTTAGAATCATTGTTAGAGGATGATTGTCTGTGGAAATATACGAGAGTGTCCTTGATATTGTGTAGTCCGAACGTGCGGGAATACGACTCTGCTAATGGTATGATGATGAAAATGAGGACATGAGACCTTGGGAATAGTGTTTCCATGGTGACTAATATTACTATAGCATGATTATATCTACATGGTTACAAGTATTATTGCTGTATTTGGGGTCACAGGCAGGTCAAGGATATACGTCGTCTCTGAAATAAAAATGTAAGCCAAAACATTTCAAAGTTTAAAACAAATGAAAATAAATTAAAACGGAGCTTCTGAGATTTATTCATTTCTCTTTTGTCTTATCGAAGAGTTGCCTAGGTTCTTGTAATTACAGGTCTGGGTGACATGCTGGAAGCATTTAGCAATTCCATTAAGTAATCTTTAGATTAAATAATCTGAACAATGTAACCTTGAAGTCTCGCTGCATGTCACAAACATGTTGACAACTATAAATAAACAAATACCCTACATAACATACTTAGGGTTACATTGTCACATCATGTCAATTATTCAAGTTCCTTTCAATGCGTGTATTTATATTAGTAGACGATAGTCGATAAGTAACTTTAGTAAGTATTTAAGTTCTATACCTAATGAACCGGGGCAAAGTTTGGAAAGAAGTAAACACTTACGTAACAAACTTATTACCCTTTAAAGGGACTGAAGCAGGTTTTTTGGCACATTTTTTTTCCCAATTTCCCATTTATATTGATTGTTTATGTAATTTATATTTATTTTAGAGGGTAAAACATCTTATTACACTAACTTTAATCATAGTGTTAATAACGGTGTTGCGTATAAAGCAAGAACTGCATGGCCATCATTTTAATGTAAAAACAAATTATTATTTAGAATTACAATTACAATAAAGTAATACGTATCTGTCCTATTAATAAAGTTTGAAAGATCACTTTCAGTGATATATTCTATCATGATATACTCTTATATATTTTGTCCTTAAGATAAATAATCATTATGAACGTATACTAAAAATGAGGATGGTATTTCTATATTTTGTCATTTTGGAGATTTAACTCGTTAGGGTATCTGGACTTGCAAACAAAATAAGTATTTTGTTTACGACCGAAAGCTACAACTATACACGTGAATAAAACAGAAATTAAAACCATGGAAAATGTTGTTAAAGAACGTTTTTTCAATACACTGGGAAAATATAATATCATTATGACAACTTTGAAGTCGTGTACTCGTTTCAACTGAGGTAACCTATGGTTGCTATGGGTTGCTATGGTAAACATTGTCTTCCGTGTTATTCCCACATTTCATATTACCTAGGTCATATCAAACCTGTTATTATCATCAATATGAAGTATTTACCAAAACAACATTATATAACAACATCAATCAACAACCACGTGACAACGGTTGCCAAGGGCTACGCAGCCACAATGAAACTAATCAAGCCTTCATGCCCTTGTTTACACTGTCTCGCAGAGGAAATGTTGTTTGTTTATGTCTGTATTAGGAATACGGAACTACTTTAGCTTGTTCCTTTTTGCGTACTTAAAAACATTCGGTTCATTAACATATCCTCATTCGATAATATCAGTTTATGGTAAAATATAATAATATAATTTAAACATACCAAATGTAGATATTAATTATCCATTATCGTTTTATTTCTTATCGGTTCATTTTTAATGGCTTCAGATCATTCGAAAACGTGGATCGACATGTAAATAATTCGTTTAATGGTGAATATTTGTAATGGGTATTTTTTAAAGATAATTACCCATTGAGTGTAATGCTTCAACCATTTATATTAATGTAAAATATTTAAAATAAAAAATAAAATGAAATAAAATAAAATTGATTGTAATGTCTTTACCCATTATTTTGATTTATCTGTACAATTTTTTCATTTCATATCCATCAATGTATGTTATTGTTTATCATTGTATAGCATTGCTATAACTTATTATCCAAAAAAATTCAGTGACAAAATAAATGTAAGATATTGCATTTGCTGTAGTAAAATAAGAATCATAGATTTTCAAAATCATAAGTTTCATTTCGACGTTCATTAAAATATGTTGTAGACCACAGTTGTAAAGCAAGAACATAAAATTTATGTTAAATTCCCCTCAAATAACTTTCATTTTTAGCTCATCAGGCCTGAAAAGCCCGATGGGCTTATGGCATGGCATGGCGTCCGGCGTCCGTCCGTCCGTCCGTCCGTCTGCCGTCCATCCGTCTGTAAACCTTTCGCTTTTTCGACTTCTTCTCCAGAACCAATGACTCTAGAAAGCTGAAAACCTATTTTCATCTTCTTCTCCAGTTTCAGAAGGTCTAGAGAGCTGTGTGCAGACTCCTTAGCCTATGGGGATTCTAAATTGTAGATTTCGTGACCCCGTGACCCCAAATGGGGTCGCAGGGGTCACATCCTTAAAAACCTATTTTCATCTTCATCTCCGGTTTCAGAAGGTCTAGAGAGCTGAAAAGTTGTGTGCATACTCCTTGGCCAATGGGGATTCTAAATTGTAGATTTCGTGACCCCATGACCCCAAATGGGGTCACATCCTTAAAAACCTATTTTCATCTTCATCTCCAGTTCCAAAAGTTCTAGAGAGCTGAAAAGTTGTGTGCAGACTCCTTGCCCAATGGGGATTCTAATTTGTAGATTTCGTGACCCCAAAACCCCAAATGGGGTCACAGGGGTCACACTTTAAAAACCTATTTTCATCTTCTTCTCCAGTTCCAAAAGGTCTAGAGAGCTAAAAAAAATTGTGCAGACTTCTTGGCCCATGGGGATTCTAAAAAGTAGATTTCGTGACCCCGTTACCCCAAATGGGATCACAGGGGTCACATCCTTAAACACCTATTTTCATCTTCTTCTCAAGTTCCAAAAGGTCTAGAGAGCTGACAATTTGTGTGCAGACTCCTTGGCCAATGGGGATTCTAAATTGTAGATTTCGTGACCCCAAGACCCCAAATGGGGTCACAAGGGTCACATCCTTAAAAACCTATTTTCATCTTCTTCTCCAGTTTCAAAAGGTCTGGAGAGCTGACAAGTTGTGTGCAGACTCCTTGGCCAATGGGGATTCTAAATTGTAGATTTCGTGACCCCGTGACCCCAAATGGGGTCACAGGGGTCACATCCATAAAAACCTATTTTCATCTTCTTCTCCAGTTCCAGAAGGTCAAGAGAGCTGAAAATTTGTGTGCAGACTACTTGGCCAATGGGGATTCTAAATTGTAGATTTCGTGACCCCATGACCCCAAATGGGGTCACAGGGATCACATCCTTAAAAACCTATTTTCATCTTCTTCTCCAGTTCCAAAAGGTCAAGAGAGCTGAAAAGTTGTGTGTAGACTCCTTGGCCAATGGGGATTCTAAATTGTAGATTGTGTGACCTTGTGACCCCAAATGGGGTCACATTGGTCATGATCTAATAACCTATCTTTTGCTTGTAAACAATAACTTAAATAACTTAAATATTCAACTTGAGATAGTAACTCAATGAAAATCTGATGAGCTACAGAGCCCATGGCTCTATTTTTATAGTCATAGAACTTAACGTTAATGTTTAATATTTCTTTCTTATTCCCTTTTTAATGTCAGATATCGAATCATTTTTACTGTGTATGTGTAGGGAAAACATGCTTTTATATTCGCCATTTGATGCCTCGCAAGCTAAATGAAAACCAGATCGAACCCTTCAACAAAGTGAAATTAATCCGACTTTCCTTTTATCGAAAACATTGTACTTAAAGCTTAGGGTAACGTATAAACAAGTATTAATCAAGAACACCATGTCCCAAGAAAGCATTACATTGACTTCTCCGACTTTTAGGTCAATGTCAAAGAGAGGTCAATCGATTAGGGAGGCGTCTGTTTTCTTTTGGATGAATTTACGACTGTCGACACCGTGACCGGAAGTGGATGCCACGAACACAATTCAAGCACATACAATCACACTACTATGGCATCCGGTCATGCGCAAACGGAGCATTAAGGACAATGAAATTATTTTGGTTTCCGGTCATGCGCAGACGATGAATTTAGTCATGTCGATTTGGCCTTTACAACAAGGCGATTTATTATCATATTTGTTATGAATGATGATTTTTCTCACGTAGGCCTTGCACAATCGATATAATATGCGGAGAATAATCCCGAAATATGATGTATGGGCACACGAGAAAATTTTGTTTGGCGTTGTTGTTCAGTCGGATTACAGCCATTTCTGTTTATCAATTACATATAGTTATAAGAACATGGTTAATAAGATTAGTATTTTTCAAGTTTCGAAAGTTATTAAATGTTCCTTGTTAACCATTTCTTTATAAACGTTAACGACGCTCATTGCATTATATAATCCTTCAAAGTCACTGGTCTTATATAGCAATTGGGCCTGATATTACCAATACCAGTCAATTGATTTTAAACACTGTACTCATTTTAATTTAAGAATTACTTGCATAAAATGCTTAATAAATTAATCAGGAAATGCATCCAAGTCGCATTGTTCTAGCTGTAAAAAAAAATTTCCTTACTTACTATCTCAGTTAGTCAATTGTTTTCTTATGATATTTATTTTATTGTATAAATGTGTTTTAAATATCTTTGTATATGATTTTAAATGAAGAATAGTGTCCCGTAGGCCATGCTTGGCCGAGCAACATACACAATTTTATTTTATTTATATATCATTGTCATCATTATCCGATGTTGTATGTTGTGCGACACTTTAATAAACTATTTTTCTTCTTCTTCTTATGTAACGGTATTCATTATCTGCCGTTTTTCTTGTGAACTTGTAAATTAATTTTGATGTAAATCCTTCTAATTTCTTAGAGTATGCCTTAAACCAAATGAGAAATTAATGTTATCTCTGTCCTACAAATGTATGTACATTCCTTGTCTTACACTAAGACTCTGATAAAAGTATTTATCCTGAAAATATCACCATGTTATTAAATATTAAAAAGGAGACTATGAGAAATGGATTTCAGAAAACAGAGGCTCCTTTCCAATATTATTTTCAGAATCGAAATGTCAGACAGGTACAGTAAATGCTTGTTTTTCCATAGTCTGTTGATTTCAGAAAACAGAGCCTCCTTTCCAATATTTTTTTCAGAATCGAAATGTCAGACAGGTACAGTAAATGCTTGTTTTTCCATAGTCTGTTGATTTCAGAAAACAGAGCCTCCTTTCCAATATTTTTTTCAGAATCAAAATGTCAGACAGGTACAGTAAATGCTTGTTTTTCCATAGTCTGTTGATTTCAGAAAACAGAGCCTCCTTTCCAATATTTTTTTCAGAATCAAAATGTCAGACAAGTACAGTAAATGCGTGTTTTTCCATAGTCTGTTGATTTCAGAAAACAGAGCCTCCTTTCCAATATTTTTTTCAGAATCGAAATGTCAGACAGGTACAGTAAATGCTTGTTTTTCCATAGTCTGTTGATTTCAGAAAACAGAGCCTCCTTTCTAATATTTTTTTCAGAATCAAAATGTCAGACAGGTACAGTAAATGCTTGTTTTTCCATAGTCTGTTGATTTCAGAAAACAGAGCCTCCTTTCCAATATTTTTTTCAGAATCAAAATGTCAGACAAGTACAGTAAATGCGTGTTTTTCCATAGTCTATTGAGTCTGTTTAACGGCGAATGTGCTCTGTAAGAATTATTTACTATAAATGAGAGTTATAAGAGGAGAAGACTTTTTAAATAAGTAAAACTGTCGTTCCATGACATGGCTTGGTAGACTCACGTTTAGTCTCTTATATGACAACAATTTTTTAATTAAAAGGGAAAATATATAATTTCATAAACCAAGCTCTTTACTTTTGTTCTAGATTTGCCTTTGCTTTATTCTTATTTAACATGGATGACAGACTCAGACTATGAGCGAACGAAAAATCTGGGGTTTTCGTGCTGAAGTGGGCGTATATTGCGTTGGTCGCAGTTACCTTCTAAATGGCATTGGTGTAAGCGAGTCACGTTTTCAAACTCGTGCCTTACGTTTTTAAAATCTGGAGGATATGACCATAACAAGGTTAAAAGGGTTTTTCAATTAAAAGAACATCTTTTGTGTTGTTTGGGGTCACTTGTGCTAAACGTTATAAATTGTGTTTTGTTATCGAGAAGTACTGACCATTGCCGAAATTACCATTTTGATCTTAGTCGACTCAGTATACCGACGATATAAAGGTAACATATCGATTTCTGATCGAAAACCGGACAATGCTCCGCGTGTGGCGCGCGTCAATTAGAAAACTTTAAGTTGATAATGTTTAATAGGTCCTATAACTACTGTGCTTGTAAATGGAACGAGTAGTTTCGGTTTCTGCACAGGTATACATAATGATGTTGCTCGATTTTAATTGGAAACTAGTAATTATTATATTTTTGACAATTGGGGATTAAAAGGCAAGTTGAGTGAAATTATTTGAACTGATATCAGCACATATCGTATGTTGGCATGTATTAAGCCAATTTTCTTTATTCCATGTGTTTTTTGTTTGTAGATGATGTAGAATATCATAAAGTAAATAAAGATGGGAAAAAATCTTTACTTAATCATATTTCATTTTTTAAGGTCAACAGGAAGGAGCGGACATCCTTAAATCTGACAACTTTACAGAGAGAGACATTGTTTATTTTTGTCTCATTTCGTACATTCAAAAATATTTCAATTATACATAAATTAAAAATGTAAAAGCCGCCAAAAGGCTACAAGAGACAATACATTAAGATCTCATATAATACTATAATACATATAATTGGAGAAAGAAAAAAAAACACACACACACACACACACACCCACACATATGTATACAATACATACATATACGCACATACCCATACATTAGTACATTAGTGCATTAGTACCTGTCTACACCACATACATACATATACCCATACATTAGTACATTAGTATATTAGTATGCACATACATGTATACACTACACACATATACGCGCATATCCATACGTTAGCACATTATACATACACACATACTAAGATACACACATACACACATACATACATACATCATGCATACATACTCTTCCTCCCTTCAAACTCTCATATTAACTCAACATCATTCATCAGGTCCCAACATCCAGCCATACATAATCTGCCACTCACCCACTACTCAGCCCTCATTCTTTACACTTATATATGTACATTCTCACTGTCTACCCATATCAATCGCCAACCACCACCAAACACTCACATTCACACCCTCACAGAACACACTCACATACTCCCTTACACACCGATACAAATCCATCCACTCTCTCAGCCACTCACTGAGGTATATACTCTATCAATCAACATACAATACATACTCACACACCCATACACTTACCTACACATCAAAACATACATCCATAGACACTCCAACCTTACAAATACTTTCTTTTTTACATTTTATATATTGTTTAAAAGTCTTCTTCTTCGCATAAACATGTTAAAAACACATTCAACTAAAAGGTGCTGGATGCCATCACAAGTCATTAATTTATTGTTTTTCTCAGCTGATGAGAGGTCCGCAATGTTCTCTTGAATACAGTCACTTCTAAGTAAGGGATATCTTAGATCATCATACATTGGACAGTCAATCAGGAAATGAACTTCATCCTCTAGAGTATCACAAAAGGGGCACTTCCGTAGATGTAGGGGTGTGGCAAGTTGTGTATACCTCCCAGATTCAATTGATTTTTTAAGGTCAACAGGAAGGAGCGGACATCCTTAAATCTGACAACTTTACATGTGATAACTGAACGCAACAGGATGAGACACGCTTAACGGATTCTCTTTAAGGTGGGCGTGTGAACAATAAATGAACTCATTACAATATCTGAGGTACAAAGAACGCTGCGTCCCCCTCACCTGAGAGGCCAGGTGTGGCATTACCTGTATACCTTGCGTCTCCCCGTCACGGTTTGGATACCTAGACTAGGTGCGTGGGGGTTTGGGGAGAGAGGAGGATGTTACGATCACGGTTGGTGTGTCACGAAGGGATGCTTGTCTTTGTCAACCCCTCAACAATTCTTGAACAATTCCGGAACAATTTCTAAACAATTCCTGAACAATTCATAAACAATTCCTGAACAATTTCTAAACCATTTCTGAACAATTCTAAACAATTCCTGAACAATTCTAAACAATTCCTGAACACTTGGAAACAATCCCTGAACACTTTCTAAACAATCCCTGGACAATTCTTAAACAATTCCAGAAAATGCAGGTCTATCTGATTTATGATAAAATGGCCCGTACAAACCCAAGACCAACGAGAAAAAAGCAAACATTTCCTCTGAAATGTTTTTTTATTCACAATAAAGAAGTTGTTATCCAGACATTTTGCTTTAATTATGAATATACAAATTTGTCAATGTATGTACATCCAACGTTTCAAGGCCAATCTCACCAGTTTAATTAAAATATGTTCCCATCAATAAACGCGACGCTAATGCTTGCAATACTGCCGAAGCGGCGTTAAACATTAACTCACTATCTCATTCACTCTCCTAACAATAAACGCATATTTGATGAAATTAATACAACATCAGATGCCGAAAATATTTCAACATCATGTCAAAATATTTCAAGTCATCATTTTGAAGTTAAGCAAACTACCATGAGTCGACCTTCATCATATTTAAATTCACCCTATAGAGGACACCTGGTCGCGGGCACTGACACATCTGACATCAATAACACACGTAGAACGTGAAAACATTACCAAATTACACCAAGAGTACATTCATAAATAATTCAAATCATGTTTATAATTATTAGCATCCAAAACGGGCTCCACAAGAGATATCAAGATCAGACAAGCCTCGAATATGTATTTATTATATGACATCCCGTGTTGATTTTTAATTCAGAAGACATTCGGTAAATCCTTGTCTCGATATTTACCTCACATGATTCTGAAATTGACATTCTGTTTTTGAAGATTGACAGTTGTTTTGACAACAAGACACGGTAGATTCAGCCAAGTTGATATACATGTTACATGTACATTAAAAGTTGATATACATGTTACATGTACATTATAAGTTGATATACATGTTACATGTACATTATAAGTTGATATACATGTTACATGTGCATTATAAGTTGATATACATGTTGCATGTACATTATAAGTTGATATACATGTTACATGTACATTATAAGTTGTTATACATGTTACATGTACATTAATATATATTATAAGTTGATATACATGTTACATGTACATTATAAGTTGATATACATGTTACATGTACATTATAAGTTGATATACATGTTACATGTACATTATAAGTTGATGTACATGTTACATGTACATAATAAATTGATATACATGTTACATGTACATTATAAGTTGATATACATGTTTCATGTACATTATAACCTGGTTTAGTTAAATGGAGACCTTTCAAAATTAAATATTCATATTAATTAGTCAACGGAATGGAACACATCAATATTCATAATACAACGTATCCTAATCTCAAACATAATTTGATTGGACAGAAGCATCCAAATCAAAGGTAACATTTAAATGTTCTAAGAATCCTTAACAAAAATCTATAAAACGCAATAAATTCTTAAAATGTCCCCGTTTAGAGACATTCTCTAACCCGTCCAACACTCGTATGCACTTGTTCCGGGTAGACTAAATCCTCTTGGATCGCCCCCTGCAATCCTTCATAAATCCCCGATAAATTTCAAAGCAGTCTACTTGATCAGACTTAAGACTAAGTCCATTTGTACTCAATCCGGGTACAGTCCCATAAAAAGAATGTTTACAGAGACGCTCGCTTTAACACAGATTATCAATGAAATGGAAAATATGTGCGCGTTATCTTTGAACATGTGAAAACACGAACATATTGTATTCGGGTATTTACTATGAACCGAAGCCAATAAACGATGGTATAGAAACAGCGGTGTATTGATAGAAAAACGACGGGGTATACAACGGTATAAAAGAATGGGTATTCACTTATCTGTGACGGCTGTGTCAGCCTGTCGTGTATGTTACTCTTATCTTTTCGTGTTTCGCCCGGTTAAGAGTGCTTATCTCTCTCCTCCCGTTTTTTATAGTGAAGGGACGTAATTCTTATAGAGAGTCCCCCTCGGCCATGTGGTCTGGTGATGTATACAAAAGCCCTATGTGAATAAAGAAGCTATTTACTCCCCAATTTGGGTTGAGGCTGTTATTCAATTTATGAAGAGTGACGTGAAGAAGCACAGCACGTCATATTTGGTGGAGATGCCCAACGATCCAATAAGGTGAATTTATGACTTATATATCTAAATGACTTTGAATTGAATTGAAGTGAACTATAACATCCGGACGCCATTTTCCTTTGTCAACATGCCACCTAAGAAATCAAAATCAGTGAAACACCAGGAACTCAGTGATGATGACATTGATTATTTCCCAACTAGTCAACCTTTCTCTGGTGTTGGACAACTAAAACCTAGATGTTTTCAGGGACTAATTTCGGAAGACCCAGAATTGTGGTTAGAAAAATTTGAAGCATGGCGTCAGCTGTCTCGACTATCAGATACAGATACTCACAATGTTTTTCGACTTATGTTAGATGGCAGAGCAGTTCAGTGGTTCAAAACCCTATCGGAAGAAGAAAAGAAATCTAGAAAAACACTGTACCAACGATTTCTCACACATTTCAAGAGTTCTCAACAGCCATGGTTGATCGAAAAACAGTTATTTGAACGTGCTATGGGAGAAAGTGAACCACTTGAAGACTATATTAACTCTATAGAAGAGAAATCATGTACCCTGGCAAAACCTGACTCTGAGAAAATGCGAATTTTTGTTCGAGGTCTTATACCTCATCTCAGAACATTTGTAATTCAACAACAACCAACAACGTGTCAAGAAGCTATTCAAGCAGCCAGAATCGCGGCAGAGTCTATTGCCTACAGCACCAGCGTGGCTCCAGCAAAAGATCAGGTTCAATTGAATAAGCTAGAAGATCAAGTAAATAAACAGGACCAAATGCTATCAACAATGTTTGATCTCCTTGTTTCACTGAAACCACAGGAAGGTGCTTGCCACGTCAATTCTATGTCAACAACACCAACAACCTGTCAACTGTGTTTTGAGGTTGGTCACTCTGCAAGATATTGCCAGAACTACATGAAGAAACCAATGTCTAAAGTGATTTGCAGGAAATGCAAACAGAATGGTCACTTTGAGAGTAACTGCACCTCGGAAAACTGACCACGTCCACCCAGAAAAATGGGGCACTAGGTGGACTCAATGAACATTTTGAAGATGATACCATTAGGGTGTCAACAATAGCTTCTCCTTTATTGAAGAACTTTGTTCCTATTTTTATATCTCAGGAAAAACATTATGCACTTATTGACACTGGGGCTGATTACTGTGTTGCAAAATATGAAACTATACTCAATAATTTCTTACAGCTTGGTAGAATTCAGAAATCAGATAAGAAATATATCATCACAGCTAATGATGAAAGAGTGGAGATTAAAGGAATTTTTACCCTCCACATTCGCCTTGGAGAAACCTCATTTGATGTACAATTCTACCTTGTACCAGGTTTGAACACAGATTTCATTTTAGGTCTAAATTTTCTAAAAACTCACAATGCACTGCTTGATTTTGGAAATGAAACATTGTCAATTGATCCTAGGCGACAAACTTTAGCAGAGGAGACTATTACTATTCCTCCACAGTCAGAAATAGTTATTTTAGCTAAGATTAAAGGAAAGTCTCTTCCAAATACTGTTCTAGGCATAAGTGAGACTGGTAACTGTGCCTATACTGATGGTATTTTATGTGCAAAGGTGTTATGTCATGTTCAGAATGACCATGTGTTTCAGCGCCTAGTGAACTTGTCTAATGAACCAATTGAAATTTCAAAGGGAAGCATTGTAGGGAAGTTTGTGTGTCTTAGCAAGGATGACAATTTGTGCTACCTGGGGAATGAAGGACCTGAGGATGGGAACTTCAATGTAAATAAACTTGCATGTGAAACAAAACAGGATGTGTGCTTAGATACAGCATCTCAGTTTGTTAACCTTCCTCCTGAAAATAGTGACATAGCAAGTGATCAAATAGATGACCTCACATCACTGATTGATGAATACTCTGATGTATTTGCTCTTGAAGGTAAGGTTGGTTCATGTGACATCATTACACATGAAATTAAAGTCAAGTCGGATCAAGTTCCAATCAGATCAAGATCATACAGATTAGGTCCTCAACAAAAGACTGCACTTGAGAAATGCCTTGAAGACTTAAAAGAACAAGAGATTATTGAGGACTCCATAAGTCCTTGGGCAAGTCCATGCTTTCTGGTGACAAAGAAACAGAAGAACCAATATCGATTTGTTGTGGACTATAGAAACCTGAACTCGGTTACGGAATTATTGGCACATCCTCTTCCGACTACAGATGAGTGCCTGGAAAGTTTGGGTCATGCCAAGCCGAAGTACTTCACAACGTTGGATTTACAAAGTGGCTTTTACCAGCTCAAGATCCACCCTGAATCGAAGGAGTACACAGCTTTTAAATGCCACTTGGGTCTCTTTCAGTTTCGAAGGCTCCCCATGGGTCTCAAAAACTCCCCCGCTTTATTTCAGAGGGTGATGGAAACTGTATTGAAAGGATTAACATGGAAGTCATGTCTGATTTACTTAGACGATGTTATCATCTACTCAAAGACTTTTGATGAACACCTGACTCACATCAAACAAGTTCTTGATCGATTGCGGGATGCAAATCTGAAATTGTCACCCTCAAAATGCTTCTTTGGATACAACAAAATAAAGTATCTCGGACATATTGTCACTCCACAAGGGATTAACCCAGATCCAAACAAGTTGGAAGCTATTCGTGAATACCCTCAACCAACCTCATTAAAGGATTTGCGTGCATTCTTAGGACTTAGTGGTTACTACAGAAAGTTTATTGAAAGCTATGCCAAACTTGCTCACCCCTTGAATCAATTGACCAAGAAGAACACTGTTTTCCTTTGGACAAAGGAATGTCAAGCATCTTTTGAATCATTGAAACAGAATCTGATGAAGGCACCTATCATCGCATACCCTAATTACAGTGATCCTTTCATACTGTACACCGATGCCAGCTCCTTTTCCCTTGGGGCAGTCCTATGTCAGGAACAAGAGGGAGTCGAAAGGGTCATTGCTTATGCCGGCAGATCTATGAACAAACCAGAACAGAACTATACTATCACCGAAAAGGAATGTTTAGCTGTTATTTTTGCTGTTAAACATTTTGACTACCTACTCCGTCATGCACAGTTCACGGTTGTAGTTGACCACTCTGCCCTGAAGTGGTTGTTGTCAGTGAAAGAACCAACAGGTCGCATTGCACGATGGGTGACATACCTTATGTCATATGATATGACTGTTGTTGTGCGACCCGGAATCATGCATGGCAATGCTGATGCCATTTCAAGGCGCATGTATATGGACACTGATGATTCAGCTGAGAATGACGAAGAGGGGCCTTCTTTCCTTACCTGTGATGTACCTGAAAACCGAACAGATGCAGCTGTACAACTGAACTGTCTGGAGACGGAAGAATCTACACTGAATGACTGCAAGGTCAATGTTTTGAAACAACAAAAGCAATCTGTTCCCGAAGACAGAGACCGTTTTGGGAAAGGTATTCCACCAGTTGTAACAACTGGATATACCAACTCTGCAGAGACCATCTTCTCTGAAGTAGCAAATGACACCGTAGAAAAATTGAAGGCAGACCAATGCCAAGATCCAGAATACCAGGACATGATAAAATATCTCAAGTATGGTTACCTTCCCGAGAATGAGAAACGAAGACAGGATATTTTCAATACATCAAGATTCTATTTCATCCACAACAACATTTTGTTCCATGTGTGGATTCGTGAAAATCGCTCAAGAAGGGACAGCATGGCCTGTATCCAGCTTGCTATACCTGCCTCAATGAAGCAACAGATATTGAGGGACATCCATGACAACCCTTTATCTGGTGGCCACTTCGGAATTGATAGAACAATCAACAAGGCAAGATTAAAATTCTTTTGGCCTCATATGTGTGCTGACATAACCAAATGGGTCACTTCATGTGAGGTATGCAATCAACGCAAACGACCATCACAGCCAGTGAGAGCTCAGATTACACCTATAACTGCATCAACCCCCTTTGAGAGGGTCAGCACAGACTTCCTTGGACCACTACCTATGAACAAGAAAACTGGGAACAAATATCTGTTAGTGTTTGTGGACTACTTCACAAAATATGTGGAACTCTTTCCAGTACAGGACATGAAAGCAGTGACCGTTGCTAATAAATTTGTGTACAACGTCATATGTAGGCATGGCGCTCCAAAATACCTTCACAGTGACCGAGGTACAAATTTTCTGTCTGAAGTTGTTAGGGAAACCTGTAAGTTCATGTCCGTGAAGAAGACTCAAACTACAAGCTACCATCCACGATGTAATGGACAGAGTGAAAGATTTATGTCTACTGTGCAGGCCTCCCTGTCAAAATACTGTGACCAATTGCACGATGAATGGGACTTACATGTACCTTTCGTCCAGTTTGCTTACAACACCACTCCATCAGTAGACACAACGAATCACTCTCCTTACTTTCTCGTGCATGGACGTCACCCTCGGTTCCCAAATGAAACATCGCTTGATCTGGGTCCGAGCTGCTCTCTGACAACGGCCGACTACATATCACAGCTAGTCTGTGGTGTAGAACAGGCAAGAACAGTCGCCGAAGATCTTTTGAATGAACGGAAGAAGGCAATGTGTGACAAATTTGCCAGTAAGGTAAATTTGCCTGACTTCAAAGTCGGTGATACTGTGTTTGTATACCAGCCAGTGATTGTCACGGGTCAAACCAGAAAATTGGCAAGACCTTGGTCAGGACCCTATTACATCATCGAAAAGATTTCTGATATTCATGTACGTGTCCGTCGCAAATGTGATGGAAAACTTATCAGAAATAGACTGCATGTGGAAAGACTGAAGAAGTCGACAATCCGGCCGGACGAACCCGATGACGATGAACCACCTAGAGACGCTGACCAGTTGGCACCTGCTATACTGTCGGGAGATGAGATCCCGCCCCTTGATCTTGTATCCCACAGTGATAGCGGAAATGTGAACGAACAATTACAAACAAACGATTTTGAGGACAATTCGGACAGGTCAAATTACTTTGAAATAGAGAGGATTCTCTCTAAGAAATACCAACATGGTCATTGGTACTATCGTGTCAAATGGTTGTCATTTGACCAGTCCTATAACTCTTGGATATCTTACAGTGACCTCTCCCCAGACTGTAAACAGATGGTGAACACTATACATGATAAGTTGAGAACTGATAAAAGAAGCCATCGAAAACGCTAACTTTCGAAGTCAGTCTGCTTTGTGAACGAAATAGATAGAAACTATGATTGAATTATGTTAAAGGATACTCTGACTGTGTATTATTTCTTCTAGTCAATGATACTTGTCCTTGTTTTATGTTGCAATACATTATTTGATTGTCTAGTATTTGCTTAAAGATTTAAACATATGGTAAAGTTTTACTACAAAATTAATTTAATTTAAACGTTCTTGATGTGACGACAGAACTTTATTCTGGAAAAGTGAACTATATCTTGTGAAACTTGAACATGTGAACTATATCTTGTGAAACTTGAACTTGTGAACTATTTCTTGTGAAACGTGAACATGTGAAAACTGCAGTTGTGAACTTGGTGAACCTTTTGTGACTACGGTACTATGTCTTACTCTGAACAACTCCTTTGCGTCGACACTGATTCTGGTTTTGTTTACATTGTTTGATATTTTACTCATTTTGTTTGTAAATAGATTCTAAGCACGAGACACTGTCTCAGGAATCTAGACAAGTCTCATATTAATTTTGTTTTGTCAAATGGATTCCGTCCACGAGTTTTATCTCAGGTTTCCGGCAATATCTCTTATCAGCATTTATATTTTATTTTTTTTACCATTTAATATCAGTACTTATTATCCTATGTGTTACTATTCAGTATTACTCATGTATCACATGTAATCATATTTTGCTAAAGGCATAATTTTCTAGTCATTAGTTACAAGGTTATATATTTCATCTATATATCCCAATCATTTCTATATTGTAATCGTAGATAGTCATATAACACATTTGGTTCATTTAAATTTTGGTTTGGCTCCATAGTAATTATATGTATCTTACTTCTCCCACATTAGTATACTGATATCCCATACCTTTGTTGGATTATTATCGTACATGATTCTTAAATGAAAATTATTTTTCTGTATGCGTTCTTTAGGGGGAGGGTGATGTGACGGCTGTGTCAGCCTGTCGTGTATGTTACTCTTATCTTTTCGTGTTTCGCCCGGTTAAGAGTGCTTATCTCTCTCCTCCCGTTTTTTATAGTGAAGGGACGTAATTCTTATAGAGAGTCCCCCTCGGCCATGTGGTCTGGTGATGTATACAAAAGCCCTATGTGAATAAAGAAGCTATTTACTCCCCAATTTGGGTTGAGGCTGTTATTCAATTTATGAAGAGTGACGTGAAGAAGCACAGCACGTCATATATCTATAAAGGAACGAGTAACAGTACAATGGTATAGAAAGTTAACGGGAATACCGATCGGCGCCGTTTTGACACGAGTGACTTTCGGTTGACAGATACGTTAATAAGTTGAATTGTATATTGATTAAACATATATTAAATATATTAGTCGACGTAAATAAACCTGATAACCCGACACAGCTGTGACGAAGATCGAAACAGGATAATAGTAATGGGACGGTATAAGTCGCTGTAGGACGTGGATACTTTTCTGAGGTTACCTTTCTTCATTGTCATAGCGTCTTATATGTATATGTAGACGTATGTGATAGGTATTTGAGATCCTTAATCCGCTAGGTGAGTGTTTACTTGGTAAAATAACCTGAACGCCTGTGAGGATAAGAAAGGATATACGTCGACTTTAATACATAAGAACTGAGGTATTACTTAAAGAAGGGGGCAGAAATGAGGACGATAGGGATAGGAAGAAGAGAGAGGGAATGGTTAAACAAATAAGAGAGAAAATAACTAAAGCACTGTGAGTTGCCGATAAGGAAAATTAAAGGGAGTTTTTAGGATATGCAGTGTAACCCCGTTTTCAAGAGTACAGTTCACTTATATTACGGCGGCTCATATTATTTTAGGAAGAAATCCCGCCTCGCCGAAAATATTCATTGTAGTGAAACCTGAAAGGAAAAAGGGAAGAAATAGGAAACGCTAGGGAGGACTGGTCATGATATTTGAACAGAGAACATAAATCAGATGGCACAGAAGAGACGAATATACTTGATATAGGAATAAGATATACGCGAATAAGACAACGAGAGAGAACATGAAAATGAAGGAGATAATGGGGAAGGATAAAATCCGATTCATTTGTAGTTGTAGAAAGAACAATCAACTTTCATTTGAATAAGATATGAACAAGTAGAAATTATGAGCGATGGGAAGGGAAAAACAGGTGGTTGGAAAATACTTCGGTAGAGAGAGAGAGAGAGAGAGAGAGAGAGAGAGAGAGAGAGAGAGAGAGAGAGAGAGAGAGGGGGGGGGAGGGGGGGAAGAGAGAGAGAGAGAGAGAGAGAGAGAGAGAGAGAGAGAGAGAGAGAGACAGGGAGAGAGGAAGAGAGAGGGGAGAGAGAGGGGAAGAGAGAGAGGGGAGAGAGAGAGTCAGAGACAGAAAAGAGAGAGACACAGACACAGACAGACAGAGACAGAGTTAGACAGACACACGGACAGACAGCGATGGAAATGAGAACAAATAAATAAGCCATCGATAGGAAAACTCGATTTAATAGATAAAATACCTTTAATACCATTACTTGTATATAATTAATACCACCAGCATGTTTATCGTGCTTAACAAACACATGACAATTACTCATTCCTAGAAATACGATCACAACAATGATTTGCAAAATACCATACAGGTAACAACAGCCTGAGCACCCACTATGTAAAAGCATGCTACTCCATGTGCCTAACTTTGTTCTTCACTACGCTATACAAACATTAATATCCTTCAAGTGTGCAAAATTAAAAAGGAAACATGCTTCAATCACAAGGACTGTGCATGGACAGAGTGCAACACAGACTAGGTTATGGTGTCTTAAAGGCACAGCTGTACATCCTCTCCTTGAATATATGTAAGTGCAATGTACATAATATCGAACGACCAACATACAAGTTGTTTCTAGAAATATGTAAAATCTTCGATTGGATTGAAAAGCCCATAAAGTAATACATTTTGCATTAAATGGGTAATAGAGGTAGTTAAATTGGTTGTTAACTTTTCCTATTTACGGAGGTTGGTAATATCTATCAGCTAATATGGTATTCTTAATGGGACATTAAGTATGTTGTTGTAGTCATATTAAAAAACACGTTATAAAAATTTGTTTTATCGAGAAGTATTGACTGTTGCTGAAAACTATCAATTTAATGCTAGATAGTGACAATATAAAGTCGAAGGTCGCGATCTATGATCTAAAACTGGACAATGACTCGCATTAATTGGTCAAACGTATGTTGTGAGGTGAGGTTGGGCTTTAACGCTGCTTTCAAGAGTATTTCACTTATATCGCGGCTGCTAGTTTTATGACGGGGAGAAAGCCCGCAACGCTATGCATTGAGGTGAACCTGCGAGCATCGACTGGAACCAGCGAACCATGGGTGCAATACTACGCTGAAATTCAGTGTTCAAATCATACTGCGTGTAGAACAGTTCTCTACTTCAGACAAAGTTGCCCTAACGGGTTTCGAACCCCAAAGCCGAACGCGCTAACCACTAACACTGAGTTTAACTCAAATCAGCACATGATATTTTTCGAAACGAAAGCCGAATAAAATATCATGAAAAATATGTAATGGCTCCAAAACTATTTGAACATATGTATAAATGGATGTCCACGAGTAAATCCTATGGTAAGTCCTAAAGCTTTAGTAAGTGGACACGCACCAATTAATCGATTTCTTAACGAAAAAGTACACCTGTGGCTTTAAATCATAAAGAGTTAACCTAAAAGTCTAATCAACAAACCACATCAAGGCTACATCGATATTTAGCTCTTCTCGTTTACGTACAGCCATGGATGCATTTTTACAAATAAACGGAATTTTAATAAAAGGATTTAAACAAACTTGTTGAGACTTTGTTCAAGTCTACGTATCTCCTCCAACAAATATATGCATTGCTGTTATTCAATATGCGTATAACTATTATCACCGCTTAGTTGTTCTAGTTAGCGCCTTTCTAGGAATCCCCCCTTTTCCGGGGAGGAACAACAAGGAAGTCTCAACGTGTAGACTGGCGTTTAGTCTCTGAAATAAATATTTCAAATTTTGAAAAATGAAAAAGAATTACACTCTGAGATCTAGTCTAACACTTAGACTCTAAAAACAAAAATTGAAAATGAGCCCTTTTTATAAAAAAAATCCATTTCTTACAGTCTCCTTTTCAATATTTAATAAAATGATATATATTTTCAGAATAAATACCTTTTTCATAGTGTGAGTGTAAGACTATCTGGGATCTAATATTATCTTTTCTTAAAATTTAGCTCGTTTATCTTGCCTATGCGTTCAGTTGAATTTAGACAAGGTATGACGCCTCTACTCAAACATGTTCAAGTTCTGTTGAGACTCGCTGCTGGTAATATACTTGACTGGGGTTGCTTAGTACGTATTACAAGATATTACGCTTCGGCATGTTGAGACGCTGTTGAGAGTTTAGGTCAAAACAATCTCTGCATGGGTTTGTTATCATGCACTGGTTAGTGCTTTTACATATTAATAGGCTTTTCTTGTTGAAGGGCCGTTAAGAGTTCGACTCAAAACAACCTTATCACGTTTTATTGCGTTGCATTACTTAGCACATTTTACTTATTAATAGGCTTCGCTTGTTAAGGAGCAGTTACGAGTTTACGTCATACCTCACACGATATTAATAACCTAATATTTAATTAAACATGCCACTGGATGTTCCGCCTTGATTTTCAAGGATTTCTTAAGTGTCAAAATAAACCTAGCATGATTTTAATTACCTTATTTACGTCAATACATGCAGTATGCATAAGTCTTGGTCATTTTAGGAGTAAGTTGATGAGTGTCTTTTGATCAAACCAAATTATCACGATTTTAAAGCCCGTTACATAGTTATTGTCAGAGATTAGAGATAAGACAGTGCTGTGTCATCGTGACACTTCAAGGATAAAATTCTCATTAATATGTACGTAAATATATTTCTCCTCTTTCTTCGTAACAACGCAGTGATTAGAGCAGCTTTAGATTGTGAGGCCCGGATTTAAATCTTGCCAGGGACTCGGCAATTGTGTCTGCTGTGGAGAACTGTTCTACATGCAGCTAGGTTCCATCCCTGATTCTCTAGTTCTAGACAGTTCTTTCAGGTTTCACCGCATTGAAGATCTACGACGATGTTGCGGGCTTTTTTCTTCCATTATAATACTAGCCGCTGCTTTATAAGTGAAATGCTAGTGAACGCGAAGATAGACTTAAATCTCTCCACTTCCTGAATTATTGTTTCTCATTACCATTTTCGATCTTCTCTAACATTCCCGATCTGCAAATGGTCAAGAACTAAGTGTTAATCTTTTTAATACTTTATTTCAAGCATTTAATTTCCATTAATTAAAGTTAATCCTTTTGTTTGGCGACTTCCTTTTCGCAAGGGTGCGACGTTCATTGTGAATAGCAAAGAACAAATTGTTTCGTATATATTGCTTGATAATAATTTTAAGACCAACGTCTTGCAATTAAGTTGGCTGTTTAATTAATTACATCAATCCATTTAACCTGTACTTCCTAGTACAATATGAATGTTTTATGTATTTTTTAAATCACGTCAGTCGCAATCAGCGAAGTTTACGTGAACATTCTGAAATGTCACATCTCAAATATGGGACATCTGAAATCGACACTCGTGTGCTGTGTAGCTTCACTGTGTCATTGTGCCGACCTCGCATGACCCATGACCCTTGACATCGCACCCATTTTTTTTGTTATCTCCCCCAACCGTGTTTCTATATCTTGTATAAGTTTTGTTTACACTTCCCACCCTCCAGCCTACCAAGTCCTGTGCGGGCCTGTCTTGGTGCTCTGCAATAGACATATGTACATATACACTTGACACACTGGCGCTAGGCGCGTCTTATCAACGCCTTTCATTCATCTCTTTTCAAGAAAGACATGTTTTGCCCCAAAGTGACCGTGTGAAGGGGGTCAGAGGCGGGGTTTTGAGGACACGTGAAATCAGAACTCTCTCAGGCAAACGAAGAATTCAAAACACATTATCATACACTTCTACAAATCGGAGTAGGTTAATATTTGTAGAAAGTATCAATCATAATGATGCAAAAACTCTTCATGAATTGGTGACCGACCTTTTTAGTCACTTGTACAGTTATTCTTCAATCAAACAATTTAAATAGAGAGAATTTCCAGTTGCGTGATTCTCGTTTTCTCGGATTTATTTGACACAAATACAAGATGAATTAAACACACAACTTTAAATCAATCCAAAATGTGAATTTCATCAATGAATATAATTTGTGAAAAGTGAATTAATTGAATCTACTCAGACTCTGAAAAAAGTATTTATTAAAACATTTTCACTATTTTATCAAGTATTAAAAAGGAGTTTTTGAGAAATAAGATTTTAAACAGGGGCCCCTAATCAATATTTAATAAAATGGTGATATTTCAGAATAAATACTTTTTCAGAATCTAAATGACTATCTTGGGAGCAGGACAAAAGCCACCCGGACAAAAGCCACCCGGACAAAAGCCACCCGGACAAAAGCCACCTAGGACAATTGCCACCTAGTATCTATCTTGACATCTGTATGGTTGATGTCAGTCCTATACTGAGACATGGTGTTTGGTGTCTCTTTGTACAAGATAGTTTATCCTTAATTAATCTCGGTTAAAAATCACTGCTCTCTCTATTGAACTGTATGATACAGTTAAACAAACCTGATGTGTACAATAATTTGTTAAGATATTGGTACTTATTGCTTCTTATATTTTGCTTTCAGATTAGAAATCCATCTCAGTCGGGAATCTTTGAGATAGACGGTGCAAATTACTATTTGTGTTAATAGCTGTCACTCTTTTATATCAGATAATAACCAAATGCCGTTGTTGAAGACAGTACTGGTGTGACTAGAAGAGATTTAGAGGAGGAAAAGACATAATCAGGGGCAAACATATTCCTTTTTACTATTTTCAAACCTTTTACACATGTACTCGTTCTAAACTGACACCACAGGTGAACAGCCAAAACGTCGGTAAAGACGAAAGTGTAACTTGTGGTAGTTTAGATGTAACGACACATTAGGTCAAATCATGACGTCAGTTTAAACGGATGTCAGAATAGTGGTAATTTTAGGTGTAACAACGACACATTAGGGATTAAATCATGACATCGGCTGAAACGGATGTATGACAAAGTGTTTAGATGTAGCAACGGCATTATAGGGTCAAATCATGACGTCGGTTTAGACGGATGTGTGACTTCTTAAGATGCAATAACCGAATGGTCATATATTTGGTTTGATAATTACATTAGGTGGTGAGGTTACCAATCGACGAGAATAATTAATTGCTGTTTCTCAATTGGAAATTGGTGTATGGTTGAGCGCTGGACATTAATCTTCTAATGATTATAGTTGTATACATGTATAAACGGAATAATGTTTAAAACATGTAATATTTCGACAGATAAAAGATCAAATCATTGTCCGTTTAAGAGAGGGTCGGATTATCGGGATGTCGGTTTAGGGGGAGCTAGCGTACTGTGTATATCTATACTTCGACCTTATTTCTTATCTTTGCGTCCTCTCTCCTCTCAAAGTTAAAAGTACACACCACTGAGGCTGGAATGTGGATTTGTAGCTTGGTGGAGTGTAAATAAACTTATCTACTCATTCACCGATCTCTCTTTCCAAACCAGCCCAATTTTCGTCTTGCGACCTCCCCCCGTGACCTCTGGAGGTCAACTGTCTGCTTCTCTAGGACACGGGGTATGTGTTATAACACGTCACAGTCGCGTTTAAACAGTATTATATTTCCAAAAGAATGTGAAAAATTATTTAAAAGTAGTAGTACAAAAGGGAACGTAGTCGCCAAATTCGCCAAACGTGTCTAAATAAATGTTTCTCAAATTAAATCTTATAATAAATTATACTAGATATACGATTAAGCAACTTTTAAGAAATGTTTCACAAATTAAATATTAGAACAACTGATAAGATTACACAACTTAACTGGTACGCTCAACTGTACGTCATCATATGACTTGATTAATTCTGTCGCAGGCATGAGACAGATCCCCCCTACCCCGAAATGCTTTGTAACCATGACCTGTGTAATGTCAGCACATTGTTCTACTTAGTAATCACCTTGAAAATATCACACCAAACGGGTGATGATTGAGTGAATACATGTAACATGGGTTCGATAAATAGTAACATAATAAAATAATTGTATTTAATTAATTTGAAATTATTTTACATATAATAATTACATAATTACGAATCCGTTAGAATGTGCTTAATACACATGTACATTTGGAATGAAAATCCCTTAGTCATTATTACTAAAGCATTTATCATATTGTTAAATTGTTTAAAAAACTTATTTGAAAATTTCTGATCATATTACATGTTACATAATTTATGGCTCTTCCATCTTAAACATCAGTTTGGCAGGATTCTTATATGTCAAGTAACCTAAAACTAATTAATATGGCTTTTTAACGTATTACATGAGTTCCTGGCATTATTATCATGATCGAACCCGAGCCCTTGAAAGTTACCTTCCACTTAGCTATGCAAGGGTAGCTCCCAGTTCAATCTTACTCAAACATTTAGACTCTGAAACAAATACTGAAAAGGAGCCTCTTTTTACAGAAGATTCCATTTCTTACAGTCTCCTTTTCAATATTTAATAAAATGGTGAGATTTTCAGGATAAAATTTTTTCAGAGTCTGAGTGTAAGACTAGTTCCATCTTTAAGTTACACCTTGCTGTATTTATTTTACTTTGCGGTGTTAGCATGGCAGCACACATTACGAAGCTCAGGTGTAGCGCTCTGCTACCCTAGTACAGGAAGGTAAACTAAATGCAGCAATGTTATACTTCGTCAGTGATGGAAACTAACGTTATGGTATGCTCGGGGGATGGGTGTGTATAAAAAAAACTCACTCCAAAAAGCTATTAGAGTATGTTTCGTAATTTCAGGTTTATGTTGCTTTGAAACTTTCCAGAATATCATATGTACTGATTCAATTACGAAGCATGTCACTCATCTTCCGTATTCATCCGTGAATACCAAATATTTGACAATAACTATAGTTTTCAATGAAAATTGAACAACGGCCTTATAGTAGTATGCTCCGCATCTGAAAATACACGTGCCACCCCAACAAAATTCTGTATGTCACAAATTAAAATCAAATTCACAGTAGTGGATCCATAGGTCAAGCTGGTCGTGTTGTGATTGGGATTGACAGGTGAAATCTACATGATGTGTGACTTGAATACAAATTTCATGCTGCACGTGAATAACTTGAACTGACGGCAGTATGTGCTTGCTATGGGCAGTTAAAACTGGTTAAGAACGCGTACACTTTGAAAGTAAAGTAGGCGGACTGTGTATTGGCAATATCGAACATAATTTAGATGCAATAAAATTAGTTTTACTTTTATGATTAAAATCCAGTATATATTCATTTGATATAAACGTAATTGCTATATTTACAGCAGTTCAACTACATACATATACATGTATGTATACGGTGTTATAATTCGTTTCCATGGACGTTATTTTGACTATTATATTTCCATATGTTTAATAAATAATATTCAACATATAGCCGGGAAATAAACCATTAATCAAAGACAGTGACGATATATTTCAATCATGAGCAGAATCTACCCTATATTGCTGAATGTTATACAAATTAGAGGTAGATTTATTACAATAATTACCATTTTATTAACGTTAACAAATTGTATAATAAGAACACTTATACTAAAAAATATGAATTTTCAGGTGTTATTCATCTCACAACATGGGTAAAATTTATATTTCACCGCTTTTCTAAAAAAAATACCAAGATAACCAATGTCACTGGATGAATAATTTGTTTTACAAATTCCATTTAGTATAATATGTATCGTTAAATGAATAATGCATTTTACAGTTGAGTTTTTGCATTTTAATAAGCTGACAGGATGTGTATATTTATTGAGAGAATTAAAATGATACAAACGATATTTCATAAACGCGTGACAAAACTATGAATAATTGATCTATATGTATGATATATCAAGAACGGGCATTGTCCCAGTTCAGTATTGGTGTGCTTGTACTACATATGCAGAATATTAACTAGTGTTGAAGAACATGAAGAGAATGTTAAATTGAAGCATTTGGACAGAGACTTGACATGTGGCAAAGTTATATTGAAGCATTTAGAAGAATATAATGAATAGTTAAGTCGAAGCAGGTATACACTGACTGTGGAAAATTACATACACATGGAGTTAACTGAAACAGTTAGACAGAGACTATAGCAATTTGCTTGAGGCATTCAGGAAAAGACACTGACACACCAGATAGTTAATTTAGACTGTTAGACAGAGACTGTGACACATGACAAAGTTAAGTTAAGGCATTCATATAAAGACAGTAACACATCAGATAATCAATTCCGATTGTTAGACAGAAACTGTTTCACGTGACAAAGTTAGGTTAAGGCTTTCAGAAAAAGACAGTGACAAAACAGATAATTAATTCAGATTGTTAGACAGAAACTGTGACACGTGACAAAGTAAAGTTAAGGCATTCAGATAAAGACAGCGACACATCGGATAGTTAATTCAGACTGTTAGACAGAGACTTGACACATTAAAAAGTTAAGTTAAGGCATTCAGATAAAGACAGCGACACATCGGATAGTTAATTCAGACCGTTAGACAGAGCATTGACACATTAAAAAGTTAAGTTAAGACATTCAGATAAAGACAGTGACACATCGGATAGTTAATTCAGACTGTTAGACAGAGACTTGACACATTAAAAAGTTAAGTTAAGACATTCAGATAAAGACAGTGACACATCGGATAGTTAATTCAGACTGTTAGACAGAGACTTGACACATTAAAAAGTTAAGTTAAGGCATTCAGAAAAAGACAGCGACACATCTGATAGTTAATTCAGACTGTTAGACAGAGACCTGACACATTACAAAGTTAACTTGAGTCATTCGGGAAAAGACAGTGACACACCAGATAGTTAAATTGAGATAGTTACTTGACAGTGACTATGACAAAATGACGTCGACATAGTTAACTTGGGGCAGTTAAACAGAAACTATGGCATATTATATAATCAAAGAAGGACAGGTAGACAGAAAATATGAGAAATTATGAATACATGGTGGTTTCAAGTTGTCATTTAAGCAGCAGTGATATAAATATAATATATATAAATGTTTTAAAGAACAATGTTTATAAATGAATGGCTGAATATGATTTGATTTGAGAAATAACATCAACTCAAAATCAATTCCTAGATCAGTATCTGCATTTTTTTCATTCATTTTATATATATATATATATATATATATATATATATATATATATATATATAACAATGATGAAAACTGACTGAATTTGTTGCGTTTCGAATTGCCCCATGTTGGGCGTGGCACATATTGATGTTCTGTCGTGTACATGTATCTGGAAATCAATAGACCACTTTATCTGTCTGTGTCTGTCTGTCTGTCATTCTGTCCCTCTGTCTAAAGCGTACATACTTCCCGAAACGTTGAGAAAAGCGAAAATTGGAAACAACGGAAGAAATTTCCGACTTTGTTGTATAAGAACTGCGCATGGAGTTGACGGTCTGGGTTTTCGTTCTATAAATAGCTTCTCACTACGATCAGGGAGTATTCGTGTCACGTGATCTTTGTATACAAACATGGGTTTGTTTTGCACTGAGAACTGGCTTAGCGTTGAGGTATTGGGAAATAACTACGCGCTGGGAAATCCGATTACTTAACTGTAATACCTTGAGTCAGACCGAAGTCTATTACCACAGTTAAGTACAGAAATGAGAATCAAACAGGATATGACAGGAAGTTTATATTCGTATTTGAGAACATTAATTTCAATTTGCACTTGTGATGTGTTTATAGTTGAAGTTTGAAGTTTGAAATTTATGTTCAGATTTGGGTACAGAAAGTTCAGGATTGGGATGTAAACAAGATGATGTTGACTGTAAATTTGAAGTATATTTTCGTCACAGCAATAACAGGATTACGGATAGACAGCTAGGTTTATCACAGTATGTGAAGGTCACAGTGACATTACGTAACAATGCAGTAGCATTGGTAAAATGAGTAAATAGATTTAAACTGAGGCGGATGTGAGATAAAGTATGAGCGAGTGTAAATGAAGGAGACACACAAGCATTTATTTATCTGGATGACAAAGTATGGATAAATGAGAATGAGGGGTAAAGTAGGAATGGCCGTGATGCCAATTTACTAAGTGAGAACATAGTTCAACCAATGAATCATGCTTACTCCCTCACTTTATCGTAGCTTTATGTGATCATCATCACAATTGTCATTATCATCATCATTATCATCATCATAATCGCCGTCGTCATCATAATCGTCGACGTTTTCGTCACCATCGTCGTCATCATCATTCGTTGACTTCGATATCGCTGTTGTTGTTGTCGTCATCATCATCATCATCATCATCATCATCATCGACATCACTATCATAATACATCAGCAGTTGTCGATGTCATATATCATCAACATCATCATCATCGACATCATCATCATCGACATCATCATCATCATCATCATCATCATCATCATCATCATCATCATTATCATCATCATCATCATTATCATCATCATCATCATCATCGACATCAGTATCATAATACATCACCAGTTGTCATTGTCATATATCATCATTATCATCATCATCATCATCATCATCATCATCGACATCACTATCATAATACATCACCAGTTGTCGTTGTCATATATCATCATCATCATCATCATCATCATCATCATCGACATCACTATCATAATACATCACCAGTTGTCGTTGTCATATATCATCATCATCATCATCATCATCATCGACATCACTATCATAATACATCACCAGTTGTCATTGTCATATATCATCATCATCATCATCATCATCGACATCACTATCATAATACATCACCAGTTGTCATTGTCATATATCATTATCATCATCATCATCATCGACATCACTATCATAATACATCACCAGTTGTCATTGTCATATATCATTATCATCATCATCATCATCGACATCACTATCATAATACATCACCAGTTGTCATTGTCATATATCATCATCATCATCATCATCATCGACATCACTATCATAATACATCACCAGTTGTCATTGTCATATATCATCATCATCATCATCATCATCGACATCACTATCATAATACATCACCAGTTGTCATTGTCATATATCATTATCATCATCATCATCGACATCACTATCATAATACATCACCAGTTGTCATTGTCATATATCATCATCATCATCATCATCATCGACATCACTATCATAATACATCACCAGTTGTCATTGTCATATATCATTATCATCATCATCATCGACATCACTATCATAATACATCACCAGTTGTCATTGTCATATATCATCATCATCATCATCATCATCATCGACATCACTATCATAATACATCACCAGTTGTCATTGTCATATATCATTATCATCATCATCATCGACATCACTATCATAATACATCACCAGTTGTCATTGTCATATATCATTATCATCATCATCATCGACATCACTATCATAATACATCACCATCATAATACATCACCAGTTGTCATTGTCATATATCATTATTATCATCATCATCGACATTATTATCATAATACATCACCAGTCGTCATTGTCATATATCATTATCATCATCATCATCGACATCACTATCATCATACATCACCAGTTGTCATTGTCATATATCATTATCATCATCATCTTCGACATCACTATCATAATACATCACCATCATCAT
This sequence comes from Gibbula magus, assembly GCA_936450465.1. Taxonomy (NCBI): domain Eukaryota; kingdom Metazoa; phylum Mollusca; class Gastropoda; order Trochida; family Trochidae; genus Gibbula; species Gibbula magus. Next base: position 33,961,373 of record OW388296.1, read on the forward strand.
CATCATTATCATCGACATCAATATCATAATACATCACCAGTTGTCATTGTCATATATCATCATCATCATCATCATCATCATATGTAGTCATCATCATACACACCAAATTCGGAAATCATGAAAAATATGGAAATCAGTTGTAAAACATAAAGAGATAATAGTATTTAGTCGTATACCAATCATTCTGATTGATAGAACTGCAGTAAGTGAAGTCCATTAACAAATACCAGTGAAAAAAACAACCAGAAAGAAACTTTTTTGCCAAAAGGTGAAACCTGATTTCAAATTTCTTTTATATATATTCTAACAATACAATAGATACGATTATTTAAGAAATCAAGAAGGCAACTATTTGACCATAGTATAAATGATCATGAAATTCAAAGTCTTTTGAAAACAAGATCAAGCGAACACGATTGTTTTTAGCATTGGATTTGTGACAAAACCGTTTAGACGATAACGCGGTATATATTATGAATATACGTTTGCCCTGAACGCAGCATTCAGTTTAACATTAACCTTTGATGTTCTCCGTGTATATGAGCGAGCCTTCTCAAATTTCAGTGTGCAATACAGAAATATTTCTCATTAATAATAGTTTAGAGCAGAGGTCACGATACCCACCAGCTCGGTGCATGCACACCATGCAGCCGCCATGAGCTGCACGAGCTTGTCGGTTGCAGTGTCAATATCATGTATATGTTAACACCAAGCGACAGAGGGTAAACATATCGACTCAGTTGAAGTTAAAAAATTGAAGCATATGTGATTTTTAAACTATCTCTTAACAAAATAGTGTTCATTTAACGTTACATAAATCATATGTAATTTGTCGTTGTAGATTTCATCTGTCATTCTTCTAAACATTTAAAGAAATTATATGTGGATTTAATACCTTTCGATTAAAAAAATGTCACAACACTGAATGATAATTATAACTCATCCTCTACATTTTAAATGAGTTATTACATCATAATGTTTCAAATGTTGATCATAAGAACTAATACATTTTCAACCAACTTTTATCAAATATAAAGGAAATGTGTTCACAAATAATTATAAAATGAGTGCTGCATCAATGTTCAGTGTGTATTAAAACATTCGGCATTACTTGACGACTTCAATATAACCAAGTATGATCTACATATGTATACACAGATAGATTAAAATAGCTCGTTTGATTAAATATACACCTGAAATGAACAGCTGTCTATTTCAAACGAAATTGACTACAACATAGTAACAGATGCCAAACAATCAATTATTCGAATAATATGTGTGGGCGAGTTATTAAATAATACAATAGTTTGTAATTCAATAGTATCCTCGGTTGTCTGGCGTTAATTTCACATGACAGCCATGTACATGCACATGCATGATTTCAAGTCGTATTTTTATTTCTTGAATAAAATTTGAAATCGAATAATTTTGACATTTTTGGTATTAATCTGAAAAGTATATGGGAAATATCGATTTGTTATTTTTTCCTTATCTAATGGTTTTGTATATTTAATTTTGAAAAAGGTTTTCCTCAAGCCACATCAATTTCATACAGAAAGTCGAAATCCCGAATCCTATGTTGACGTATTTGCATAACACCATGCTTAGCAAATCAACCTAGCCCACATTTTCCGCCATCAAAACACGTATTGTCCATGCAAGCCAAAGACGTTATATCCTTATTAATGTAATTTTGCGTTGACGTCACATCTCGGCCGTGCCTGACAGTAGTTATTTCGAAAGTGAAGCATATGTTATCGACATAAATGAAGTCCAATATCATACTAACTTTTCACCCAAATTGGCTTTCACAGTCATCTAATAATAGCGCACTGACGTAGGTGTCACGTGACCGCGTTGTTTGTAAACACCATCACGCGGTGGTCTATTTCAGGAGCACAATTTTCTCGTGCAGCTGAAACTTGGGCTAAAAATATAACCGAAACGCGGAAATCGTGACGTGAAGGCGAAATAAGGTTTAACCAACGACAAAAAAAATGGTTTCTTAACATATTGAAATAGTTTGAAAGATTTCCGAGATTATATAGAAAACGTATTGAAGTGTTTACATCAATTTGATATAGAAGGCGGAGTTACCAAATATGCTTCTCTTGTGTACATGATTTCCCGAACTTTTCTCACGTATGGGTGTGATACTATGTATAAGAAATATTCGTCATGCGTGGGTTATCATACGCAATGTAAATAATATACTACAGGAGTTATTGTTTGTTTTTCTGCTTCGACATGACACGATTACGTGGGAAAGTATAGGGAGTCGTTGTTGTGTTTTCTTCCTGTTTTCGTGATCTCGTAAACATTTGTAAATCTACTGTTTTGCTTTCATATTTGAAATAAAAGAGACAGAGAATGAGAAATATATACACACGTTTCGTTGCTGAAATGTTTGAACCTTTTTAAAAGTTATTTTCTACTGGTGGTTAAACATTATAATTAAATTCTAAAATAATTAGATAATCATATTTATATATGTATCAAAAGTAACTACTAATTCACAGTGTACTTATTTACCTTTGTTGATCTAAGATAAGATAACATTGGACACATAGAACAAATATTTACTTATCACAAGTTATCAGTTATTGTTGACAGAGATGAAACAAGTTCGTATCACACAGGGATATGTGTGCCGGGGTCAAACTGATGACCTTTGTACTTTGACCCGCACGTGGATAACAATGCGTGTACGTGTATGTATCATCGCGGCCGAACCGAGCTGTTCCTGTACGTGTACATAACTGTCACTTTTGATGGACAGCCAGCACCGACAGCATGTGCAACACCAGCTAGTCCGTGCACGACCGGGTCGCGTCTGACAGCTAACTCTAAACATTGTACATTGCACCCACACTGCAATTCAACGACATTTTAGATACTTTTCCTTGGCAATAGCATGATAGATTCTGAGTATATCATTAGAAGAAGAATGAAGAAATTAAAAAAAAACTCCATTGGAATCTCCAATAACAAACACTAAACGAGCCCATTATACTTTATTTCCTCAAAATAGGTGGTGAGGTGGGGTGAGTTTAACGCCGCTTTCAAGAGTGTTTCACTTATATTGATGCTGCTAGTATTATGACAGGGAGAAAGCCCGCAGTGCCATGTGGCTATGCATTGCGGTAAAAACCTGCGAGTATCATCAAAATATAGAATCGAGACAATTTATGGATATACAACTTCTTTATTCTTTGAAGGCGACTTTTCGACATAGATTCCAATGTCGTTGTCACCTGCTTTCAACGAATAAAGAAGTTGTATACCCATAAACTTGTCTCTCTTAATAAAGTTCCTCAAAATAAACCATGAATAAGGCTCAATGTGTGAATCCGACGACACGTCAGAAATGTGATTAAGGATGTTTACAACGTGAATCTTTTGTGCAGCAAAGTTATTTACACGCAGTGTGTTGTTGTTGTGTTTATTATGTAAGACTTCTAGGAACACGACCAGGATGTATGGTATCCTGCCAAGTACGTTAAGATTTGCGTGAAGGTCCACGCTCGTCACGCCCACTTGTAGATATCAGCTGTCATCTGGCGTACACTTCCGTGACAGGGTCCGTGCAGAGCGCGCAGAGCGTGCACAGTGTGAAATATACATGGCATGTACAGGCCTAACTGGGCCAGTCAACTCGATCAATTGGGTTACACGTTCATATAAGCGGTTTACTTTGAGAATGCGATCTTCTAGAATTGTCATGCTATTTTGATGCCGAATTCTCAAGTACTAGAAATTCATGAAACAAAATTAATCTCAGGATTTGGGCCAGGGTGGGTGGGGAATAAATTAATTGAGTACAAGCATATAAATTATGGAATCGAGTACCTCGGATTGTTTGGCATGCATACTTCAGAAAAGTCAATGGAATCTGACAGCGACTTTTATAAACTGATGAAAACACATTGAGACATCTTATGCATGCTTACGGCAAATGGAAAGATGTTATAAGGTATAGCGAGAGCCCTATTGAGTTCGCCTGCCATGTAACATGCTAAATATAAAACGATCTATTTCCGATATATTGTTTGTTAATTCCAGTTGTTTGATGACTGAACTTTTTATTCGAATACAGTATTCGACCCAGATTCAATTACCCAGCATCTGTTCCAACTCTTCTTGAATATGTACGAAATGAACTTTTTCAATCAATAACTTGAATAATTATTTGACAAAATTTATTATTTCACTTATCCAAATAAATTTATTCGGTGTAACGAGCGTTTGACAAGGTTGAGTTAAAGCTAAATTTCTGGCGATAGTAAAATGCAAAATGATTTGAATATTCTATATATAGCCTAACACGTAGACTGAAAAAATATTTATTCTGAAAATATAACCATTTCATTAAATATTGAAAAGGAGCGTCTGATTTCTAAAAATATCGTTTCTTATAGTCTCTTTTTCATATTTATAAACTGTTGTTATTTTACAAATAAATACTTTTTTCAGAGTCTGGATGTAAGACTCAATATACTTTTAAGGACAAATTAATTGGTGGATTTCGATATAAAAAAAAATCATATTGATAGTTGAAAATTCTCTCATAATCTCTGAAATGAAATTGAAATGGACCCAGTAAGGAAAATATCGGAAATATTATCTTATTCAAATGAAACCATTTGACAATGCACATGGAATTCACGTTTTAACCTTAAAATAATTTAATCAGTGATTTCTAAAATATTCAGATCCGGCGAGATGCAATGACTCATATATAACTTATCCGAAATATCAACCTAATTTGGAATAGATTGGGTATGGTTATTGCAAATACCAGGTCACTTTATACGGTGTCGATTTCATTATACATTGTACACGAGTCAGACTGAAATATACACCGGCCAAAGATCACATGTCATAATACGGGTTGAACGAGCATACAGAGAAGAAACAACATGTACAGTGTCAACGACTCCACTTATCGAAATGAACATTGTAATTGTTTACTCTCGCTTTGCACGAGCCCAGCACGAGCTGATATTGACATGACTTATCAGCTGATATGATAACACCCGTGCCAGTTACTACACAGTGGAGCGGTATTCTGAACGTAATACCCTATATTAGTTGTAACATTGACCATATGATAGGTGTTTCACAAGTTTAGCTGATCTAACTTACATGTGAGTACACGTAATCATGAAATAAACCTTAATACACTGACAAGCAAAAGAAAGTATATGGCTCAGTTGTATTTATCTTATATTTAATTTTCAAAGTCAAATATCTCGAGTTTTCGACGTCGTATTCAAAAACGGACTAGTTTGTGAAATTAGTCCAAAACATTAAATGAGTCAAAGAATACCTCTACGCGGTTTAATTTTTTTTTGGATTAAAATTTAAAATTTAAATTTTGAAATTCCCCCAAATTAATTTTGATAAAACACACCTGTTCCTCGACATATAACACATACTCTGTGTGAAAATCAATAAATGTGCTTCGTCCTGCACACATTTACAACATTTTGAACATGGTAGGGGTCATGTTGGTGTAAATTTGATTTCTTACCCCTGTCTACTTTAAATAATGATATTTTAGTTAAAACATAAAACAGTCACCAATTAAGTCATTCACACGACTGCTGAAAGGTGTTATTGTATCGTGTCATAATCAAATACATCTCATTTCTTTGAAATATTGAATTAATCGAAAACAAGTGCCCGTCAGTTTATATGTAAATGAAATAGTTCCTTAAACAAAATTAGATTTAAAGATTCACTGTGGTACATACTAACCAATAATGGCTTTAAAATGTTTAGTTGGGTAAATAAATAACTTTAAGTTTTCTCTTCTTTTTTTAAACCGTTCAATCATTTATAACTACAATTACAGAATACTAAACCTCCTACATTGTAGGAAAGGTCAATGTTTCGTTACTTCGCTTAAAGGTTTACACTTATTATCACTTTTAAGTATATCTATGTTCTCAGTTGCAACTGAGTTGAACGGACAAAAGCCCCAGTTGACAAATTCCCCATGCATGGACAAAACTTGTAAAATGTCTTTGATCAAGAGTAGGATTGCATGAACTGTTTGAAAATGTTTTAAAATGCCCCAAAAAAATGTTTTAAAGTGTTTGAAAATGACTTTTAGTGCTGATATGAATAACATGTATTTTTTATCAACTTCCATACTCAGTTCTTTCTTCACCTTCGATATCTTATCCTACTCTGTTGGGGATTGTCCACTGAGGATTGTGTCTTTTGAGACATCTGGACCCATATTTTCTATGCTCTCTTAGCGTTATGATAATACTTTACAATATACTTTATCAAAAATGAAACTCAGAAGTGCAAATTGGTACCTCGTTTGATAATGAAGATATTACTAACGTAATTTATATTTCAATCGCGAAATGGGTTGTACATAATCCACACTGTTTGAATGCTGAAAGAACATGACACCAACCCATCGCATTGATATTATTTTCTAACAAGCTAGGGAAAATATTATATAGTAAGGACTATATATTATGTTTCGATAATGCATGAATTCATTATACCTCTCCTTCAAAGGACATGACAAATATGATATTCGTAATTAACCTTTAATATTAATCTACAATGTACATGTTTTAAATTTCGAATTTATATTGAGTAACCCAGTTTAATAACCCCCTTCCTGTACCATCTGGCAATAAATACCATTTAAATCACAAAACATATTTGGAAAACAATAAGTAGCAGTCAATAACAGACTTGAGGACCTGATGAAATTAACAACACGAGGCAGCTCATCGACAGTTCAACTTGTCAAAACATCGACGTCAGCTGTTGGAGCATGCTTGTCATGCAGTGTCCATTATCAGCACGCATTTCACTCGCATCTCGTTCCATGCCATTAACATGCGGTGAATCGTCACTTCATTTCTGAACTCAAATTTACGTGGGCAGCATTTTGTGATATCCAATTATGGCAATCGTTAAATTTAATTCAACTTTGAGTGTTATTGTACATAAAAATGTATCAACAGATGGTAGTTCATTATCATAGATAGAAATAGTTATCATACGATACCCTAGGTAAAAAAAAACTTGACGTTATGACGTTTTTTTTACTCGGGCCTGTGACGGTGTTGGAGGCAGACAAACTACCTGTGAATTTTTTATCTGATTTTGAAGTGTATGTATGTATGTGATTCTTTCATTTAATATACCTTATTTCTGACATTCAATACCTTTGCTTGCTTGCTTTATCCACGTTTATTGTTATACAGTATGACATGTAACTTAACGTAACTTCTTCTGAATATTTCAAAAATAATTATCGAAAATGAATAAACGAAATAGTCAGTCAACAAATTGCGATGCATTTAATGAACGATAATGTTATCTGGATAAACGAATTAGTATCAGTCGACATCAATGTATTCAACGCTATTCATTATCTCAATTCCCTTGGGAGAATACAATTCAAAGAATTACCAACGTAACACATGACCCTATCAGTTTCCTTCATGTCAAATCCGCCGCAGTTAACAAATCGCCGAGACAAAAAAAATCGAAACAGTTCAACCAGCCCACGAGGTCATGTCAACCAGACAATTGGCAGGAGACATCGCGAATCTCGTGAGAATCGTGCGCCTTGTTACGTGGGTGTCGAGTCAATCAGCTCTTGTGAAATCTACATCATTAAGGTCTATTATAACACAGACAGCCGTGCTAATGTCAACATCGCCACCCACAAACCACCGTGCCGGCTGGTCAAACACACCGTTACGATGAAATCGACATGTGTATATTTCACTCAATTTCACCGTTACGACAGGATCTGTTCTCGATCAAACACAGAGCCAACATGTTTTACAGGCAAACATCTGCTCTGTATTTGCCTATTGTAATTGAATCATTTTGGATCAATATTACGTTATTAAGTACATTTATCAAATTCGTCTGCAAGCCAGCAAACATTTAAATAGGAACATTTGACCTTAAACATACACCTATTGCAAACATTTATCATTCCTAACATTTATCCATTTTGTGTGATATTTATGCATTTCTTTGGAAACCACGCTATTCATATGAGTTTTTGTGTCATGTTTTTTTGTGTTTTATGCCTTTTTCATTCATAGTTCGTATTTGGTACTAAGTTAAAATTTGCTATAACCAATTGTGAACCCTATTTTTTTTAAAGTCTTCTGAGGGGAAATTCCTTCAGCAACATTGATCCAAAGATATTCACGTATATTTGTAGTAACTAACTTTCTAAACATTATTTTCAAAGCGATTTGTGAGTGTTTAGAACAAAATGATATATATACACATTTGGAAAGAAACTAAACTCCATGGGGCTTTCATCTAAAGATTTTCACGCGTGTGTTTAGTACCATCACATAAGGCTGATAAACCGACGAGTTCCAAATCAAATTTAAAAACTTGAATAGTCTTTGTAACGCAAAATTAAAATAAACATGCTAGGCCGTTGTCTATTTCACTCAATCACTTCCAGTCTCCTAGGATAGAAATTTACATGGGTTTTCATCCAAACAAATCCCTAGCTTTACTTTTTTTAATTGTCGGTTCTTTGATTTTCTTATTTGAAGATCAAACCATATGGGACACGTCAGATGATGTAGGAACCAAATTTGGACTGATCAATTTCGGTAAATGACCATCGGTCATTATCTCTTGCAGCAAGAAGCTGTATCAGGATCGTAGGCGTTCGCAAAGGAAGAAAGACAAACATATCTTAATCCAAACAAATCGGGTCTCAGGAAGTCAAGAGATTTGGGGTGGTTACATTTAACAGCTGAAAGCGTCTCAGGAACGGAGGAGGGTTTTTGTGATCTTTGACACTAAACGTGGAACGATATTTCAATAAACACCTTGTTTATTTCGGATGACCTTGTTAATTTCCGGATAAGATGAGAATAGACCCAAGTCTGTACTAGAATCTAATTTTGGATTTTCTGTTTTATTTTTAGGTTCCCTTATCAGACGAAACGTGAATGGTTGGTAAACAAAGGGAGTTGTGGTCGAGGGAGTGTTTCCTTTAAATCAAGCATTGATTAATTGATTTAACATTGATTTTGATTTTATATAAATAGATTTAGACAAATTAATGACATGACATAGAATTTATGTTCCTAATTATCTGAATCAATGAACATCAGAGATAACATATGTTGTCGAAAATGGAGAGTGCATTGTATGTACCCACCATTGACGATAGTTAAAAGTTTTCATTGAATGTAATCGTTGATTTCCACATCATAATTATATTATCTCTCAAAAATCCAATTTACGATAGACATGTTAAAGCTCTTCAAATATTTGTCACTGATTGGTAATAATGGCGGGTTTTTGTTACGTTCTTGTGACGATTACTTAGACACAAGAAGTAAAGGAGAGACCTTAAAGGGACAGTAGCACGTTTTCGCTCAAATAAGTCAATGAAATGTATTTGAAAAAAATGTCACCAATAGGAAAACACCCTTCTCTCTTCGGAAAATCAAGTTAAAAAATTAGTGTATATGGTTCGCTAAAGGCATGGGAATCGTTTTTGCAATTCGAAATAATAAAATTTGTTCACATTAAAGATGGCCGCCATGCAATTTTTTCTTTATACGCAACACCGTTATGATCACTAAGGATAATTGGTTTGTGTACTAAGATGTTTTACCATCTAAAGTAAATATAAATGACATAAACTATCATAATAAATATGAAATTTTGAAAAAATAAAATTTGCAACAAACGTGCTACAGTCCTTTAAAGGTAAGCTAATGAAGCCCACTTAGAGAATTAGAGTATTGCAACCATACATGTTTCCCAAACATTATTTGTTTAAACATTTTGAAAATTGTGTACCAAAATAAATATCAGTCTCCTTAATTTCCTTAACTGAGCAATCTATATCTATATGTGCTGAAATTTCACAGATTTCATCATCACCTGCACTGGAAATGCTGAGGTATTCTTTTGTCACGAAGAAACTTGAATATTGTGCAATTATTCTATTTATGTATGACGAGAATTTAGAATACAATCGTTATGCAAGTTATCGCTAAGGTTTTTGTGCTAACATTGATAACACAAGTATCCTCCTGAAATTGCTCAACAACTATAGTCGTGTTGTTGCTAAATGGAACCGTCTAGACGTCATATTATCTGTTTCATTTTCTCCACAATAATTATTACATACATTGTTAACTTAAATTAATCACCTATAAATACATTTAACATAAAATTGTGATGAAATCCTCTCCTTACGAATAAAGCATGTCATAAAAAGTAATCAAATGTGTGAAACATGTTTTAATAAATTATAATTGTCATCCAAAACCATTTTATTAAATGATTCTTGTCTATGTTGTGAACAAAAATGTTTGATATATTATCTCGCATTAGTATTCTAAAAACGTTTTCCATGAAAATATCTGCAGACGAACTTGTGAGTATCAGTCCCCAAAACAGCAGGTGATACACCTCATGTCGATATCATACGACATACATCTGATGCATATATGAATAATACACCAAGGCTTAACATATTTCACAAGGTAGGCGAACTTATTGTCTGAATGTTGTTATGAACAACCCGACAGGCGGCACCTGCTGGTGACATGATATGTGTTTGTGATAGGTGTCATGTTGACATTTGGTGATAAAAAAAGGTTTTGTTAAAATGTTGATTTTGAATTGTTACCGTAAATGCAGTAATACTGCAGTTTGAAATAAATGTGTTTACCTAACATTATATGAAAAGTAAATATGAAGATTGAAAGGATGACACTAGTTCTAAGTATATTTTTCCAAAACGAAACGCAGCGGTGATTTTTACAGATATTTTCGTTCTTTCTGAACAAGCATGGAGCAACAGAGGATATACAAACATAAATGAAACTTTAGACACTGCAATGGTTTATGAAAAGAAACAAAATGTAAGGTGACCCGTTACCACATGTTTTCTTCAAACATAGCAGAAATGCATATCCTGTCCCTAATATTAAATACATAGGAAAACCAATGCCTCAATGTCAATATTAAATACATAGGAAAACCAATACCTCAATGTCAATATTAAATACATAGGAAAACCAATGCCTCAATGTCAATATTAAATACATAAGAAAACCGATACCTCAATGTCAATATTAAATACATAGGAAAACCAATACCTCAATGTCAATATGAAATACATAAGAAAACCAATACCTCAATGTCAATATGAAATACATAAGAAAACCAATACCTCAATGTCAATATGAAATACATAGGACAACCAATACCTCAATGTCAATATGAAATACATAAGAAAACCAATACCTCAATGTCAATATGAAATACATAGGAAAACCAATACCTCAATGTCAATATGAAATACATAGGAAAACCAATACCTCAATGTCAATATGAAATACATAGGAAAACCAATACCTCAATGTCAATATGAAATACATAAGAAAACCAATGCCTCAATGTCAATATTAAATACATAGGAAAACCAATACCTCAATGTCAATATTAAATACATAGGAAAACCAATGCCTCAATGTCAATATTAAATACATAGGAAAACCAATACCTCAATGTCAATATGAAATACATAGGAAAACCAATACCTCAATGTCAATATGAAATACATAGGAAAACCAATACCTCAATGTCAATATGAAATACATAGGAAAACCAATACCTCAATGTCAATATGAAATACATAGGAAAACCAATACCTCAATGTCAATATGAAATACATAGGAAAACCAATACCTCAATGTCAATATGAAATACATAAGAAAACCAATACCTCAATGTCAACAGGAAATACAAGAAACTATATGTTTTGGGGATTTTCTGGTGAAACATTTTGTTAAAAGAACCAAATTGATGGTAAAAAATATCTCTATTACAGAATGAACTCATGTTGGTACGATTCATAAGTTTAAATACATAGGTTGCCGCGATATGCCTTTTTCGAATTTCAATAGATTTCATCAGAATATCCCATATATATTTTCACATCTACGTAGATAAGAGATAAGAAATCCCATTTAAGCTTTTATTCGAAACAATTAAAGTTCTATATGCAAGAATGCAACTTCAAGATGACGTTAACGCCTTTAAGGTCTGGTTCAGTGCGAATCGAATGGAATATTCCGGTAGTATGTACATATTTCCATACACGGGGGCAATTTTAGCCTGGGGTTCAGCCTTTGACCTCTACTGATTTGACTAAAGGTCTTTATTGTCGCGAGCATCGTAAAAGTTTCAACATTTTATTGATACCCAGCAGGGGTCGTCTGCTTTTTCCAAATCCAGCAGACGACAGGTAATCGCGGGCAGACGACAGTTAGAGTTCATAGTTTTCTTTGGGGAATGTTGAGAGATGAAACTCATGAACCCGTTATATGATGGAATATTCTCATTTGATTAATTGGAATTGGAAAATCGTTTGTATTATTAGGTTTTCATGATATAATACAAGCAAGAATTGTATAGGTCATCGGTTTCCGCGGAAATATTTGAGATTTCGCTTATCAATGACGCTTTCACATGACGTATGGTGTGGTTCCATTCCATCCAAATTTCCATTATATATAATTTGTACTTGTGTCAAATGATTGTCAACCAGGAACATTTTAAAGGTTGTTTTCTTTGAGAACATATACATGACTTATAAACGCACTTTATAATATCATATTTTTGTTTCACCTCATTTGAATCAAAGCTATTTTTGTGATTTTGTAGAACTTGTTAATAGCCACAATAGGTCAACGATAAAAGACAAGTCGTAGACGTCACCTGATTTTCTTGACATATTTGGGACATATCTTATCAGTCATTTCACCAAATTTCATCATCTGAATGCATCGAAACTTTTCCGTGCTCATAACTGGATCAAAAGCGTCGAATGAGGTGATAAAAGGTATAACATGCTTGTTTTGCAGGAACTACAATGCATAATGCATTGTGGTAAAACCTGGTTGGAATTTGCAAACCATGGTCCGTGCCGCATTAGGTTTTAATGCAACATTTCACAAAACTTAAAGAGCTATTGAGTATTTGATTTGCATATTCATATTCATCGCCAAGTGCATGATAATAACTTGTTAACAGTGAAAATCGAGAAATAGCGTTTTACATGTGCATAAACCGAAATTACACGTCCCATATATATGTATACAGCAGTTATTTAACATTACCAACTAACATCTGTCTTTTGGTCTGTAAGGGAACACCGCGTCGAGGATAAATAAGAGATCAGGACCCATATTTTCGAAGCTCTCTTAGCGCTAAGATAGTCGTAAGTGTCATACATTAACATTGGTTTACGACTATCTTAGCGCTAAGAGAGCTTCGAAAATATGGGCCCAGGGCTCCATTCCATAACAGCGAGCGCTTATAATCGCTCATTGATTGCTTAAAGTAGCGCTCATTCTCTCCTAGGTAGCGCTACATTGAGCAATCGCGTTCAAGAGAGGTTTAAAAGTAATCGCTAATTGAGCGATTACTTTGAAACCTCTATTGAACACGGCCCATATTTATCTACCTATGCTGATTAACGTGTCTGCTAACGAGTCACAGACCCCCAATTTCAGACAATTGAAGTAACTCGTTAGCAGACAAGCTAATTAGCATAGGTAGATAAATCTGATCTTATTTTTATTCTCGACGCGGTGTCCCTTTAAAGGTAACTTTCCCAAATTACGTTTTAATACTAAGCGCGCGTCATTATCCCGTTTTTGATCATAAAAAGCGACTTTCACCTGTATATTGTCACTAGAATTATGAATGAACTAGCATTAAAATGGTAATTTTCAGCAGTACTTCTCAATTACATAACACCATTTATAACGTTTGGCATAATGTGACTCCAACAACATAACTCATCTCAACTCAACTATAAACAACAATGTATATTCAATCAAGCATCAGATAGATTCCAATCCCGGGAGTCGAACCCGAAACCAGATTGTTCATCGGTTCCTTGGACGATTTCTTCGGTTAAAAGGGTTTGAAACATAGGTTATACATATTTAATGGAATAACACTAATCTTAAGATACTACAATCTCAAAAGCTTATTTTCATACTGATTTTGACATACTTTACTTTTTCAATAAAATGTAGAGTGTTTTATTCAATTAACAGAAATTGGTCTACATATTATCGCCACGAAATACAAATGATACACTGCGCATATGTCATATTCATCGACAGCTGGCTCAGTTGCCACTTTAATAGCAATTTATGCGATGCGTGGGTTCAGATATGTAAATGATAAGTATGTTGGGTATTGTATCAAAGAGATACATTTCACAGCATAATGATCACGTACGAACATTTAAGTAGGATGGCGATAATGAGATGGCTGTTGGTATTCAACGAACCAGCCAAATGGTGTCCATCTTTGACGGACGTTTCAGAATGCTGACTTACATTAAAAAGGAATCGCTAAAATCTGCTTATTTCCATTATTTTACATGTCAGAAAAGTTACGTTTGTTATAATATGAAAGACCTTATTTGGCGTTTATTGGGGTTTGGGGCTCCTTTCACAGAATAAACTTTGCAAAGTTACCTAAACTCCTATTCTTTAAAATTTGCGCTAAGGTTACCTTAGTGACGGTTTATGAAAGAAAAACCTCGTTACATCGTACAATTCGTTAAATCCGTTTATTTCGTTATGTCGTTTATTTTGTGAAATTCATACATTTCGTTAAATCCGTTTATTTCGTTACATCCGTTTATTTCGTTACATCCGTTTCTTAGATCCCAACATTTCGTTAATTGCGTTATTCAAAATTTGCAAGAACACGATAAGGCAAATGATAATATAAAACGGTTTATCGTTTCAAAGCAAGCGCTTCTGTCAAATGAAGAAATAAATACAATGATTCAGCAACCATATTTCGATTATGGAAACATGACCTTCACTTACATATTGCCATCATTACTTATCGGAATCGATTATAAAGTACTGCCATTTACATAAGGTTGTTTTCTGAGGAGTAATAAGGTAATTTTCTTATTGTCCTGCTGGTCGATTATTCCACTTAGCAGAAAACGAGACCGCCATCTCTATTGAATATTCCTTGTCTAACCTTGTTCAAGAATATCAATACTTATGTTTCATAACGTGACCTTGTTCTAGAATATTGTACATAGGGCGAAGTACGATGTTGTGTACGGTAATTATAGAACGGTTTGATGGGCGTTTAGTTCTGTCTCTCAAATTAATCTAAACTTTCTAAAAGAAATATACATTTAAATTGAGCATCCTAGACTTACTAAAATACTTTAATTTTATTTAATCTAATGTTTACATTTTAATATAATCTGACAGAATATCAAACTATCATATTGTCTCCGAAACAAACATATCGTAGACTGATGTATAGTTTTGGGTCTGGTTTTTGGGTCTGGTCTGGGTTTTGGATCTGGTTTTCGGGTCTGGTTTTTGGGTCTGGTTTTTTGGGTCTGGTCTTTGGGTCAGATTTTTGGGTCTAGTGTTCTGGGTCTGGTTATTGGGGTTAGGATTTTTTTTGTTAGGGTTTTTGGGTCTGGTTTTTTGGGTCTAGTTCTTGGGTCTGGTTTTTAGATCTAGTCTTGGGGTCATAGAACACATGTTTGTTCATATGTTTCCAAGGACACATAATTGTTCATATTTCATAGAAGTTAATGTTTCATAGAATCTGTTCATGTTTCATAGAATATCTGTCTATGTTCATGTGTCGTAATTCGGCTTCTCATTTGTAAAGAAGAACATCATTTAGTGTTTATTTATTGATGCATGAATCTCCCGCGAAATCTATATCGATATGTCAAAACAAATCCAATGTACTAGGATGCTTGTACATTTAGTCCGTGCTTAACATGCGTGTTGTTGAAGGCGAAATCTACATAGAGGACATGACACTCGCATCAGCTGGCGAGGCCAGGAGAGGTCAGGCGAGTGGCATGGGTATTGTAGTGTTTTGTAAAAACAAAACATGAGTCAACGCTCGAAAACAACTGCTACTGTAACAAGGGCCAAATGTTGTTCTTTTGACACTGGTAGATTTAAAGGACATCACAAAGATTGAAAGACATTTTTATTTTAATCGTATATTTATTAAATCACGTTCATTATAAAAGCATTTACTCTCAGGAATTAAACATCTTTAAACTTATCAAAATACTTTAAATAAATATTAAATATCTTTTGACTTATTTTCACATTCAATCTTTAAGCAGATAATAGGAATGCTATTTGGACAGTAAGTTTTTTTATCTTGCACAAACGACATGAAATGAAATGAAACGAAGCTCGAAATAGAAATAATAATTAAAGTCAAAAGGTCAAATAAATGTGTTCTTTGACCTTGAGCGTATTCCAGATTGACAATTCAACAAATTACCTTCAATTATCACTACGTAGGCTTCCATTGTGTGATATACCACTAATGGGATTGTTTATCATTGATACGAAAAGCCTTTTCTTAAAGAACGAATTTCTTCAACAAATTACAAGATTTCCTTTAAACTCTTCATTCAGATTCGGAAAATATAAAATCAACCTTCTAATTAATTACATTTCCGTCGAGATAAACACTTCCATATATGTCCTTGTTATATCAAGAGGACAATATCAGTTTCCAATTTCTTCAAAAATTTTACAAGATTTAATTAAACCTCTTCATTCCGTTTCACAACAGATTTGGAATATATAAAATCAACCTTTCCATTAATTACATATCCGTTGAGATAAATACTTCAATATATGTCCTAGTTTGTTATATCCAGAGGGTAATTCCAGATTCCAATTACCATCAACTCTGATGGCACATAGAACACATGTGGGTATTCCATTATATACCGTGTATTAACAACTCTCATTTCAGACATTAAAACAGTCTAGTGAGTTATTTATGGGTCATACGGTAGGTTATTAATGGATAGTAGCTGGTGGTTTCAATTCCACCACCCACGCCATAATCGGTGGTGTTAATAACCATCATCAGGCTATTATAAATCATTATACTTCGGGATATGACACCTCCAAAACTAACGCCTAACACCTCCCACAAGTAACACCTAACACCTAACCACAACTAACATCTGGGATATGCAAAAGATCGTAATCGAAATCGAAACTCAAATGGTCTCGTTATGTTTTGAATTCCCGTCGTCCTGAATGAAATAAAAGCCAAATACGGTATATATATATATATATATATATATATATATATATATATATATATATATATATATACACGTATTGGATATTATGGGAAATATTATATTAACTATATCGGGAAGTATGTCAAATGTTCTTATGTTCATATATGACATCCTTCAAGGTCTTGTTATTATAATTAACTTGATTTACATTATTTCTTTTTTTCGATTAACTAGTCTTGGTTAAACGTTATTTCAAGATCATATGGTATGATGCTTCATTTCATGGTGATGATGTTTCCGTCCATACACACTAATACATGTAGTCTTCATTTTAGTCTAAAGCTTAGACTCTGAAAAAAATATTGAATAGGAGCCTAAAATTCTATTTCTCATAATCTCCTTTTAAATATTTATTACAATGGTTTCAGAAGAAATACTTTTTTTCGGAGTCTGAGCAAACCTCCGTTACTTCATACTTGAATATAAGACGTTTTGATCTGTGATGTGAAAAGTTTCAGGGTTCAAATTTATCCTTTATTATGTTCTAGCGCAGATAATACTTGCCATGGTGACGTGACGCATGAACAGTTTTAAATGACGTCACGTTTCCTCTACGTCATTGAGTTCTAAATGGGTAGACAGCCAATGTGTGAAAGCAGAATTTTGAAGTATTTCCTCGAATTCACTACGGTGGTGATAAAATGAACATCATAATTATGATACTATGTTTGCTACCATCTTGCCTTAACATTGATATTTCGCTCGCTTTATCATCCAAACCCTTTAATTGTTTAAGAGAGTACAATAAGTCTACAATAAGACTAAATCAGAGGCCCTCAAATTTTTACTTTTCAATTTTTCAATTTTAAACAAAAAACTATCTCAGAGATTAAAAATCAATCTGCCGTCGCTCTCGCTCTGTAAATTCCAACACTTGTCGTGTCATAAACACAGTTTAACGCGATGTATCATGTAATATCATCAATTATTAAACTCGTGAATGATTTTGTATCAAACTCGCTTTTGCTCGTTTAATACCTAATCGTTAACTAAAAGTAATGAAAAATCTTAAATGAAAGATCGTTATTTATTTTGGTATTGAATTAATCATTAAATGTATATCATAATTGCATGATCTTGAAAGGTTATTCGAAACCAATCAATCATCTTTGAGAGGATACACGTGAAAGCACTATTAAGATTGGCCCTTTTGAACGTAAGATTATCTTCTTGTGGACCCAAGGCTGTGATTACTCAAATTACCAATTATTGTTTTCTGACCGAGACTGATGAAGGCACTAGATAATGTTACAAGATCTGTAGAAATCTGGCCGGAACTATCTCTCTGTCCGGTCAGTAATGACCCCCATACATGTGAGATGGACACGTGTAAATTGCACTGGACTAATGGTCAAGAGAGACCATGCAGGGGGTGTTGGAATCAAATGACCATTAGAGATATGCCTGGCGTCCTTGTATCAGTCGTAGACAAAATACGATGTCACGGCACTAATGCATGTGCGATGATTGGCATGGCGGTTTGTATGATGGTTTGGATGTTTGTTGGCATGATGGTAATCATGAGGGTTGACATAATGGTTGACATATTAGTAATCATGATGGTAATTATGATGGTTGACATGATGGTTGACATAATGGTTGACATAATGGCTGACATAGTAGTTATCACGATGGTAATCATGGTGGTTGACATGATGGTTGACATAATGGTTGACATAGCAGTAATCATGATGGTTATCATAATGCTAATCATGATGGTTGACATGATGGTTGACTTACTGGTTGGCATGATGGTTGACATAGTAGTAATCATGATGGTAATCATGATGGTTGACATGATGGTTGACATAATGGTTGACATAACAGTAATCATGATAGTTTATCATTATGATAATCATGATGGTAATCATGATGGTTGACATGATGGTTGACATAATGGTTGAAATAGTAGTAATCATGATGGTAATCATAATGATAAGCATGATGGTTGACATAGTAGTAATCATGATGGTAATCATAATGATAATCATGATGGTTGACATAATGGTTGACATAGGAGTAATCATGATGGTAATCATAATGATAATCATGATGGTTGACAAGATGGTTGACATAGCAGTAATCACGATGGTTGACATAGTAGTAATCATGATGGTTGACATAATGGTTGACACAGCAGTAATCATGATGGTAATCATAATGATAATCATGATGGTTGACATGATGGTTGACATACTGGTTGGCATGAAGGTTTTTTTTATTTGAAAATTAGTCTCTGAAACATTTTGTCCCAATTGCAGTGATATAGTGATGAATAGCCTATTTTCAAAACTTGAATCTGACTGCGTCGGTATGCTAGTCTTGCATCGTGACTGTATCCCTCTATAGCTCAGATTAATCAAGTCCAGGTAAAACTTTGCATTAACAGATGTTTTACACAATAAAACTTCATAAACTAAATTTCGGGTTGCAAATATGAACGCGTGTCGATGTAGTTATTTTTAATTTAGTTTGTAGAGAGCCAAGTTAATGAATATTGTTCCATATATAGCAGTCAAATAACAAGCACACTGGTCGATGACGAATGAGTAACATGAGTGGAGCCACTTATTCATTGTCAACGTATTATTGCTCTCGTTAAGATCGCTAATTGACTTTTTCTCCTCTTCGTGACCTTTGACCCGTGACAAATACCGTCGGCATCACATTTCATAGATATTTTCATTTTCAGTTGTTTGTTTTAGGGTACTATATGTTGTTGATAAAAACAATGGTGATTGTCTTCTGTTCTTCGGACGCTGTTGTCGGTATGAGTTATGCTCGGGGAAAATAATGTTTGTCTGTAGCTTCAGATATACCTTTTTTTTAAAAAACCTCCTCATCAAATCAAGACCAGGCTGTTTCCTTGGGTACCTGGTTGGACTGGAATCAGCTCGAGGTTGACTTTTGATATGATGTTATTTATTTTGTGTTTAGTTTTCCAACATTGCTTTGATATTTAGTAATTCAGTAAAACAGATTTCATTATCTTGAAAGAACAAATATCTTGATTTTGTTTTAAAGCATTGAAGTTAATTTTGTAAAATATGAACGCAAAGCTTCAACGGCTTGTCTCAATATAAAACGTAGTCATACCACTCGACGACAAAAGTCTCCAATATACCAACGCGTGAATGAATAGATTCTAAACAGCCAATGCGTTCAAAATTTATGAATATTTATAAATATAAGTCAATATATTGAGACAACTTTGTATGGTCGACTTAGTAAACGAAACTTATTTAATTCGTACCGTACAACAGCTTGTAGAAGACGGTAATTAAAGCACGGTTGATTAAAGATTGAACTGTGGAGGTTATTATGATGATCAATGGTAAATAGATGTGGTTATTCAAGATGTCATTATGTAAACAGGTAAAGTTAATGACAAACAGATGTCGCCGTCTGTTACGTTCTTAAGCTTTACAAATACCAGACTTGATCTTTGTAAATATAGAATAGGCTTATTACACCATAAGTATTCATCTGTAAAGCTTGTTACAAATGTTTATTCTGTGCTAAATATAGAATTTCCTATAACAATTCGCAGTGACTGGATTGAGCGTGGTTTCGTAATTACGCCGAGATCTGGGCGGATATGTAGGAAGAGAGGGCAAAATTACCCAACATTCCGGTGACCTTT
This sequence comes from Gibbula magus, assembly GCA_936450465.1. Taxonomy (NCBI): domain Eukaryota; kingdom Metazoa; phylum Mollusca; class Gastropoda; order Trochida; family Trochidae; genus Gibbula; species Gibbula magus. Next base: position 33,982,207 of record OW388296.1, read on the forward strand.
CGGTTTGGGTTTATTGTGGGGGAGGAGGCCATGTGAAATTGACAACCGTCTCATCGGGATATGACATGACATTTCTCTTCCGCTAGTCATAACATGGGAATGGCAATTGGTAAATGAGTGTTCGTAAATGGCGGGCAAAAAACGATACCAACAACAATGTAAGATAGTTAAATCTACGAGTGATAATCACGACTGAACCATAATTACGATGAAAGGAATTATGGATACATTTTCACAATATTAAATGGTTTTCAAAGACATCAAAATTGTATTGATTCAGATTTGGTGCAATACTCAGTTTATATGTCAAATTAACCTAAATTAAAACCTAAAGGTCATAAGTAAATTATAATTTGAAAGTTGCTTTATTTGTAGAGTACAGATACAACGAAGCTCGGAGTCGGATGAATAAAATTGTGGATACATCTTTACAAAACATATGATTATCAAAGACATCCAAAATCGTATTGATCAAGATTTGGTTGAATATTCAGTCCAAAGGACATTTAAACCTTAATTAAGGTTCGGTGAGGTGAGGTGAATTAGGGTCTAACGCCGCTTTCAAGAGTATTTCACTTATATCAATGCTGCTAGTATAATTGCAGAGAGAAAGCCCGCAACGCTATGGCTATGCATTGAGGCGAAACCTGCGAGCATCGGCTGGAACTAGCGAACCATTGGTCGTACTTCACTGAAATTCAGTGTAGCATTGCACCCAAACATTACTGCGTGTAGAACAGTTATCTACTGCAGACAAAGTTGCCGTGCCCCTGGCGGGATTCGAACATCGGACCTCTTTAGAAATACTTGCCATTTAGAAAGTGAAGAAATATAACATGGCTATATTTGGGATAACAACTATTGAAGGTAGCGTTATCCCAAATATAACCATTTATATCGGACCTCTTGATCCGAAGCCAAACGCGCTATCCACTGCGCTATCCCGCCCTAAACCTTAATTAAAACCTAATGGTTGCAGAGGTTAATACATATTTTATGAGCTTTTGTCGTATTTTAGATGGTGAATAGGTAAATCTCAGGATCTGGTTGAATGTTCAGTTTGGACTCAAATGAGAAACATGGTTTTAATACTGAAAACAAAAACCAAAGACAAAGATATGAACAATAAAGGTTGAAGCATCTTGTCAACACGTGTCAAGCGACACATAATGCTCTTCTTGAAGCCAATGTCAGAGTGACATATGTGATCGAAACTAAGTTTCAAAATCCCAACATGAAAATAAGTTATTGCCTTGTATATTCTTCCTCAATTTTCCATATTCCATATAACAAATTATATACAATACATATTTTTATATAAAAAATTAAATACTTCAGACGACACTATAGATATTAGTTTAACACTTGATACGCGTATTTCGACTCAAGTCTTTTCGAGGGTATATAACTGTGTATATAACATAAAATACTCATCAGTGCGAAGAAAATATAGTCGTGACACATATGGGCACTGTAATCTGTTTCTTCAATTAGTTTCAGAGAGATATACCGTCTTATATTGATAATTGGTATTGATGATATTGGTATTGATGAATGAATATTGTATTATATATTGTGTTTTGTATTGGATAGGTATTTACATAGGGGTTATATGCCTGTTTACCAATCCATTCATTTTTCATGAATAAATATTGTTTAAATCATCTCCAAGAAATTGTTAAAGTAAAAGAATTGTTATTGATATGTTGTCAATGCGACAGTACAGTAAGTATGTCTTACGTGTTCACAAACAACCATAAAATCATTTTCTCCATCCGTTCTTTTCCCCCCTGAATCTTTAAGTGTTTGGGATATTGTGAAATGTATTCAACGTGACACGAAAGCACTTGTCAAAGCGAAGGCGAAGAAAGCGTGGCATACGTGGGCATCCAACTATTTTTAGAATTCCTATATTCGGTTAAATTGTTTATATCTCCTAATTCCCCCATCTAAATCGACCAGCATGAAAATAAGGCTTAGAGGAATTCGTGGGTTGAAGACTTATTTGCTTGTCTCAAGAAATCAATGAACAGATTTGATAGTGTCAACGCTTCTCTTGTCATATCGCCCACAGCTTGGCGGAATACTAGGGCTTCAATCACAGGATATTACCGTCCCTGTGACAACTGGAAGCACAGTTGTACTCATGTGGTTCAATTTTGTAAACTAATGGGAGTATATTTAAACTGTTTCAATTTAAAAGAAACGTTTTATTTGTATACATATATAGGAGTGTAATCTTTGCAGAATCATTTCAATTAAAAAGTAAAATAGTGTACTGGTTCTTTGATGTTGGTATTGGTATTGGTATTGTATTGGTGTTGGTATTGTATTGGTATTGTATTGGTGTTGGTATTGTATTGGTGTTGGTATTGTATTGGTATTGTATTGGTGTTGGTATTGTATTGGTGTTGTAATTGTATTGGTGTTGTATTGGTGTTGGTATTGTATTGGTGTTGATATTGTATTGGTATTGTATTAGTGTTGGTATTGTATTGGTGTTGGTATTTTATTGGTATTGTATTTTATTGGTATTGTATTGATGTTGGTATTGTATTGGTGTTGGTATTGGTATTGTATTGGTTTTGTATTGGTATTGTATTTGAATTGTATTGGAATTGTATTGGTATTGTATTGGTGTTGGTATTGTATTGGTATTGTATTGGAATTGTATTGGAATTGTGTTGATGTTTGTTCAAGTTGCGTTGTCATTATGTTTATTAAAGGTTGACCGAAATGTCTTACCATTGATTCATTGGTACATTAATTTAAGTTTATTTTAAAGAAAAACGAGTGTTTGGCATTGTCTTAAATATGGAGCGAGTTTACATGCCTAATTATTTTTCCTTGTTACCGTTATATGTAATAAAAACCAATAAAGCAGGTCATCACATTTAGAAAGTCTACAATCATCAAGAAGACTTGCTTTTGACAACTGAATAGAGTCATCATCATCATCATCATCATCATCATCACCATCATCATCACTTTCATCGTCGTTGTCGTCATCGTCGCCATCGTATCATCCCCGTCCGATGATCACCAACTCCGTCATCAGCATCACCAAAACCATGATTGTCATCGCCATCGTCATCGCCATCATCGCCATCATCATCATCATCATCATCGCCGAAACCATCTTTCACCGTCACCATTGCCTTCATCGCCATCAACATCGTTGTCGTGATCAATGTGTTGCCATCATCTTCATCGTCTGCATCATCACCGACATAATTATCACCATCATCATCATCAACAACATCATCATCATTATCGTCTCAATCATTTACCATATGACACGTCATCTCTCTTATCAGACGACATCTATCCTTCTTAAACATACCTTCGAGATCATAAACACACATAAAATTAATATCAATGATATCTTCTCGGGAAGTAAATTTCCAGAAGACGCCAGTCATCTCCTGGAGACTCTAAGTTGTGATTCCAGTGGGATTAATCGATGGAAAATACCGCACTCCAGACAGAATTCCTCTAACTGAAGCGACAGGGTTGTTATTGCACGTCAGGTGAATAACATGATACGTTGAATGACATGGAATCCGTTTGTGACTCCAGCTGCATAAAGTTGATGGAAGTCACCGCTGCGCCTGAACTCTATGCAATGACGAAACAGATTTTTTAGATTTTTTAGAATAAATAATTTATCAATAACAAAATAATCATAACTTAAGTTTGTTTCCAAAAGCATAACATTCCTTTTATGAACAAACGTAACGTTTCTTAACTAGCAATTTCCAATTAAAAGAATTCCTTTGAAAAATTGTAGATACGCATTTTGACCATTTACCCATTTGCACACATGGAAATGTTTTTGCCCTATGTTCATGTTATATTGTATTTATGTTGTCCAACATATGTGTACACCATCGATTGATACCAATCTAAGTCGCATATGTTGTATTTGTTCTACACTGACGGGTAAAATAACTATATCACTCAGTTGTATTTATCATATGTATACTTTTCAAAGTCAAATATCTTGAGTTTTTGACGTCGTATTCAAAAACTGACTAGTTTGGGAAATTAGTCCAAAACATTGAATCAGTCAAAGAATCCCTAGACAGTTTTCAAAACAAAACAAAATTTTAATTTAAATTTTTAAATTCCCCAAAATTAAGTTTGATAAAACACAACTGTTCATCGACATATTACACATACTCTATGTGAAAATCAATAAATGTGCCTCGTCCTGCACACATTTACAACAAGTTAAACATGGTATAGGGTTTATGTTGATGTAAATTTCATTTACTACCCCTGTCTACTTTAAATAATGATATTTTAGTTAAAAATAAAACAGTCACCAATTAAGTCATTCAAACTACTGCCGAAAGGTGTTATTGTATCGTGCAATAATCAAACGCATCTCATTTCTTTAAAATATTTAATTAATCGAAAACAAGTGAGTGTTATACTTTATTTTGCCCGTCAGTTTACTTTCCAATGTTTCAATGTTTCAATGACGAAATATTTAGTTTATAAGAAACAAAATATTCCTATAAATGAAAAAAGAATACTTTAGAGTAAGGAACAGTTCTGTTCTGAATTCAGTAAACTTCCTGTTTAAAATTCGTATTAAAATATTTCTTTAATAAAATTAAACAATGTTATTTAGTGGAGGTAAACGCCACTCAATTCCCCTATATAAGTAAGTTGTACATTTCTCCTTGAACTTATTGTTCTGTGCTTCATTTCAAGACACGAAGATAAGACTTAAGAAAACTTGTTGGGCTCCAAAAGAGCCCATTTAATTGAATTATTCATTATTTTCGCATCCAGTACTAATTAGCTGAAGCCGAACACAATGCATACATCGACTTCTCCAACAATACATGCGACAATGAGAAGCCAGAGAATTAACAGGGATTTTACATTCATCTAGCGTCACAGAGAACTGTGTACGGTCCGTCTTGAACTTGCGTTATGTCAATATAGGTAATTTAAGTATCTGTTACCATTCAAATGTGGTATTGAAGTTTGATAATGTCAGTCTGGGTTCCGTCCGTTTGGGCACCATCAGTCTGAATAATTTATTTCCTACGCTAGTGAGGAAACAATCCCAATTATTTGTCTTGTCTAAACCTCGATATTCGAATCCCATGATTACTTACTTATTAGTTTCACTTTTTTTACCAATTGAGGTTTTCTTTGATAATTGAATATATCATACTGTAAATATGCAGTCTGTGTAGGATTTTCACTGATCTGTGACGTCAATACTTAATGACATCACAATGACGCCATCAGATCAAGTTACCTGCTTGCATATGTGAAATCAAAACTTTATATAAAAAAACTATCCTAAATTAAAATATACAAACACGCAAATATGAAATTGTTATTAGTGCCAATAGGTTATGTTTTCAAAATCAAGTTCGATAAAGGAGTGTTATGTCCAGATGACATTTTATACTCAAGCAATTTATGACGCTGTGATCATTAATTATACCACCAAGGCGGGTAATATATTAAACGTGACGTGGGCACGACAGGCGGTGGCTTCTCCGTACTTGCAAGCTCAGAGTACAAGTCCGGACAAACCTCAGCGGAAATATATATACGCAAATAAAATAAAAACCCTCTCTTAACAACAACAACAATAACAACAACGTGAAGCAAAATCAAAACAGACTTCCTCCTCCCGTAGCTCCGCCCTCTAACAAGTAAGTAATCACGCAAAGCCACCCGCTTACATTCCCCTAACCGTACTGGCGTGTACGCATTTGCATCAACATCGCTATAAAAGGCATACAAGCATATCCTTTGTACAGTCTCCAGCTAAGGTATTTATTAGAGTTTTCTTGTGATAGTAAGTAAACAACATTTGCATTACAAACCAGTCTTGAATGAAAGTATACGTATTCTCAGCACGTATATATCGTTTCATGAAGTTATACGCTACCCGAGGTAGTTTAATATCATCATTATGATTTTATTGTTAAGTTCACTTTTTACTGGTAATTTAAGTCATCTTCAAGGCTTATCCAAATATTTTGCGATTTAAGAATAAATTTAGCTTCTCATCTTGGAAACATTAGGAAAGGCTATAGAACGTCTTTTAGTCAAGTCTGAATTTTGTCATATTGATAATAACTGTTCACCTAAGATATAGTATCAGCAATATGATGCAGGTATGCTCTGATTGAACTACGGACAAGCCCTTTGATCGGTTGTTTTCAGAGGTTGGACTCAAGGGCGTCGCTCGTAGGCTTTGGATAACAACCTCAATACCTGTTGTTTCTTACTCACTGTGACATTCTCTGTATGTATATATCTGCTTTAGTTATATGGGTTCTTTGAGGCATCTTCTTTAAAGTGGCAGTAGCACGTTTTTTCGGTGAAATAGATTGATGAAATGTATTTGAAAAACAATGTCACTAATAGTAAAACACCCTTCTCTCTCAAGTTAAAAAAGAGTGTATACATGGTTCCGTAAAGTCAAAGCATCGTTTATGTCCTTTAAAATAATCAAATGTGTTCACAATAAAATGGCCGCCATGCAATTTTCGCTTTATACGCAATACCGTTTTTGCATCTATGGAAAAGATGTTTTGCCTTCTAAAATAAAATATAAATGACATAAACTATCAACAAAATGGGAAATTTGAAAAATTAAATTTGAAAAAAAACGTGCTACTGCCCCTTTAATACTTGATACATACATCCTCTATCACTGAACATCAATTCAACCAAAAGTTCCTTCTGGTTATATTAAGAGCGCTCATCAATTACAAAGAAACAAGTGAAACTAACATTAGCATCGCCTTCAACATGGTTCTAAATCATATTCAGTTTGGAGTTGGATCCTCAAATAATATTCAAAACATAATTCAATCAAATGCTTCTTTCCCGTAAAGATGAAAACATTCGCAATTTTTAAAGATTGGACCAGTACATATATAATGTATGTATATATGTGACAACATGGTTCCAAAGGATTTTTGTTCTGGTCGAAAACCAACAACTCCAAAATAACAAGTTGTGACCTATGCACAACACAATTCCAAAATAAAATTCAAACTCTTCATTCTGCTAAGCTAAAACCATTCGCAAGTCTTGAAGACCAACAATGTGCAAATACAATGAATCAAACCCTTCAAAGTGGAGTTCAAAAGACTTTGGTTCGGGGTCGAATCCCAAGGGATCTCAGAACTAGCTACAAAAAAATTGGAAAGACCACCAAACAGAAGGTTCTCTATGTGAACTGAAAGGATAAAAGAATGATAAATCCTTCAGGGTAAATAGAGAAAATGAAGAATTTAACGAATTCAAATGATTGGTGCTAACTGAATTTGAAGATTGATGTTTTATAAATATTTGCAATGTGGAGGAATAGGCAAATCAGTTTTTGTTGGTGGGAAATGGAAATTTGTTTAAAATACATCCAAACATTTCTTTAAACAATACTCATGCTTACAGTTGTTAATTTCAAATTTAATGTTTGGCAATGATACAAAAATATACCTCGAATATTTTTTCTATATGTGACTTATTATATGTATTATATTCGTTTTGATAATTTAACATCAACTTAAACAAAAGACTTTAAAATATTGCTATCCAGATCAACCATGACGTCGCAATTAACATTAAATGACTATAAATCTAGATAGCAATGTTACATCTTAGTAACTGTCTAGATAGCAAAGTTACATCTAAGTAACTGTCTAGATAGCAATGTTACATCTCAGTAACTGTTTAGATAGCAATGTTACATCTCAGTAACTGTCTAGATAGCAATGTTACATCTCAGTAACTGTCTAGATAGCAATGTTACATCTAAGTAACTGTCTAGATAGCAATGTTACATCTCAGTAACTGTTTAGATAGCAATGTTACATCTCAGTAACTGTCTAGATAGCAATGTTACATCTCCGTAACTGTCTAGATAACAATGTTACATCTCAGTAACTGTCTATATAGCAATGTTACATCTTAGTAACTGTCTAGATAGCAATGTTACATCTCAGTAACTGTTTAGATAGCAATGTTACATCTCAGTAACTGTCTAGATAGCAATGTTACATCTCAGTAACTGTCTATATAGCAATGTTACATCTTAGTAACTGTCTAGATAGCAAAGTTACATCTCAGTAACTGTCTGAATAGCAATGTTACATCTTAGTAACTGTCGTAAACGTCACATGTTGATTTGTGAAGACTCCAACGACTTCACCTTACTCCGCCGATGAAAGTACACCATCATTGATATGTGTACTAAATAGGTTTTAGTACCTCTAGGTAAGCTACGTGCAAAACCCTTAACCCCACCCATCACAATACACGAGTATTGATATTCAGCATATGTACTAAATAGCAATTCCTTGATTAAGAGCCTATACACTATGGGCACAGACTTGCCTCAACTCCACCATAATCAATGTTCAGTGAATGAGAAGGTGTTTGTAAGAAATGCAGTACAATTGAATATCGAGAGTGTGAGAAGGTGAAGTTGAATGAACCAAGGCGAATATATAACATACATGTACAATACAGATTGACAGTTCGGGTAAGTCGAGGACAGGAGGGTTATAGAGAGAGGGTTATAGGAAAGGAGAGAAATAGTTTTGAGAGAGAGGGAGATAAAGACAGAAAGAAAGAAAATATCCAACGTATTTGTATTCAAGAGAGAGAGAGAGAGAGAGAGAGAGAGAGAGAGAGAGAGAGAGAGAGAGAGAGAGAGAGAGAGAGAGAGAGAGAGAGAGAGAGAGAGAGAGAGAGAGAGAGAGAGAGAGAGAGAGAGAGAGAGAGAGAGAGAGAGAGAGAGAGAGAGAGAGAGAGAGACGTTTGAGTCGAGAAATCGTTCAACCAACAACACGCTATAACAACAAGACACTCAATTTTGTCAAATCAATAACAACCTAGATATATTTTGCTTAACGCAGTGATCAGACCTTACCTATATTCATAAATGGTTTTTTTTGCAATATACCTGATATCAGCATGGGTCTACAGTTGATCTATCTCATCTGAAATCGACATACAGTGAAATGTACACGCACGTGGGGATGCCGATTGCATGCATTAGCTTCAATACGGTAATGGAATCGTTTCTAGGTTGAAAACAGCCCCAGGGAATGAGAAAAGACAGAGATTGAATTAAATGAAACGTCGCGCGAACGTATCAAAGGGATAAATGAGCTAATACACAACCATTACTAATGGAAGACGGATGTTTGTAATGAAATGAACACGAATGGTGTCAAAAGGGCATCACTGCTGAAGAAACTTGAAACAAATAAGCATATTGTTTCGGTAGATAGAGCACAATGGCGTCAATTATAATTCCATCGTTTGTTCTTGGCCATATGTTTCAGATTAAATATGTTAATATTATTACTTGAATCTTGTTTAAGTAAATATGCTTTGTTATATTAAAGTAGGTTTATTGGTCTCTAATTAAATGACTTTTCATTAAAGAATATGCAATATTTTGTTCCTCCTCCTTTTAAAGACACACCTGTTTAAAGAATCATCCCACAACAATACTACTCACCGTGAAATTATTGGGACATTGGGACATTACATTACATCTCGAATTTTCTGACCTGACAAACAGTATCTGACATCGAGAAATCGGGAACGGAATCCAATATTATGATTGTGTAATGCCTTTCGAGTTTGAATAATATATGACATTGCCAATCTTAATGACAAATGATATTCATTTGGTATTATCACATGACATAATTACGCTAAGGTATTTTAGTATCTGTCGAGAAAATGTCACAGTGGAGAGATATGATAGTACGGAATTTTGATGAGAGGCAAAATGATACACATTGACTAATAACCTGGGCCAATATTCGTAAGATAATGCATTTTATGTGGATATTTAAAACATATTTTGTCTGAATGTGCAATTAAAATGAAGGAAGTTTTTTTTAACAATTTGAGATGTATTTTTAAAACGTTCTCGCTTGTCAATGATTGACATATTTTCTACCATTTAAAATAAAAGTAGTATCATTTTAAATGCAAGTGGTATCATTTTTAATGTAATTAGTATCATTTTAAAAGCAAGTAGTGTCGTTTAAAATACAAGTAATATAATTTAAAGTGCAAGTAGTATCGTTTTAATTCATGTTATATCATTTTAAATACAAGTGGTGTCATTTGAAGTGCAAGTACTATCATTTTCTTGCATGCATATCAATTGCTTTCTCCAAATAAAATTAAAGAACAATTCCAGATCTAGATCGACAGTAATTATTTCAATAACGATAACGATTATCTATTTCATTCCAAGGACGTTTAAGTCACTCAAGATGAATATTTGCCAAAAGAAAAAAATAAAATAAATGTTTCTTGTCTTTCCAGGCTGACAAAAATGATGCGACGACGCGATTGTTTTAGATTGATTTTTTTTTCGAATAAAGAGATAAATTCCATTTTGTACAAACTTCACACCGGTGAAAAACAAATTTAACCACTTATGTATATAAATTAAACACATATACTCTTAAATATGTGTTACTAATCAAAATGGTCAATAATCCCACCCTACACTCAATCTCATCAAAACGATCGACATTTTAAATGTTATCTGCCCCTTTCTTTTGTTAAAACCTAGAAAAAAGACCTGAGGCGTTGGTTTTAAACTGATGCGGGCGGAAACCAGAAACACAATCTTTTTTTGGCCTTTGCTGGAAAGCCAGAAGCACTTCATTATTTCAAGAAAGTTTACGTCACTATCGATAGATATATGCACAGACAAAACCATTGACATGTCATTATTCCTTGGAATATTAAGTCACTGTAGATTAATATCTGCATAGGGAAAACCATAACGAAGTCACTCTAATGGAATGTTTGCACAGACAAAACACTAAGCATTTCTTTATTCCAAGGACTTTTAATTCACTCAAGATTAATATTTGCAAAGGTAAAATCATAAGCATTTCTTTATTCCAAGGAATATCAAATCACTCTAATAAATACTTGCACAGACAAAACTCTAAGCATATTTTTTTTCAAGGACTTTTAATTCACTCAAGATTAATATTTGCAAAGGTAAAATCATAAGCACTTCTTTATTCCAAGGAATATCAAATCACTCAAATAAAATACTTGCACAGACAAAACTCTAAGCATTTTATTTTTCTAAGGATTTTTAAGTCACTCAAGATTAATATTTGCACAGGTAAAGTCATAAGCATTTCTTTTATTTCAAGGACTAAACGCAAGTCTAGCTTAACCTATGCAAAGGGGGAAACAATTATCCACATTCATATCTGTAAGTCAAGGAGTTTTAAGAAAGTCTAACGTAAGGGAAAACAAAGACCCGTGTCAGTTTAGTCTAACCTAAGTTAAGACAACACAATAAGAATTGCCACGACGTACAACTGCAGTCCGATCCTATCTTATACAAGAATGGTGTCGTAAAGTCTATCCATTTAGGCTCAACCGGCCCGGCATCGTGGCAAAGCCTTCCTTCATAGAGCGATACATATAATTTACGAGCAGAGTCAAATGCCGGCTGAAACCGCTTCGCCTAGCTCTGCGCCTATTCCGGTCAATGACCTAGAATGGTAGCAGGCTTCAGCGACCTTGCACAGTCGGCTCCAGCCTCGTTTCCCGCCTGTTATCAAAGCGTTGGCGAAATATCGATTTTTCCTAGAGCTGCATTGAGCTTCACAAGTGCCAAAAGGCCCCTCGGGTCCATGTGTATTAGATTCCGCCGGTGCCTCGCAGGAATCGGTGCCAAGGCAATGCGCTGTCTCCAAGAGCATTGCAACCGATATGACATAACAAGGGCATCCCTAAATACGCCGGCCGGCCGGTAAGGATGGAAGGGGGAAATTGCATCATCGGCGTTCGGCCCCTGATAGCGGAAAATCACGCGTCATTCTGCAGGGGTAATGTTATGCAAGCATCGGAACATTCAAGGAAAATTTCCAGCTTGCATAATGTAGGGTTGTAATTAAGGGCTGGTTAGAATATTCGTGGTTATTGTTGACGTGGGTTGTCATTTTTGGTTACATTAATAAAAAGAAATCAATGAATCTGTAAAATAAAAATGTGTGGCGTGTTGGCTTTTTTAAAACGCCTGGCATAGTATAACAAAATCGTTTGATATTTGATATTTGGAAATATTAAAATGTTATTATTTTCAAAAAATATAATTAAGGACAATATTTTAAAACGTCTCGTGATATTATATTTTATAGATTGATAGTATACTAACTATCTTTTAGTCGATGATAACTTGATTTTCAAGGTAAATGAACATCTAATAACGTTTATGCATTTGTTAATGAATTTATATGAATATAAATGTAAATATATATATGAAGTAATGAATACAAACAAAACTAGTAATGTCTACACCTTTTTGAAACCATAATTTTTCTTTAATAAATTTCACTTTTTAGCACTACAAAATGTCACCTACATGTTAAAACAAAACAAAACAATTCACCAAAAACAATTCATCAAATGACAAATAATCAAATCTGTAAAGTTTATGCCAAACTTAACCACGCCACATGATAATTAAGATAATGACAATCATTCCTATCTGTTAAGGTTGATTACTTCGTGTAATGAAACCTTAAATCGTGATCTATCAATTTGAAAAATCTTGATTTTAAAACCTCAAACGAAGATCCTGCACGATAAATCGAAACTACACAGCATGTTTAACGAACTTCGAATGTATGAATGGTTGTGACGTCATGTGACGTCAGTCTGCGTAAAACTATACCCTGGAGACGATATCTCAGTATCATATAACCTATCACGCATCAAACTTAATCTTGTATCAGGGCTTCGTGATTTTATTTTAATTCAATACCAGATAATGGTCAATAATGAAGAAGGTCAAATATCACGTGACTTCATCATGTCAAACCGGCTTATATCATTTAAGAAACTGAAAATAGGCCTATCATACGTCTGATTTAGACATGAATTATCAATAAATAATAATCGCAAGACTGTTTTGGTTCGCGTTGTCATGCGTTTTCTTGGCGTCATATCCGGGTATTTATTGTCTGAAATAACATCTTGTTCATTATTGATAAAAAAAAAATGGCCCCTTCCGTCAATCTTATATCAATCAATACTTGTCATATTCAATACTTTTTTCTAATAAGAAACAACATAAGCGGTGCGGTATATTACCCATTTAATACCCATATATGGTTGAAAATAACCGAGTTAATATTTTCGATAAGAGCACATGTGCACATATCACTTTTGCCTAGCAACAATTGTTTCAGCTCGACTTCCCGGATTTCGTCGTCAGTGACATCATTAAACAATAATAATAATAATAATAATAATAATAATACTTTATTGCCTTTTCAGGAATTTGTTTTACATCAACACAGAGCTTGAACAATCATATGCAATATTTATGTACACGCATTTAATTCTCATGATATCATTATAGATTGCCGTCCAAAGTGAAGTGAACCATTTTCTGTTTACTTTACTCGATTCTATTTAAATAGAATACATAATAAAGAAATACATCTGTGTATCTACAACAACTATTTTTCTAGGACGTGTTACCGTCTTTAATGCTCTGTGACGTCATAAAACCATCTGAACGTGACGTCAATACCGTGATGCTTGCTCGCTGTGTGTTTGCTGCTGACAATAACATAACAATTTACTTTGAGTTTTGGGCTTATAGTTGAGTGTGATTTATAGTCAAAGAACATACTAAAAGATTCAAATGCTTGACAAGTGAACATGTAGGTTGTTATTCAGAAATTCTGGTGAAACTTCTACATCATGTCGCTTCAAGGCGAAGATCATTTAGTCCTGCCAGTCTCATGACTATATATTAAATAAGAAGCATTTAATACAGTCTAGGATCTAGTCTAGTCTAGACCACAAGGATGCTCAGGAACTGAACATGATAAAAACACATGAATGATGGTACAACCATTATTAAATGATACTCAATTATATGATATGAAAATCATACTCTCAACTTAAGTCTTGGTGTTTATCCATCTTTGATTGTGTACTGAATATTCAAGAGCATTCTTTAATTATATGTAAATGCAGTAATAAAGGTTTTAATTGAGTTTTAATTAATAGCGTCTGAATTTAGGAGGATAGAAAATAAAGGATTATGTCAAACGTTTTAAACATACGTATCTTATTATTTTCGTAACTAAATAATAACGTATATTTCTGATGATAAACGCATATTCATGATAATCGTTAAGTTAGTTCTGGAGACATCAACCTTCATGCATCGCATGAAATGTAATAATATAATAATGTAATGAATCCATGAATATATCATATTGGACATCTGTGCACATGGTAATTTGTCCATTATGTGATTGACATTAGAAATATACAACCCCGTTTGATTGGCAATTGCCCTTGTCTGTAGTGTTCGACAAATATATTCATGTAGTGGATATACATTGTATATATAAGTATAAATGTGTGTGTGTGTGTGTGTGTGTGTATATATATATATATATATATATATATATATATATATATATATATATATATATGGAGACGACGATGAGGTAGGAGTGGTCAGTCGCAGTGGTCACTGACAACTTGTATGACACTGGTAAATCCTTGTTGAACTGGACATGAGTGATTACTTGACCCTTCGAACTGACCATCAAGGAGCTCTACAATGAGTAACAACGTATCTGAATGTCAACTTTCTTCAGCTGAAGCTGTATTTCATGTACATGTCACTTGTACGGTGTACAACACGATGTTATTCATACTTATAGAGTTGAATTTCAAACCAAAAAAATAGGCTTACACTATGAACATAGGATTTAATCTGAAAATATCATTTTATCAAATAAAATGAGACTGTGAGTAATGGGATTTTCAGAAAAAAATGGTCGGTAAAAAGTTCCTTCTCTATATATTTTCCATATTTCTTTTCAATAATAAATATGTTTTATTTGACGAAAGAATTTAAACAATGACAATCAAATATTAGATTTAAGATTTCATTTCATTTCATTGACATTCATATTCCATGTAGTGATGGAAATTATAATATTTTCAAATTTAACTGAAAATATTAATCATTATCATTGGTTAATGTCAATGTAGAAACAGGATTATCTTTTTCAAGGGTTTCATTTTCAAACGTCATCAAAACGTGTCCAAAAATAATTGATACACAAGTACATTTAAGTTTCAGTCTGATCAAAATCGACCCTGTTCCGAGAAATTAAATCTACAAAATAGTTCATATTGGATACGAACTGGTTCTATAGATTGAAGACACACCGTATAGGCGCGCGTTCCGTACCAGTTTAGCGCAGACAAAGCCCAGTCAAATAGCTGACCAATCACATCATAGTTTTAAACGGTCGACATTTTGAAAGAATTCGGAACAGACGAAAAGATTGAGTTATCTGCCCCTTGCTTCTCGCATCGAAACCTTTTGTAGGAGGTCATGTGATTGATTAACTGAATTCCATCAGAACATTGGAGTCTACGGGCTGTTATCAGACGGTTTTGCGAGGAAACCTCCGAACGATGTGAGTTCGTATCCCGATAAATGTACTTTTTTGCAACTTTTATTCCTCGGGAAACTGTCTATCTTAATCAGACTGTTTTAAGTTAAGAATTCATAAAGGACCACTGACATGCCTGACCAATTACAACCCGCAGCATAGTTGTTCACAAGAGACCAAAATCTCCTTCATCACTTACCATAAATCATGGTGATCTCCGAACAATAGACTTATAAATGCTAATCTATATGACAGGACGATTAAGAGGTTAAATGCATTTTTAATTGATAAACATATGTTTCTCCTTCTGGCAGATGAATATAAGTCCAAGCTAAAACCAAATGTAAAAAATGATGTGATAAAACAACAGATGAATTCAGTTCTTTGTTTTCATAAACCTTCAAAAAGTTACGTTTAAGCAACTGGTAACACCAGTTTGGTTTCATACAAAAAAAATCAAAAAGATATTTTTAAGTAATAAATAAAACCTTTTATCGTTCGACAGTAAAACTAATACACCATAAAGATGCATTGAAGTAATAGATAAAACCATTCCTTTGATTGACAATACAATGACAATGAATAAATTGATAAATATGATATCAAAAAGATACATTTAAGTATAACAGATCAAAAAATTTCCTCGTTTGGCAATACTAGTTAAAAGATGCATTTAAGTAGTGAATAAAACCATCCCTTAGTTTGACAATACAAATACTACGTCAAAAAGATTCACTAAAGTAATAAATAAAACCATTCCTTTGATTGATAATAACGTGAAAAAGGTTCACATATGTAATAAATAAAACCATTTCCTCGTTTGACAGTACAAATAAAAGAGATGTTTTAAGTAACAGATAAACCCTCGCTGAGAGCCACTATTCACAGTGTAACCCAATTTAAGCCACAAAAGCGTTTCTCTTGATTAGGCGTGCCGGTTCTAACATGATGTGATCAATCACATCCCTTGATTACTGAGGTTGGGCCAAAGATCGACTCCTTACGCAGTTCTGGTCAAGTTCATTGACCCCTGACCGGACCCAGACGACTTCCATCCGGGCACTGACACCAGAGAGATTTTGCACCAAAACGACCCCTCCTAGACTATTCCGCAGTCTGTAATATAACCAACGTCATTGACATCTTACTTGACTAAAAAATGGCTTAAAAAATACGTTGTTTCATTTTGCACTAAATGGTTAACTTTTCTGTGCAGATTTCTGAGTCTTGCATCGTTCAAATATGTGGTATCACTTTGTTATTTCAACTCTCCTGTGTAGATGAATGAGTCTCCAGTATCTGTCTGTCATAGCTATCATCTACATTGATACCTTACCAGACCAAAATTAAATTATATGGCATTCACATTGTTCCAATGTTTGTGGTATCACTGTTATCTCGACTTCTCTGTGTAGATAACTGAGACTAACATTGTTCCAATATAAGTGGTTACTCTGTTATCCCCACCACACGGACTTTAAAGTAATTTAAGTCCTGGCTCCACTCATCTGTGTAGATAAATGAGTCTAACATTGTTCCAATAATGTGATAACACCACGGACTTAAAAGTAAATAATAGTTGATAATTCTTTAAGGAGACTTTTCCTAGTCTTTCCCCTTCGGCATTGCCAATCAGACAAGTTAATTTTTACGTCTGGGGCGATCTCCTTCACGGTCTTGTGAGAAGCCGGAGATGTATGTAGTGTGTGTAGGGGAGGGAGGGGGATGTCTTTGAGTGAGGAGGGGTCCATTTCCTCTTGATAGGTAAGCAATATACATTATGAGTCATACCTATAGAAAGATAAGTTGCTTCGTGTTTTTTTGGCTATGGGTGAGGTGCTACGGCAAGAGTTCCAATGGCAACCTTTGGAGAATAAAACTTCAGAATAGCGTTACAAGGATGTGCAATAAACTTACTGGTTCATGGAATTACGGACCTATCTAATACAATGTAGAACACAGGAAACTCCAAGAATTAATTACCTCCGATATCTCCATTTAAGAGAAATCTAAATGTGCCTACCTGAGAAAGGCTTGATAAACAGTGATATTAACAACTCACTTAGTCAGATCCCTATCGTCAACCCTGACTGTCGTCATTCCCTCTCACCCACTCTTTGAATCTATTGAAAATATCCTTATTGTATTTCTAGAGCACAATTAGGTTGCCAAGTGAATATGAAGTATGTAAATGGTGTAAATGTTGCTGTATTTAGGATTTCTCTCTCAGTTTCGTACTTCCAGCAGTGGTCTCATGGTATCTAAGGGTAGGGGAAATTCGGTATACCTAAAAGTGGAAGAATATGCCAAGTTTGTATCAGACCAAATGTATAAAGCGAATACCATGTCTCTCTTGAGTGCCTTACATAACATTTCCAAGTTCACATATTCTTTGCTCTCAAAACGAGGCGCGAACAACTGTCCATACTGTAGCTTATTCATTGTATCATCACATGCGTATGTTCTCCGATACCATTTACTGAGCACTGTGAATGTATTGTTACATTTACCTGAGGCGGAACATCTTTCAAATGGGAAATTTGGGAAAAGCGTGTCCTGCTTTACTGAAATAACTAAGAATAAATATTTTTTTCAGAGCCAGGATGTGCGACTGAGTCAATCCCCCCCCCCCCCCCCCCCCCCCCCCCCCCCTCTTCAATCCCCCCTCCCCCCTCTTCATCTTCCAAATGGGAAATTTGGTATTGTAAAAGGGGCGTGTCCTGCTTTACAGAAATAACTAAGAATAAATATTTTTTTCAGAGCCAGGATGTGCGACTGAGTCAATCCCCCCCCCCCCCTCTTCAATCCCCCCTCCCCCCTCTTCATCTTCCAAATGGGAAATTTGGTATTGTAAAAGGGGCGTGTCCTGCTTTACAGAAATAACTAAGAATAAATATTTTTTTCAGAGCCAGGATGTGCGACTGAGTCCCCCTCCCCCTCTTCATTCCCCCTCCCCCCTCTTCAACCCCCCCCCCCCCCCCCCCCCCCCCTCCCCCTCCTTCATTCCCAGCTAAAGTGAAACCTTCCACCTTTTGCACTAAAACAAATCAAGGATGATTGCTCGCTCAGTGGTTGCCTCTTCAGTCTTGATCACTCTTCAGGCAGGCATTACATTTGCAACTTCCGGGCAAGCCTCAACATCCGGGAAGTTATAGATCCCTTCACTTCCGGTTAGAAGCTTTGACTACAGTCTGTGGGGTCTAGATGTCTAGAAACCAGCGTTGCGTTTAGAGGTGTTTGGGATTTTATGAAACATACTTCCGCAACCAAAACGTTGGTTATTAGTGTTTTTACATATGACCAAATGGTACTTATTTGAACAACGACGAAAAATTAATACTAAGCAAAATTAAACATCAAAAGCCGAGAGTTTTTATTTCTAAAGTAAATTCTTATTTTCTTCAGTTTGCATTGTATTTACAGTCACATTATTCTAATTATATATAATCCACGTGACCACAATACAATTAATCATGTGATTGGACGAAAGCATTTTACTGTCCTCCAATCCATCATAGATATGATAAATACACATCAGGAAGTAAACTTCCTCTAATTCTCGATATCCTCTTTCATAATTGTACCAAAATACAGAAATCTAAATCTATCCGCCTTTTGTTGAAATATTGAGACTGCGTCAATCGTTTATGAGAAGATCTAGTTTCTCGAGTTCATAAATGGTATAAGTCACATAAATCCAAATATAACATTGTTCTGTCGTATTCAACACCTTGCAAGGATTAAAAATGTGCTTTAATGTCACTGCAAATGTCAGCATCTGTAATCTACAATAATTCATTTTATTTTCGTGAAATCTGAGGCCTTTTTTCTATTTTGTAATTTGTAAATGTTTTGTAATACGCCTATGTCGTCCTTGATATATAAACTTATATAGTGACATCCAATAGGCCATTGTGATATTGTTCTAGAAAACCCACATGACATAAAAGCGTGACTTTCCTTGGTTTGCCTTTACTGACGAATTTATCAAACAATCTTAAAGGGGCTGTAGCACGTTTTTTGCAAAATTTATTTTTTTAAATTTCCCATTTATAATGATAGTTTATGTCATTTAAATTAATTTTAGAGGGTAAAACATCTTATTAAACAAACCAATTATCCGTATTGGTAAAAACAATGTTGCGTATCGAGCAAAATTTGCATGGCGGCCATTTTATTGTGAACACAATTTATTATTTCGAACTACAAAAACGAGTCCCATGGCTTTACCGAACCATGAACACTTATTTTGAACTTGGTATTCCGACGAGAGAGGGTATTTTACTATTGGGGACATTATTTTTCAAATACATGTCATTGACTTATTTGAGCAAAATAACCTGCTACTGCCCCTTTAAACGTATCGACATTATTATGAACATAATCAACAGTAACAAGATGGTATAATAATAAACCATATGTTTCGGTTTTATTTAAAATTTTAAAAATTGAAGATATTTTCTTAATCAATGTATGTTTAAAACTATTGTAATTATTGTTATCCTAATACATAATTTAGGAATGATTTCTTTATTTGATTAATATGATTAGTTTTGGTCGATATTGTAAGTCCCTCCTATAAAATTGATATACCTTACAAATCTAACCCAGTGTTGTCAGTTAAGTCGTTTCCATTTTCTAAAGTGTTTTTTTTTTCTTTCTGGGGTCTAAATGTTTCTCAGGCTGTACCGATATTTCTCATATTCTTATATATATATATCTAATTTTTTATCAATTACAGTGAAGTTGTATTCATATTTGTTTTATTGAATTGTTATTTGTCAAAAGTAGGTATATTTGCATCAATAGTTCCCAAATTACCTTTTAAAACTATACAATTATGCCTTTCAATTTGCTTTGGTCACATATATGAACAGAAATATTAAACTAGTATTTATTACCGTTTGTTTTATGTCACGTTTTAACTATCTATATTTGTAACGATTTGCGTGCAATATTACGATTCTGCTATATCGGTTGTCAATTTCCGTCAAAGCCGCCATCTCATTCGCCGACAGGAACTGTCACAAGGTTACAGGAGCACGTGGATATAAACACCATGATGAGCCATTCCTTCAAGCAAGGCCGCTCGTGACGCTTTGTCGTGTCTTGTCGATTTCTTGTGTACAAATCAGCTCGATGTGCACGTGAAAGTTGAAGTTTGTTGGAAATAAGCACGTGGATAGTGACATTGCACGATTAATTCCTTCTTCAGAAGTTCAAGGTTCGCTCTCTGACGTCTTGACAGATCTTGTTATTTCAAATCGCCAAGCACGTGAAAGTCGACTTTGTAAACAAATGTAGTTTTGGATTGAAGCTTATATAAAAGGTTCGTCCATATTGTTTCATCATATTTTGTTTGGCTATAATACTTCAAATAATTTCACTCAACTTACATATTCATTCCAATCGCTAAATATATCATAATTACTAGTTTCCAAAAATCAAGCAACGTCATTATACATGTGCAGAAAGCGAACCTACACGTCTCATTTACATGCACTGTAGTTATAAGACCTATAAAACATTACCAACCTAAATTTTCTCTTCGTCTTATGTAAATAAATTTCAAAAATTACGTTTGACTAATTGACGCTCGTCAATCGCGATGCCTTCTCCGGTTTTCGATCATAAATCACTACTTTTACCTTTATATCGTCACTATACTGAGTCGACTATCATCAAAAAAGTAATTTTCGGCAACAGTCAGTACATCCCGATAAAACACCATTTATAACGTTTATGTGAGTCCTAAGAACAATATGGATGCACCTTCAAGTACAAATTATAAAGGCTGTCTTTGAGTCTTTTGGCACCGGTATCGTTATTTGACATATAAATAAACAAAACACATATAATAACGATATAAAGGCGAATCTTTGTCTAATAAAGAAAATTGACAATATTTGTAATCTGAAGTGAAAGTTGACAACTTATTTTCATGAAATGATTTTTCTGACTTCTCTACTGTAAAGTGCACGTGGATATTGGCACGCGGCAGCGTTGATTGACAGTCGGGATGTCACAAGCGGCTAGCACGGACAGCACGTGAATCTGGGCGTGTTGCTGGAGGAAGGGTAGGCTCCAGACGAAGCTAATAACACTGCAATCTAAGGCGAGGTCATAATGTAAACATACGCACAGAATTACTTTCCTTAATTACAGGACACACGAAACTACTTTCGGAAATGTGATTTTGCACAAATTGCACCAATCTCACACTTTCCTTCCATTAGATTTGGCATTTTGAAGCTACGTCGGAAACAAAACATATTTCCTTGAGAAACCTTTGCAATGTAAAAATATCAAATATTAATGGAAACTTTGATCATTGAATTAAAAAATCTCCGTGGGAAAAGATTGTTAAACAACTTATCTTCAACAGATCCTATCAAAGATGTAAAATCCAGTTTTTATTTCTGTTTAAACCAGCTTATTCCATGCTATTGCGCTATAAGCTTATTTGCCTCCAAAACTTCATTGTTGGTAAAGTAATCGATCGGGTTCCAAACCAAGGATTGTCTGACCGGAAACCCCAATTTGAGATTTCTTGTCTCACCCTATCCCCTAACCCCTCCTCCCTCTACCCTTTCCCATATACCCAATGGCCTCCAGCCAACCTTGAAATCCCCATACCATTTCCACCCTATTTCCATGTCCTCATCACCCCATCCCCAAAACCAATCCCCTCACTCCCCAATTTTTTTTGTCTAAACACTCTCATCCTCAATACCTCCCCCTCCCTCCCCGACACTCAAACACATACACAACATTAAACCCAACTCGGGGGCCCCCAATCCCCTCGTTTCCAACCTTTGTTAATATCGCCCGCATTCACCCGATTGAACTTATCCTACTACGGCCACGTGGAAAGCCGCTTGGGTGTTTTCTTCAAGAGATGGTAGTAAATCGATAAACTGCGTTTCACTCTACGCGTCGTCTGAAGATACGCCTTGACATGGGAAAGTGTACGGGTACCTCTACTAGTGCGAGGTCATCGATTTCAACTGATCGATGAACCAATCAACCGCTTTTTTATCCAATATTGTGTAAATGCTGCTACGCCTTGGTGACTAGTAATGCCCAAGAAGGGCTGAATCATAATCGGCATTGTTGTGAACATGTATAAGTAATGATAGGAACCCCTTGTCGTATTGAATCATTAATACGACGAACATCGGCTGTAGTTCGATGAAATAGATCACCTGAAATGAACATGAGTGATGAGGTGTCTGACGTGCACATGTCAAATAATACAATACTCATCGATTTCACCGCTGTAGTGCATGTCACACGTTGACAGGTGCGCGTAAACAACTACCCGAGTACATTGTGCCTAGCTAGCACTTCTGACTTCTTTCTTACATGTTTGTTGTGTTGTTGTTATGTTGTTGTCATTGAACAATGGCGTCTTTGTTTATTTTTTATTTTTTTTATCACATCAGTCTCCCAATGCGATTGGTGCATTATTGCAAACCCATGAGTTCTGACCTGTTTTATGTGTTGTTTTCTTGTAATGTTTGTTGTTGTTGATGTTTGTTGGATTGTGTTAAATGGGTGTTGTTGTTGCTGTTATTAAAGTGACAATTATTCAACTTTGTAGTTTACATCATCGAATAGAATTGTCGATAATATCATTGTTTTGGTATCAGTGAACGATGCATGATGATTTTCATGAATTTGATGCATTGATTCGTTAACTTACATCAGTCGGTTAACTTACAACAGTCCGTTAACTTACATCACATGTACCAATCCGTTAACTTTCATCGGTCCGTTAACTTACATCAGTCCGTTAACTTACTAACTTATATATATATAAATTAAAACTTATTGTAATAATGAATCTAATGTTAGACACATCCAAGAATTTACATAATCAATATTTTCAATTTTGATATGAGTGTTATAGTGTAGGAGCAGGTTTGTCTCTTCAAAGTCCATGCCACTTAAACTGGTTTTCAAAAATACTTGAATAAAAGATGCATATCTTGAAATATTTTTCTATACATAAAAAGCCAGTCAGTGTCTGTCTATAAACTATATTGTGTGCTCCACTCCCGGTTCAGGAAGACGTAGTTACATCTGTTTTGTTCTCAACACGATAGTTTCATTCATAAAGCCAGAAGAGGTTAGGAGCGGTTACACCAGCTGATAGGCCGACCTACATTGAAAATCGTGAGAGTCTCGCGAGTACCTTGAGAAATTAGGGCTTTTAGAACGTAGGCAATCGTTTTACGTTTTATTTCAATGGTGTTTTTATTTTAATATTTTTCTATAATGTTTTATTTATTACGGAAAAAATGCAATGAGTTTACAGTCACTACGACCCAACGTATTCATGTTCAATAATTTATGATGAATTGTGATGCTTACAAGTATCTAATGTTGTGCACACCAGAGAGAGAGAGAGAGAGAGAGAGAGAGAGAGAGAGAGAGAGAGAGAGAGAGAGAGAGAGAGAGAGAGAGAGAGAGAGAGAGAGAGAGAGAGAGAGAGAGAGAGAGAGAGAGAGAGAGAGAGAGAGAGAGAGAGAGAGAGAGAGAGAGAGAGAGAGAGAGAGGGAGAGGGAGACAGACAGACAGACAGAGTGAGAGTTAGATGGTTGAAAGAGAGAAGGTATATAAGAGAGGTTGGGTGTAAGTTGTGGAAACGATAAAAAAGCCACCGTTTTATTTATTTGATCCCTTTCAGGTTTTCATTTCAGAGACAAAATGGTCGTTTACCATTTTGTCTCAGTCATTTGGGCGAAACAAGTCATAAAGAAGGGAAAAGAAGAAACCAAGAAATGTGCGGGTAAATAAAGACATTGTTGTCCGTAATAACTGCCTTGCATTTGTTGGGTTTTTTTTCTTGTTTTTCTTTTTTTAAACATAATTAGAAAATTCGCACCATAAACATAAAAGTGGAAATTTGTTGTCCCAGATGGTTAATAACACACCTTTTTTATCGCAGGGGAAATAGGTGTGCCCTCTCCCTCCCCCTCACCATGAAATCGTGAGTCTAGGCCCACATTAAACCTGTTGTTTCTCAGACAAACTAGCTTAACACAGGAGACTTTAGTGTCCTTATCGGGTCTCCGGACTTTGGGACAATGACCGCTGTGTTATGAAAGAACCGAAATTTAGATATATGTCATGAAAATGTATGATGAAATATCATAATGAAGTTCGAATTGTAATTTTGTATGTCATTGACATACCTTTATATACGTAATATATTGCAAGATTATTGCTAATTGGATAAGTTGTGTGACCTTTCAATTCCATGCATGGCACTTGGTTAGATTTTCCATCTTTTCGTGATTAGTGTAATAATATGTTTATCCCCTACAGTGTTAAACTTCAGTTAAACATACTTATGATTTACTGTTTACTTAAGTTTCAGGTAAATTCGGTACAATGCGAGTGCCAAATTCCGTTTATTATCCCCAACTTAAAACTGCAATGAGACAGAAGTTGGAAATTCATTCAGTCAAAACAAAAAAGCAGCGAGTGATTTTTTTTTAAATACATCTACTCAGCACACACTCCTCGTTTACACTTCAGTCCTGTGAATGCCCGACCTCTCCAATCTGCTTGTTCTTTAGACACTTCATAAGATAACCGAACCGGGATTTCATCGAAATGTGGTTTTACTGAAAGAGAGGGAAAACGTGCATATTGAAGGTTGAGGAACAATATTTCAGAGACACGAAATACATCAACATAACCAACAATCCCTTTTTAAACTTCGTCAGTTTTGAACAATATTGACACCAATCAGACAACCAAACCAAACCATACCATACCATAATATACCATACCATACCATATCATACCAGTCCACACCATATCACACCATACCATACCATACCATACCATACCATACCATACCATACCATACCATACCATACCATACCATACCATACCATACCATACCATACCATATCATTTCATATCACACCACGCCACACCACACCACCCCACAATACCACACCACACCATATCATACCACAAAATACCACACCACACCACACCATACCACACCATACCACACCACACCATACCACACCATATCATACCACACCACACCATACCACACCACACCATACCACATCACAACACAGAGAACAAAACGTAGAGTACAAAACAATTAACATCAATAACATTATCGGACACACCGATCCCATAGCTCAGAGCTATTCATGTGGCAGAATAGGCATGGCTGCTATAAGTGATAAATATCTTCTAGTGACTTATCGATTAGGAACCATTTGCTTCTGAAGTGCGTTATTCTTGGAATCTTCGTCCGGCAAAAGTCAAGGGTGAAGCCACTTTTATCTGGCTGATGATAAGACAAGGATTGGTCTCTTGTTAGCCTTTATCACGGTATTTGATTCTTTATTTGCCCTTTATTTCCGCATTACCTAAACATGGCAACATCATGAAAAGCACGTCTAGATCTTGTGAGTAATCTCAAAATTGTAAATTTTGAAATTCCCTAATTTCTGAGTACCATTTTCAATGCATTTACAAATCTAGCATGCGAGAACGTATGTTTTAAGAGACTAAGTACAGTCTAGTCTCTGATGTATGTTGGCCTATGTTACTATTTTATTCACATGGCCAAAAGGAAGTTTCTATTTGTAAACGCTGTCACCATTCATTAACCACTGTGAGGTCCATCCTCTCCTAAAGATTGTCCGCGTGGTTTGTAAATCTTAAGTTTAAGCAGGATTGTTTGTCAACTTATCAAACCGGAAGTGAGATTATTCTTTGGTTGGATATGGTCAATGGTTTGATCTGAACATATGTTTATTTGAATTTAAGTCTGCATGAGGTCTTTTTGTTTATAACCTGTCGGGTTATTTTTATTAAAGTTAATTTTGAAGTTTTGTTAATTAAAAAAATCGTGACTACGTCTGTCGGTAGGAGAGAGGAGCAGGAACTGCAAGAGATAGAAAACGGGGTGAAGGGCTAAACGGACTGACCCTGGGACACAGAGAGAGAGAGAGACACACACAGAGAGAGACACGGACAGAGAGACAGACAGACAGAGAGACATAGACAGGGAGACAGCCAGATATAAAGACAGAGGCTGAGACAGAGAGAGACAGAGACACAGAGACACACACGGACACACACACAGAGAGACAGACAGACAGACAGAGAGGCGGAGACGGGGAGACAGACAGATACAGAGGCTGAGACAGAGAGACAAGGAAACAAACAATCAAATAGTCTATATTTAAAACAACGTTGGTTTTCATCTACCCTTAATTGCTTCATCATCCATTGAATACACTCTTTCAATTTGAGATCGTACTCTATAGATATTGATTACTAATTACATACTTCAGACAGTCAAAATACCATCTTCTCAAATCGAAGTTATTTACTAATATTCCGGACGAACAAAAACACAAACTGAAAACAATATTTGCCAAAATAGCATATAACAACTGTGGTCTTTTTCTCAATTCAGTACAGATTTTAGTAGTCTAACACTTACACTCTGAACAAACGTTACTGAAAATGAGCCCCTGTTTACTGAAAATCACATTTCTCATAGTTTCCGTTTCAATATCTAATAAATAATTCTAATACATTTTCAGAATAAATACTTTATTTCAGAGTCTGAGTGTTCGACTTATTTTTGGAATAAATCTGCACCATCCCGTGAGAAACACGAGAGTAGTCTGTGACGTCAATGATGACGACAACATCATTCTCAAAATACTTATGAATGTATATAAACGCCAATTTTGCAATATGTTACAAGGTATTCGAAGTCACTTCGATAATGACGCGGCCAGAGTCTTGTACCAGGTGTCGATCATATTGTTGTAAGTATCTATTATTGCCGTCAGCTGTTGATGTTTACGTTTAATTCGGCGCATGCGCAGTGAAGAGAGTTATTGTGACCTTCCTCGGGGTCTTTCCTCGACGCCCACATGAGGTCACGTGATTGCTTTGGCTGTTTCGATTTGCTGTAAAATTCCATGTTTTTAACAAAGCAATACGTTAAATTGATTATGACACTAAAGGTCATTTATATAAACCAGAATTTGACTTATTTTGTATACCAAAAGCTATGGAATGCTTTTTGTATTATGAAGTTGAATTTATATATAATATTCTGGATGTTTCAGATCAAAACAGTTACTGTAAGAGTTTAATTGATTTTTGGATCGAAATTGTTCTAATAAGTATTGAGGACATATCTGGTTACGCACAGTATGTTAAAACCAAATTTGATATTTTCTTTTCGAAGATGATTTTTAGGATTCAGCAGATATGGTATTTACATTATGTGTAGATAGAGACAAAGACAAAGTTTATCAACTTACTTACTTCCACTTACATTAGAGCAAATATCATGTAATTTTGTATGCCTTTTAAGCGTCTTAGCATGGCAAAAACTAAACCGATAATTGTGTTTTTTTCTCTTCAGTAGCAAGATGTAATTCATCTTCCGCACGCATCGGGCCATATATGCACTTTTAGAAAATGCATATTGACCCCTTGTGACAACTCGAAGGGATTTCTGAGACCGGAAGTAACACGATTATTGAGCTATGGTGTGGACCAATCAAATGCACGTTTACAAATCACGCACAGACAAGTTGGGTGAACGTTTCTTCTTTTAATTTGAATTACCCGTACTACGCTGATTACGCTCGATTAATTAGTGATAAAACTAAATCACAACGTGCGGGTAAATGAAACAAACCACAATTTATTCAAGATCTGATAATAGCTCTCTTGTTTAACTTTCCCATTTTGAAACTTATATTATGCAAATGAGCTTAACATCCGAGAAGAAAAATCCCAAAGTATTATAAGCAATTTGTAAAGCTGCCGGTGCATTACCAACTTTTGGATCGATTGGGTTGGTAACGACCGATTGGATTTGTCAATAGAGGGAACGTAACTCTCTTTAGACGATAGGTGGCGCTGGCCCTGTCTCTCATCCCTTGAGTTGTCGCAAGGGTCAATATGCATTTTCTAAAAGAGCATATATGGCCCGATGCGTGTGGAAGATGGGTGCAATTCCGCACCTCACATTTAATTTAAATGTTTTGAATGGTTGAAATGACCAGGGGTCAAAATTTCAGAAAACTTAATTTTTAGCCCAGGAGGCCTGAAAAGCCAGATGGCCTTATGGCATGGGCCGTCGTCAGTAAACATTTCACATTTTCGAATTCTTCTCATTTCACATTTTCGAATTCTTCTCCAGAACCTCTGCAAGCAAAAAAGCTGAAATTTTGTGTCGAGTACCTTGCACCTAGGTGTTTATAAGTTTGTTCATTTGGACCTCGCTTCCCTGTCAAATATGGGCGTGACACGCATTATTAGCGAAACCTTTAAATGACCTCTTCTCCGAAACCACTTGACATAGGAAGCTGAAGTTTTCAGAATAACAACATTATTATATGAAGATTTAAGTTTGTTCATTTGGTCTTGGTACTTAGTCAAATATGGGTGTGACAGGGGTCCACCCTCAAATCTTTAAACGACTTCTCAAGAACTCAAACTCAAATAAGATCTTTGATAGATGGAGATTTGAAAATGTCATTAGCCTACTAAAAATATAAGGGCGTGGCAGAGGTACAATTAAAGTTGTGTTTTACACCTCAATAATTTTTCTCTGTAAAAACTAAAAAAGTGACCGAAAGCGTCAAATATTATTCTTGTAGTTTCGTAAAAAAAATCATGCAATATACTTGAGATTAGTTGTCTCGTTTCACGTAAATTGCACAAAATCAAAATGGCGGAACCCTCCATTTAAATGTGACTGAGAATCTTCGAATTCTCTGAAACAACAATTTTGCAAAATCTCCTCGGTGATAAGAATATCTTATATAAAACTACGACGACTTGCATCACCGTGGATGTAGTGACCTCGAATATATGTCAAAGGTCAAATATAGATAAGAAGATTACATATGCTTCGTTCCCAAAACAATAGACGTCTGATACCAGTTTACTTAACGCCCCTTAACTCTATTGCGAACATTTAACACTTACAAATTGCGTACTACAGATATGTAAATAGCATGTACAACAACGTGACTCCTGCATATCTTATCTCTAAAGGTACACTTAGTTCCACCACCATTAATGTTGTACATAATTGTGGGTTTTATAAATAATAATTTATCAAAACTATCTCCAAATGAACAAGGATTTTCTTCGAAATATGAATATTTTATCAAGGATCCCATCACTGCAATGTATAACAACGTCATTGATTTAGTTTATTTTGAATAAATTGAACATTTTCTGGGTGAACAAATTAGATTTTCAATAAAGATTTACATGTAATGTAAGTTTAGAGAGGTGTCGGTTTACATGTAGTGTCGTGTTAGAGGGAGTGCACTATATCTATATGTAATATACTTACATGTGGTTCAGATTTGCTGCGAGAGACAATTCAGTTTTTGAAATTGCTGGTTCAGCTGTTTTGCGATTTCTATATAAACTACCGGGCAAAAGAAAGTACTCACCTCAGTTGATTTTATCATATGTATGATTTTCAATTGCAAATATCTCAAGTTTTCGATGTCATAATCCAAAACTGATAAGTACAGGTGTTTAGTTAGCAGTCAAAGAATACTTCTACATGTTTTTTAATTATTTTTTAAAAAATGAAATTTTAAGTTTAATTTTGTTTTTAAATTATTGTTGATGATACACAACTGTTCATCGACATATAAGACATATCCTATGTGAAAATAAATAAATGTGCCTGATTCTGCACACATTTAAAACATTTTAAACAGGGCAGGGGTCATGTTGGTAAAAATTTCATTCTTAACCCTGTCTTCATTGCAAAAAGATATTTGAACTAAAATTTAACCTCAGTCACCAACAAAGTCAGTCAAACTACTGCAGATAAGTATTATTGTATCGTTTCATAGTCAAATACATCTGATTTCTTTTAAATATTGAATAAATCGAAATAAACTTAGGTGAAAACTTTCTTTTGCCCGGTAGTTTATAACGTACTAAATAAACGCACTTGGTATAGGTACATTTGTACTGTCTCTACCAAACACCGGGTTTACAATTGAGGAGTATGATGGTTTAAGGAGATCTGATAAGTCATGCTGACATGTGTATTTGATAACACATTAACATTATCAACAAACCGGCCTAGCAACAGCTGATAAAAAATAAAAATGCCATGCCTGCTGTTTCTCATAATAATACTTTTCTACCCTTTCAAATTCTTATCGCTGAAAAACATTTATTCTCTTACCTGAATAAATCCGCCCATTTTGGCAAATTTATGCACAAGAGCTACTGAGGGTTGTCAATTTCGGGGTGACCGCTGCAGATGTTCGCCCGTGCTGTACATTTCACCTTGAGCTGTCAATTGCAGTGGTTCGCCTTGTTCATTGCGTCGCAGATGTCGCCGCCGAATACAATACTGTTTATTTCTCGCGCCGGCATTTCAGATTTCTAAAAGAGTTACTCTGTATGCCCACACGTGAAAAACTACATCGGTCGATGGATAATGAACGTACATTTAGTGTTTATTGAAGTCACATTGTTTACTATTTTCCACGCATTTAAGCTGCAACAGCCGCGTAAAATAACAACAGGTCATTCACATCTAATAATGCACGTTATATTAATGTATTCGTTCATGAATATGTCATTAATAATTACTTACATTGACAGCTAGGGCGGTATAGTTTATCACAAGAATTAAATGTCCATGTTTCCATTTTTCTTTCGTGATTTTCAAGCAAAAATTGGAAGTGTCAAAAATGCAAATCATGAGATTTTATCATTCATTTTGTCTTCATATATTTAATGTTCTACTGCAACAAACTAAAACTTGCAAGTCATCAGTTTTCATTATTGGTTCGTTTGCATTTTTCCTTTCACCTCTCTAAGCAAAATCTGAAAATTCATAAAATATGCAAGTCATCAGTTTTCATCGTCTCGATCACCTTCGACCTACCTGAAATATTCCACTTCAAAGGGTTCTCTATTGGTTTAAATATCAAATAAAATCTTTGAAAAAGCAATAACTTATTAAGAGCAATGAAGAGGGGCTACAATGTTGACTCCGTGTCACGGCTGTTAGATTCCGGAGAGGTCAATGACTTGGTGAATTGACCTAACCTATCTATGAAAAAGTTCGTCAGGACCACGGTCTAATCTGCATCTGGCGGGTAAAATATGATTTCTATCATACTTAAAATTCCTTATGTTTTATAACTGATTAGTAGAGTTCTAAACGGGTACCTGCTGCTACAATTCTGGATAGGTCAAGGTCATGATGACCTGACATTGGACAATCATGAACAACCTGACACTGAATACCTTGTTCATACGACAGGTAGACATACTATGTTATTTAAAATTCTCATTGGTTTCAAATTGATTGGTAAAGTTATTAACGGTAAAAAATGACGATTCCGGATCTTCGCTGCTATAATTCTGGACAGGTCAATCTCTTGTTAACCTCACCTCTTAAAGGTACATCCATTGTGTTTCATTTATAATACGTTCCAACACACCACTTGTGCAGTACAAATAAATTCACCCAGCTTGCATATTCATCCCCAATCGACAAATATATCTATATCAACTACTAGTATTAGTTTCCAATTAAAATCGAGTAACATCATTATGCATGTGTAGAAACGGTAACCTCCCAAAACTTCTACATGCCAAAACTTCTCAGACTAAAACAACACAGTTCAGGGTCCACTACACATGGTCATTACCTCAAGTAAGAATGGACTAGTCCGATTATATATCCGACAACTGTTTATTCTCATATATAACCGTAGAAACCGTAACTGCACGTCCCATTTACATGCACAGTAGTAATATGACCTATTAAACATTATAAACTCAAATGTGTCATTTTGTCTGTTATAAATAAGATTCAAAAACTCATTGGCGCGCGTCAATCGCTGTGCATTGTCCGGTTTTCTATCAGATATCACAACTTTTTCCTTTATGTCATCATTTCATGGAGTCGAATTCCATCAAAATGGTAATGTTTTGGCAAGTCAGTACTTCTCGATAAAATAATACCATTTATAACGTTTGGTATATATGATCCCTAACATTACTTTTACCTTCATATCGTCAATATGCTCAGTCCACTATCATCAATATGGTAGTTTTCGGTAACAGTCGGCACTTCTCGATAAAGTAACATCATTTATAACGGTTTGAATATGTGACCCCCCAACAACACAAAGTATGTACCTGTAAACAACCTGCACCGACATATGTTTATACGACGGGTTAGACATGATAAACATTATTTTTAATTTCTTTTGATTTCAAATTGAAAAACATATTAACAGTTTTAAAATGTTGATTGGGGACAGTTGATGCAATTCTAGAAGGTCAATATAATGTTAACTTGCCCTAGTACAATCATGAACATGCGATACTGGGTGTCATATGCATCTGACAGATAAATGTGACTTGCTCGAATAAATTGGAATACGCGTTCATTTTAATATCTTCATAATTTTTAACATGTAAATTTAACACTAAGATCATGGTTTGGATATTTTACCTTTATGTAGATTAAATGATTGGAAGCAAGAACTCTCAGCAGTTCCAGTAAGGAGGTTTCTCGGGAATGTTATTTTAAATCGTTCAAATAAGATAGGCCATGGGTATTGTACAACAGTGTACATTGTACATCTTTGAAAGAAGAGACAGACATGTATAAATAAAGTCTATTGTAAACTGAGAAATGTTGATTTCTGTGGTGCTCATACAAATTCTGACGAGCCGGTAAATCTTTTATCTGAATAAACCATCATTGATTCATTTGATGAAGGAAAAACAAGATTTTATTCTTGAGTTAACGTAAATTTATGGCCATCTAGTCCCTGTATAACTCTTCATCGCGATTGTCAGAGGCAAAGGAAAGGAACGATCCTAAATTGCAAAAATATTCAAAGAATAAAATCTATAAGATTTGTCCTCGCAATATTGTCTAAAAGTAAAACCACAAAGCATGATTTTCAAATGAGGCTTTAACGCAGGTCCTATTCAGTTTTTAAAGACGGGTTGAGCGCCACATAAACGCTTTCAAGAACGCTAGACAGATGCAGAGATATTGGGATTGTGTGTGTCTAATAAAGCATATTGAAACCACCCTCCGCGTTTTGCTATCAATGTTGGAAATCACTGATGCGTGACCTCTAAATCTGGTCACGTGACGCGGTCACTCACCGGACCAAAATGGCCTTGACCGTTGCGTGTTGTATAAGGCAATGGATACTGTATACGTATATGCATATATTGTGGATCGTATAACTATCGAGTACAATATTGTATGGCGGCACAACTCTTTGTCTTGTTTATCATGCACGCTTGTATTGAATGTGCATGCATGCATTAGTGTTGTTCTACACCAGATTCGTCCTTGCATTGATAATGTGGTTCAAATGGTATACATTACAACAACAAAGCCTATTTATAAATACATTTATGCATCATTGTTCAGTTGTCGGGAGAAAGAATATGTAGGCTATGGGATGCTATCAGTTGATATGCAGCTTGATATAGCAACAATGTGTAAAAGCGTTTCTCTCTTGAAATGAACATAATAAACATATATAGATAATACTAAACGATGTCCCGTTTGATAACATATTTATGAAACGAGTGAATGGTTTGGTATTCTAACGAGAAAAAGCGAGTTAAATACCTATGCCATTGGCGAGTTTCATAAACATGTTATCAAACTGGACCGAGTTTAGTATTTTATTTATTACTCAATGATGTAAATAGCGCTGAATTGCAAGAAATCCGTTGGTAGTGACGCTCACTTGCAAAAAGGTCACTCGCTATTGCAGTCGCGCGGCTAACATTGTGACGTCAACCAAAAACGACTATGACGTCACGAGTCGCTACGGTAGCATGCGGTGGTATCACACATGTGTGTAACCAACTCATGGTTATCTAATGAGTGATCTCACCACGGTTGAGTAATGAATAATCTACGAAAACTCTCTGAAATGGTATCCTAAAAGAGAGGAATCTAGGTGGTCCAGTATGTTGTTTTATTTCTTGGGGTATGTTGATAACATAAGTCAATTCTCTTGCATTCAACGGAAACTACTTACATTTACAGTCTCCTTTAGGGGTGATGACAGATGTTAAGAGACAATGGATAAACTTGAGAAATAAACAGTTTACCAATAGGCTCTAACACTTAGCAGGAGATGATGTGTGAATGACGCTGCCAGTGGTTCATGTTAACCATCGAACAACTAGTCAAATCCAAGGGTTTCATTTTCATTCAGCTTTGCTTAAATTGGTTTCGATACATGTCCATTGGATCCGGGTGCCGATTTTCGAAGGTGTCTTAGTGGAGATTCAAATCCCAACTATATAATCTGCTACACAGATATTAGATGTCGTATCGTGGTGTCGATTTGTTTATTGAAATGGTATTCAAGACAGTTTCCTTGTCAAGTTGACATTTGCCATTAAATATCACTTAACATGCACTGGGCAGCAAGAGGTGGGATACATAAGAACTGCAATATTACTTAACATGCACTGGGCATCAAGAGGTGGAATACATAAGAACTGCAATATTACTTAACATGCACTGGGCATCAAGAGATGGGATACATAAGAACTGCAATATTACTTAACATGCACTGGACATCAAGAGGTGGGATACATAAGAACTGCAATATTACTTAACATGCACTGGGCATCAAGAGGTGGGATACATAAGAACTGCAATATTACTTAACATGCACAGGGCATCAAGAGGTGGGATACATAAAAACTGCAATATTACTTAACATGCACTGAGCATCAAGAGATGGGATACATAAGAACTGCAATATTACTTAACATGCACTGGACATCAAGAGATGTGATACATAAGAACTGCAATATTACTTAACATGCACTGGACATCAAGAGGTGGGATACATAAGAACTGCAATATTACTTAACATGCACTGGGCATCAAGAGATGGGATACATAAGAACTGCAATATTACTTAACTTGCACTGGGCATCAAGAGATGGGATACATAAGAACTGCAATATGACTTAACTTGCACTGACCATCAAGAGGTGGGATACATAAGAACTGCAATATTACTTAACATGCACTGGGCATCAAGAGATGGGATACATAAGAACTGCAATATTACTTAACATGCACTGGGCATCAAGAGAAGGGATACATAAGAACTGCAATATTACTTAACATGCACTGGGCATCAAGAGGTGGGATACATAAGAACTGCAATATTACTTAACAAGCACGGGACATCAAGAGGTGGGATACATAAGAACTGCAATATTACTTAACAAGCACGGGACATCAAGAGGTGGGATACATAAGAACTGCAATATTACTTAACATGCACTGGGCATCAAGAGATGGGATACATAAGAACTGCAATATTACTTAACATGCACTGGGCATCAAGAGATGGGATACATAAGAACTGCAATATTACTTAACATGCACTGGGCATCAAGAGGTGGGATACATATGAACTGCAATATTACTTGTTGTCAAATTATTAATTGCAAATAAAACGACGTTTCGGTATATATGCCTACTCCTTAATGATGAAGAATTAAGCACATGCATGTTTTGAAGCATCGTGCTTTTCTCAATAAAGTTGTTATCCAGAAAGTCTCTATTCTCCCTAATGCGACGTACAAGGAAGCATCGTGCGAATTGTGATTAGGCGATGTTTTAAGTTCCAGTTCTTATGTACTATGATGTCTCCGCGGTATCACAATTGACAAGATTAAAACGACGAAATTTAAACTATGTTGTCATAAAATCATAAATCAGAAACATCATTTGCAAATGATATTTCACTTCAAAGTAACTGAAAGAAATTATAGTCACCATATGTTTACAAGAAGCTTTTGATATTAATCGCCATATATGGGAGTAGGACAAGGTTGTGTTCTATGTTTGTACTTATTATCTTCTGTTCGGATTTATAAAGTCAAATATCGATCTCTTTGAAGTCTATGTATGCCCAAATTAAGTAACGTTTACCCATTTACAATACTAAAATAGATTTTGGACCAAATGTATCCTTACTCTCCTTATCGAGTCATTTATTGAGAGAATCGATAAGGTCATATATTTATCAGAAGGGAAATGGGCTTATGTGTTATTTGTACACAACATGATAAAGTCGATACTTTCTGAATAGAGTGGGAAGGTGAGGTGATATTTATTCATACAACTTGATAGGTTTTATTGACAGACCGGACAGACGTCAGATTAAATATTACATTAAATAAACTGAATATAGACTTGTCGATATTTTTAAACAAGACCTTTATATTTGGAAAGTCAATGTGTTGTAAATACTAAGTAAATGTATATCACCATTAGATACGCCTTCAAAAGTGTTGGCTTGTTGACTGGGGTAAAATGCTGAAAGGTTGAAATAATGGTTTCATCATGTTTCATTTCAAATCATAGATCTTCATGCATAAGAAATTGCAAACAATAATCCTTAAGGTATTTCATGTGTAGACCGTACTTTTTTCGTTTTGTCTTCAGCATTAACCAGCATGTTTAAAGGATCTATATATTCACTGTAATGTTTTCAAAATAGTATTACATTTTAAATACCAAATGGTGAATGCATTTTAGTTTTAGCACCTGTCTGTTAAAAAAATAACAAATATGGACTTATACGTATATGTTATTTTTATAATTTGGCTAGCCAGTTGCAGAATGTATTTTGAAGCTTAAAGGGGCATAATCATGTTGGTGAGGTCACATATATGTCCAATGTTATAATATGTGTTATTAATTGAGAATTATCAACTTTAATCGAAAATAACCAGTTTTAGGTCAATCAGTTCAGTTTAGGTCGTGATGGAGAACCGGGCAATGAACCTTGGCTTGCGTAATTTTGGAAACTTAAATAAAGTAGATGGGAAGACTGATTTTCTATAGCGTTTAATATATCTTAAAACGAGTATACATACGTGAGATAGAGCCATAATTGTCGTTTACTTCACATGTATGAAGCCGTTCCTTGTTTTTTTATTGAAACATATATTTGTTATATCAAGCAATTGGGGTCGAATATGAAAGTCGAGTACGAAGATAAAACCTAAACCAGCACCTATTGTAATTTGGTACATTTTAGAACCAAATAAAATATCATGCAAAACTGATCATGAATCTTTCAACATATATTCAAAGCTCTGCATGAACCCGCTTAGACAACGTTCAGCATATGTGTCTTTCAGATACAATGTAGTTGTAAGTTACATAAGTAAATTTGTATTTAGTATAAATAGTCTTCAAATCACTCAGAAGCCTTTTCATTTTTATATGTACAGTGTAAAAAAATCAAAATATCAGTTGTAGAAAGTTCGTTTAGGTTATATCTCTGTTGTCTCAAAAACAAGTGCATACACTCCCGTCTATATGTGTATAAAATATGTTTAGCTGTAATAATTCACACTTGATGTGACGCGTGAGCGGAATACCATTGAAATGTATTACATACCTGATATTACCTGTCGATTTCTGCACCAACTCAGGTATTCAGAAGTCATAAGTAAAAACGTCAAAGTCACTGTTCACAAACACATTCCCACATCTGTTAAAGTGCAGAAAATTCACCCATTGCCAAACAGCCTGTTACCAACATCCTCCCACGACAACGGAGCAAAGATTTCTATGGATAATAAACCCACGGGAAAAAGAAATCTCGAAAACAACCCCAAAAAAACAAGATATTTTAAATCACGAATGAGTAATAGAGGTGAAACAGAATGACAGCATGGCACGGGAAGCCAACGAAATTAAATAATTTTTTAAAGACATTATCTGTTCAAGTTTCAGATAAAAACAAACCTTTAAACTAGGCAAAATAGTAGAGTCAAACATATTTTGTATGACGTCATACAGTAATGATGTGTCAATGAATTAAATTAAAGAAAGTATACAATATCGGGTTTGATGGAGTTTTTGGCATGATATTATATATGGACAAATTTGGGAACACCGGTGTGGAGGGAATGTCGCATTAAAGGGGTAACTGTGAAGGGAGTAAACTGTATCCATTGAATATATTCACTTGCTAAGGGCTTGCATGTATTTTTGTTTCAATCTGTCACATTAGAATTATGATCAGATAAAGTATTTGTGAAGATTCAATAACATTTTACTTGATAGTACAGTTTTGTTCTTGAAGACACATGTCCAAAAAAGGAACAAGACCTTTCGATAGGTTGTCATTGTATGTTTCACTGTAGACAACGGAAACTAAGAAAATGGACAAAACCATCATGTTGTCTCATCAACATTTAATTCATTCAGAAATTTAAAATTTGCACATTGTTCTTTTAAAAGAACTCTTTGGGTTTTTATTTTTACTAAGAACATCGACACGAATTGGAACTTCTGTTAGCTGTTGTATCTTGATTCATTCGTTATTTATTGTAATAACTACATGTATATCTTGCTAATTGTCTGGATATATTTTATAATGAAATATTATACTGTTACTTCATATGATTTTATTACAATTGAAAATAAGAAAGAATTTGTTTGTGGTCTATGTCTGGCGGATCCACATGTCTCCCCTACCTCTGTTATTTATAAATGTCCAATCTTATTTACCACATTGTTTAATGATTTGTCTTGTTTGTCACAATGTCAGTTTCTTGTTGTTCCCTCCAAGTCTTCGATTCGTCTCATTCTTACAAACAAGTGGCAGGTCGTCGACCTAAAGTGTGAAATTGACAAGTCGTCTGCTTGCAACAAATGTCGTCTGCCTCTACCAATTGTCGTCTGCTATTCTCAAGACACAAACAACAGCTGTGGACAACGTTACCAAACGTTGTTGTTGGTTCCATCACAGCTGTGGGCAAGTCAGAAAACTTTCTTCTGCCATTGTCGTCTGCGTCAGATGGAAGACTCAATCTGTTTTCTGCCGCCATTTTGAATTTTATTAGCTTGTTTTGTACAACACATCAATACACTGAGTTCAGAGTATAAGTCTCTTACAAGGAAATCATTGATGCTTCATAGTTCTATGATTGTAGTAATGTAACAGATCGGCACGCATCATACAATGATTGTCTCCTTTAGTGTTTTATCATCTTGTTTTGCAGTTGACACCTGATACTATCCCGTATGTAAACAACAACAATATCACAAACATTTTAACCATATATTTGCATCAATTTTAGAATGACAGATGTTATTTATCAAAAAAATTCATAGAGACTGCAATTTAATTGGTATTTTGTATGTGTACATTTTGTATTTTTACCATATATGTATTTGTTTTAACCATATATGTGCATCAATTTTAGAATGACATAAATTATGTTATTTATCAAAAAGTTTCAGTAAGATTGCAATGTAATTGGTATTTTGTAAATGTAGATTTTGTAGATGTGTATTTCACAACAAATATGACATTAGTAAGATACAGAAAAGTCTTTGAAAATTATTTTCAGACATTAATTGTTTATACTATATGTGAATATTTCTGAAATATGGTTAAATTGTACAATAAAATTATTGTCTTGTTGAACTTTATCGTGTTATGTGTGTTATTGTAATCTTCTTTATAGTTACTCAGCATATTTTTTATCAAATCATTAAGATAGTGAAAAAATGTGACATTATTATATCAATAATGTATGAATTTATGAATTGTGCCTACCGTTCATAATTGTGTTGTTGATATAAAGTGTTTTAAATTTCACATGGTAGCATTGTGTAAAACATCTCCATTTTATGTCCCAAGATAAAAGTAATTTCCATAACGCAAAATAATAAATAATATTGATGTT
The DNA here is from genome assembly GCA_936450465.1 of Gibbula magus. Classification (NCBI taxonomy): domain Eukaryota; kingdom Metazoa; phylum Mollusca; class Gastropoda; order Trochida; family Trochidae; genus Gibbula; species Gibbula magus. The sequence goes on from OW388296.1 coordinate 34,022,508, forward strand.
CAATGCGTTAGAAGTATTTCTATAAACGTTATTTACTTATTCGCTTATAAATACACCTTCTCATTTCTAGACAAATAATAAATGGCTGTTGGCTGGATTACAAAATTGGCTACAGTTATTACTTACAAATATAGCACTACCCCACGCAGTGTAATATCAAGTCTATTATGTGCTATTGAGACATGGTTACGATTAATCATATTCATTCAATGACATTCGTATTGAGTTCTATTCTTGTCCCTGGGGGATATTTCGGGGTTCCAGAGGAGGATTGCGATAGTGAAGTCAGACACTCCCAAGACTTTTAATAAATAGTCCATTCTATGAAATTAAGTTCCATATTTGGATACATATAGATAAGAAAGTTAATCTTCTAAATGTTAATGCGTACATATCTCGGCGGGGGTCTATTAATGAAAGCACCAAGTATCAACGATCCATGGCATGAAGTTAGATCAATAGATTTACAATTTATTTCTTTTTGTGGATTTTTTCAATCACTTTGAAATAAATGTTGGTGTATTTTTTATCGATTTCATTCACGACGTCAGTTATACATAGTAAATATTAATTTAAAATAATATTATTCGTATAAATAAATGTAAATAATCAACCTTATTTTCGTGTCAACCAAAAAAAAATAACAACGCTGGTTCTAAATATCCGTATATACCTCCTTCCCTCCCTTTCTCTCCCTCTCATTCTGTCTGTCCCCGTCTGTCTTTCTCTATTCTGTGTCTGTCTGTCTGTCTGTATGTATGTCTCTCCCTCTCATTCTGTCTGTCCCCGTCTGTCTTTCTCTATTCTGTGTCTGTCTGTCTGTCTGTATGTATGTCTCTCTCTCATTCTGTCTGTCCCCGTCTGTCTTTCTCTATTCTGTGTCTGTCTGTCTGTCTGTATGTATGTCTCTCTCTCATTCTGTCTGTCCCCGTCTGTCTTTCTCTATTCTGTGTCTGTCTGTCTGTATGTATGTCTCTCTCTCATTCTGTCTGTCCCCGTCTGTCTTTCTCTATTCTGTGTCTGTCTGTCTGTCTGTATGTATGTCTCTCTCTCATTCTGTCTGTCCCCGTCTGTCTTTCTCTATTCTGTGTCTGTCTGTCTGTCTGTATGTATGTCTCTCTCTCTCATTCTGTCTGTCCCCGTCTGTCTTTCTCTATTCTGTGTCTGTCTGTCTGTATGTATGTCTCTCTCTCATTCTGTCTGTCCCCGTCTGTCTTTCTCTATTCTGTGTCTGTCTGTCTGTCTGTATGTATGTCTCTCTCTCTCATTCTGTCTGTCCCCGTCTGTCTTTCTCTATTCTGTGTCTGTCTGTCTGTATGTATGTCTCTCTCTCATTCTGTCTGTCCCCGTCTGTCTTTCTCTATTCTGTGTCTGTCTGTCTGTCTGTATGTATGTCTCTCTCTCATTCTGTCTGTCCCCGTCTGTCTTTCTCTATTCTGTGTCTGTCTGTCTGTCTGTATGTATGTCTCTCTCTCATTCTGTCTGTCCCCGTCTGTCTTTCTCTATTCTGTGTCTGTCTGTCTGTCTGTATGTATGTCTCTCTCTCATTCTGTCTGTCCCCGTCTGTCTTTCTCTATTCTGTGTCTGTCTGTCTGTCTGTATGTATGTCTCTCTCTCATTCTGTCTGTCCCCGTCTGTCTTTCTCTATTCTGTGTCTGTCTGTCTGTCTGTATGTATGTCTCTCTCTCATTCTGTCTGTCCCCGTCTGTCTTTCTCTATTCTGTGTCTGTCTGTCTGTCTGTATGTATGTCTCTCTCTCTCATTCTGTCTGTCCCCGTCTGTCTTTCTCTATTCTGTGTCTGTCTGTCTGTCTGTATGTATGTCTCTCTCTCATTCTGTCTGTCCCCGTCTGTCTTTCTCTATTCTGTGTCTGTCTGTCTGTCTGTATGTATGTCTCTCTCTCATTCTGTCTGTCCCCGTCTGTCTTTCTCTATTCTGTGTCTGTCTGTCTGTCTGTATGTATGTCTCTCACTCTCTCTCTGTCTGTCTGTCTGATTTCCAGGTACTATATTGTCAACTTCCCAATGCGAGGCATAACTCTTTCCAGTCTCCATTACTGGCTGATTTAAGCCTTGCAGTATTTCCCTTTCTTTTCGGTGCTAAGATAGTGGAACGCTGCACCTGAAATGAATAGTGGACTCCCGATTTCCAAGCACAGAAACCTTAAGGAAATACTGCAAAGCTTGAATCAGTCAGTAATGGAGACTGGCAATAGATATGCCTTGAATTGAGAAGTTGTTATACTGTGCGTACATTAACGGTACGCACCCTGCGGTCATTGTAAAGTCCGTGCTGTCCGCATATAAGGTAGGTCAGTGTTATATTTTAGGCGGTGGTCATTTTCTGACATATTTATGGTCAAGGCGAGCGGTCAGGGGATTATGGGATACTGCTGGCATATTTATAGCCAGTGTGAGGTATCCGCGTACACTTAATATTGGACCTGCAGACATTATTAGAGATAATATATGGTCACTGCAGGGTTACAATGCACGAAATAAATAGTAATACATTTTCGTGGATTGAATTAAAGCTTTAAGTGACAAACCATTGCTTATGGTTTGGGGTGAAATTAGGCAACTTTACACACTTGGAAAGTATCGTTTTAGTCGAACATATCATGTTTCTTATTGTATTTCAGACAGAGATCGTTATACAAGATGATCGTAACGATTGTATCGTGGATCCCAAGCCATCTTATTCGATGTGCCCCGGAAAGATAAGATGATTTATTGTCGATAAGTTACGTATTTACAGCATCATTTATCATCATTATTTGAACAAACTAAGGTTAACGGATGCATCTGAGGTCGGATACCAAAATACTGTTTTATTAAAGAAAAATATATATTCTAGTTTTTCGTCCAGATATATTGTTAGATAACCCAAAGATGGTGTACAATACAAACAGTTTAATACACTCCTATTTATATTCCGTTTTGTCCAATGTTTATTTCAGATGCTAAACATGTCTATTGAAATTTCTCGTATAGAACATGCTATTGAAACAGACAAACTTATCTTAGCGAGTTAAGTGTGCTTTATCTTAATATCAGTTATCAAATTTAGATTACGATTTTGAATTTTCTGGACATTTTTGATTTTAGAAATTAAAGGATACCAGTTTAGGCAAATACAGATTTTAGTTTATGTTTATGCAATTTCTGTGACTGTTTACGTATTACATAATGTAAAGCTCTTAATCACCTTTTTGAATTTTGAATTTGAAACTCGATATCCCGAAGACAAAATAGCCTTAATATTGAATTCACATAATGTTAATGCGGATAAGAGAAAACGTGACGATATATAATAACGCATAATAAACTATGTTACATGTGATTTTCTCATAATGACAAATTTAGTATTATCGGATATTTTGGAGGCGTGTTCGGTAATTATAAGCAATAAAGTACATTTTTGGAATACTACGACCTAATTATCGTGACAACGGCCAGTCTGAAACGCCATATGGTTCACACTGGGTACTTCTCAAGACAAGCCCATTACAACTCGTTCTCACGTTAAGGGTTCCGTGACTCCTGTGATTAGCGTGAAAAGCGAGCAATCGTATGAAATGTACATGATTGTAGCACGTGGTTACGTAACGTGTTGTTAGCAAGCGTATGAATTTGACATTCGATGTTGAAATGTGATCACTTTCGTGCATTGTCAATTGCAATGGTCCAAGGTACTTTCGGTCTTTGCGTCGCCAACTGAAATTTAATATGGAAATTTTGACTTTACTAATGGGAATAGCTTGTCATAGCTTTGTGACAATTATCACCCTCTTTCGACTTTTAAATGGACATTAAGTTTTCAAATATTGATCTTATCAAGGACTTATAATAAAAAGATTATATTGATATAGCAGGATATTTTTTCATCTTTGGTGACTGAAAGTGACCGAAAGTGCATGAATATTCTCAAGGTGTGATTAAAAAATGTTTTGAATATCAAGGTATAGGTATTTTAAAATGACATTTTAATATACATATACAACTTATGGATTGCACAAATCATAATTTCGCTGGATTCTTTCTTTTTTAAAAACTATTTTTTATATTTTATGTTTTTGATCCATGAACTTAATTTCTTGAAAATATGTGAAATTGATATTCATCAAAGAGCCATTGAGTCTGTCGTTGGAATCACAACGTTATGGTGTTATAATTGTATCGAGAAGTAGTGTCTGATCCTGAAAATTATCAATTTTATTTCAATTGGTCAAAAGTAAATTCGGAAACTTACCCACAAAAGAAAAAAGACAGCCGGGTTGGTAATTTTTACTAGGTCATATAACTACTGTGCATTTACATGATAGTGAATTTCGGCTTATGCGCATGTAAAAGGCTGTTGCTATTTTCATTGGAGATTTAGGGACCGTCTATTGAGACAGAGAGATTTTTTAAGCATTGTCAACACTACCTGCTGGACACCAGGAGTAATTCTGTACGCTGTGCAACCCAGACGGAAACCGCCTGTGATGACGTAATGGTGAGCTGCTAGTTTTCAAATATCCCGCCAGGGGTCGCATCGTCACAGTCATGTTACAGGTCACAAAGTGACAAGATTTACAGATAATGTGCAACACAATGTAAACTGTTTCCTGTTACATGTGAGAGTTTTGATAAACAACCAAAACATTTATGTCTGGTACATGTAGTGTGAAGGGCCCTTAATGTTGAAGTATAGTATATAATTTTCTTAACGTGTACTTTGGGAAGCGAGTGAGTTGTGATTGTTGTACATTCTGTTTCAAGAGCTTTTACTTAATAAAAGCATATGTTTTTGTTCGTTAGCCCAATGATGAACGCTTTCGTTCTGCTAATGACAATTGAAAAGCATCTATTAATCATCCAAATTTATTTTTATTTATGTTTCTACTTTATCTTGTGTTGATCTGTCGAATCAATATTTCCTGTACATGTGGTTGAGAGCTTTTAATAAATAACATTTAATTTCCTGGTGTATGTAATTAAGAGATCTCCTATTAAAGTATTGTAAGGTCATTGTTGTTGATTATGTTTGTAGATTCGTTCGGTTGTTGATTTTGAGAGGATTGTTTTCAGTCTCAGCGTTTGGCACATAAATAAAATACATTTCCGCGACAAAGATCTTCATATATTGGATGTTTGTGGAAAGTTGCATTCTATTTAAGTGTTGTTTCCTTTTTTGGAGTTATTTTCTGCCTCAGCGTGTGACACATTAACAAAATATCTTATTATTTCGTTATTTCATTATGATAAAATGGGCGGTTCGTTTTAAGCTTATCTGCCTTTCATCCGGCACAGGCCTCAACCGTTTTATGTCATTATGACTATGTTTGGTATCGCATCAAACGGTTAGGTCATACGGTAGTAGATATTCCCGGAGAATTGTGTTGATTAAATTTCAATTACACTATTGACATTAGATAACATACAACACGTAAACACTCCAGTAATGTCTTGTTATCCTTTCCCACGAGCTATTATTATTAATAATAATTGATAACAACCTTGAATAGGCAATCAGTTCAGAAATCAAAGCATAGATCTTTTACATGTTCAATAGTTAATGCTAATGCGGTTACGAAGAGCATGTATTGAATAAAATCAAGCAATCAAACGGATAAGGGACCCTTGGTTCAAATATGGGCTAATGTAATTACGAATAACATGTATTGAAAAAAAAGCGATCAAACGGATCAGGGCTCTTGGTTCAATATGGTCTTTATATTAATGTACCTAATAACACTTAATTCCCAAATGCCATAAGGAATTACTTATGTAGAATTGACTGAACCGCTCACAAACAATATAGGTAAATTTATTATAATGCTGTCGGTCGTCTTTGATGTGCAAGTGACTTTTAAAGAGGATATTTAGGCTTAATATTGCATTGTTCTGTTTGTGCTTTAAAAGATGGGATTATCGGATCAATGCGATTATCCTCAGTGAAGGTCGAATCAGAGAATACCACGAAAGCACGTGCAAAACATGCACACATACGTAACACTTAATTAGCCGTTTAATGTTACGATGGGATTTAGACTTATCCTTTAAACCCATTTATTAGTCTGTATTAACCTTATAGATAAGTAACAAAGGATCGATAAAATCAGAGACATAATTGATATGTTCGTATACTCAATCAAATGGTCAATTGGATATATCAAGAACGTATATGGTGTATTCCCTCATTGAAAATAACTTTACCAAATTAGCTGTAAAACATATTGAATTGACAGGGAAATAATATTTGTTTTCATCAGAGACCATAAAATAAAATTTAATTATTTTATGGTCTCTGTTTTCATCAACAAATGTTTCGAAAGCGTTAAATCACGAAGTATTTAGATGAATAACATTTTAAAAAATCAACTTTATTTAATTATACGTGAGAAAGTTTGGTAATCATGATAACTAGAAGAGATCGCAAGACTTGATTATTGCAAGGTAACATTTGAATATTCAATTAAAACTGTCAGGAAAAGTTTCGCAACTTTGTAAACATTTCCGGGCATTTCTCGAGAAATCATAATTTGTAATCGTAAGATCCAAAGTTTCATATGCATACGCCTGTTTCCTATTATTTCCGAAAACAATATCATCTCGCTATAACCAAACAGGAAACTGCCAATTGCCATGTTTAGAGACTGATTTGATAATCATTTAAATTTATTTCAAATTACTCACAATCTCGGAATTTGTTTTGATGACGTAAACACATAAAAATCGTGACTGTTATATAGTTTGATGAATTCACTTAAAATTTAAGAAATTGCAATCGTATCATATGATGGATTTTATAAAGTAATGATTTTCTGATATTCTGATTTTAACCATCTGATTATTTGTAATCAGTATTGATTTTCCGAATAAAATATATGAGATGGTAAATAATACCTACATGAGTCTGCATGTGTATGAGAATAGGTTTGTTACCATTCTGCAACTCTTATAGGATAAATCAACAACGTTATTGTCACAAAGGCGAGAGTCCGGAGTATATATTTACTTCGTCATCACATTAGCAAATGACAGAGTGCAGACAGACAGACAGGTGTACACGCTTCGTAAAATCGGGTCTACATTTTCATTAACTTACGAAATATTTGACCTATAAGGTAGTCTACACTGAACAAAGCCTGACTCTGAACAACAATATCGAAAAGGAATCTTTTACAGAAAATCCCATTTTTCATAGTCTTCTTTTTAATATTGAATAAAATGGTGATACTTTCAGAATAAATACTTTTATCAGAGTCTGAGTGCAATACTATTTTTAAGGTTCAACACTCGGCTACTATTTGTCAGATAAAGATTACCATCTAACTACACATATGGAATTAATTAAGAGGTGATTAGGTGACTAAATTGCGATTTACCTGGACAAACATTCAACATTAGATAATCGCAACTTTCATCCTGCAAATTGAACACACTTTTAAATATGTGTTAACAACACTTGACAGGTCCACCTTTGCACCTAATGTAATCGTAGGGTAAACAACATACGTGGCAATTGTGACAGCTTTAACAACAACACACATGTTCGTTTCATTGTTTACAGGATCAAACATTGCTTCTGGTGATAAGTGGTTACATTAGATCTGCTAAATTGCAACTTCGCTGGGGGTCTGATTACGCCTATGCGATTGGTTATCTAAAGGTCATGGCAATACGCATTTGACAATGTTCAGCGTCAACGCTTACGGTGTACATTAGACTGGCAGTGACGCGTATTTCAGCGAGTGATGGATGTCAATAAGTGGCAGATGTCGCCTTCAATGAACATTTCAACTTATATGATATGATGTACATTCACCACCATCGCCTTCTTCAAATCATCTTCTATAAAGAACTTAATGGTTTGTTGTTTTTTGGGGGTTCTTGGTTTTTTATTCAGTTCAAAGTTCTTTGTTTACAAGTTTTTTTCATACATTCAGATTCATTAACATGCAGTCATTCACCATTTTACACACTTGGTTAGAACATATATATATACCGGGATAGTTGAAATTTAACTTAATGGTTTGTTTGTGAGGCTAGCAGTCAGCAAATTAGTACTTAATGTAAAGTAAATTAATGATATTGGAGTTAAATGAGCGATTTGTGACAGCCTTGTCAGCTACCAACTAACAGTAATGAACTTTTGAAATCTATATACATTTATATTACCAAGGCTATTGTCAATTTCAAGTAGACTCACCAAAAGTAAGCATATACAAATGTATATATTCACTAAATTGCAATCGTTTGCAGAAGCAAATAAAAGTCACTTAGGTTTGAGGTCCAAAACACTTCAATATCAGGTCCTAATTACTTCAGCATCGGCCAATAATAATTAACTTATAGTATATATCAGGTAAAGTCACTTCAAATCAGATCCAAACAACTTCAATATCAGATCCTACTAACTTATTTAAGTATCTTGCTGTAGACCACAATTGCATAAAACATATTATGGGATATGACAGCCAAATGCCCTAATAATAATGTGTTGTTAGGCTGTCAAGACCCCAGAGCATTATATTCAATTGCCGACAAGTCCAGTTTAGATTCCTCAGCTCAGAAATCAAGGCATCTGAAGGGCTTTGTCTTATACAACTATTTGAATTGTTTGTAAAAAATAATGTTGTTGACAACTTATTTCTGAGACTAAATGTTAGTTTAGATTTTTCTTAAAAACAACACGGAAACTTAAAGCAAGGCTGTCCTTGTTTGATTTACTATTCGTGCGTGCAATGCATCAATATCATAACATTTGGGGGCTCGTTTGAAATTACGCTAATTTACTTCATTAACATTATCCATAATTGTTGTGTCGCGTTGTTGAAGTCCACATTAATTACACCCATTCATTCCTTAGTAATTCTTCAATTGCTTATGATTCACTAATTATATGACTCATTCATTAACATCTGTAGTTAAACAACATGAATGAATATATGTACAGTGTTCATGTTTGAAGTATAAAGCTAGCTTTATGATGGTGTAATTCTGAAGATGAAAGAAAACATCAAATAATTTATGTTTAAATGTTAATAAATCAAAAGCGTTTGACTTTCTATTAATTCAAATCATGAAAAGAATGTGCTATGAATGATTGTTTACATTATGACGTCAATGTTGCGTGTCTGTGCTATGGACATCGTCATATTTCATGCGTGCGTGGCATATATCAAATACACAGAGAATGAATCCAGAGCAGAATGTAAGATATTTCAGTTAAGTAGTTAAGTGTATAACGACATATGTCATGTCACAGACAACGCCCAGTGTACGGAATTACCTATATATGTACTTACGCTATAGGTATAGTAAGTAATTCGTGTACATTTCTGTCAATAATGTCTGACATTTTCGATTAGGTGATCTACGTTCAAGTGAAATGCAAACATGGCTTTTCAGACGGTTGACGTACATTCGTTGGTTCGAACTTTGCTACAAAGAACAAGTGCAAATGATGAAATAAGAAAATGATAAAAATGAATGTTAGTTGTTAATGTATTTGAAATGTACACATTATATCTGAGGTGGTTGACGTTGGACAGCATTGGGTTGCCACTGTAAGGAAACAACAACAATATTTAGCAGAAACCAAAGGGGATGCCTGTTTGTGGAACTATACCGCCCATGCAAGAACTGAAAAAACGTTCAATTGAAGTATAGTGCGTAGAGACATACAAACTTTTCAATCTACAATATCTAGTGCATATAACTATTTGGAGAAAACAGGTTTGGTTTAATGTAATACATGTATGTTTAACCTCTTCAACTTTCTGAAAGGCAAGACGCAATAGGTGTATATATATACATATGGAATTTTTGGAATTACTGTACCTTCATCCTTATATACATTTTTCAATACAAATATTTTTCAGATTTGCTAAACAAGGATCTAGACTTATTAAATGCTCATATTTGTTCTTATTTTCTTATTTCTACACAGTCATGTGGCATAACTATGTTACCTTGTTAATGGTTTATTCTCACCGCTTCTCCTTCTGTCCTATTGTGTATAACTTGCTTGATAACGGTGTCAATATATACACAGAAACGTCGCATTTATTGCAATAAAGAAGTTGCCTATCCCTACATCTTGTTTTTTCTATGTTCTATGCATTGTGCTACTTCTCAATAAGGAATGCTGTTTCGAATGCACTGTGTTTACCATGCATTAATAACAACTGAACACGTGGGAATTTCTCCTGAAATAGTCTTCAGAAAAATATCACAATGATACGTCATTGTTCAAAGAACTTTAATGACCTAAAAGTCAGATTGTTGCAATATACAAGATGGTGCATATAACTTATACCTGCTTGACCATCTTGACCACGCGTGTGGGGGGTCATTGTCCACTTGATGTGTCCACTTCAAAGAGGACTTCACCAGATGATGCTCAATAAGTTCATTATTCCAAGATCATTTATGACTCTGATGTTAATTAGTTTGACTTACAGTACACCAGTGTACTCCGAACAATGGACAATTACGTCATTACTGAGATAGTACTGGTAAGACCACTTATAACTCGTTAATTTGACGAATTAAAGCCCCAGATGGTCGCCTCCGGGTAAAATGCTATAGGGTCCTTTAGGGTTTACAGCATAATGACCTTTCAATATGCAAATTAAGTAACGATCTGCACTGGTCAAGCTGGTGGGTGACCATCGGTCAGGGACCTCCAGACTTTGATCATGTCATGATGGAATGATTGATTGAGGAAAAGAGAAGGAAGGTGTTGTTCACTATTAATGTGTCTGTTAGGATACTTAATCACATAGACTGTGAAAAAGACTCGTTGAACATTATTCTTAAATATTACTCGATTGAATAATATGTTTGATGGAATATACAATGGAGAGTAAGCATTCTCTTTGAAATTACTTACACTAAAACAAAGTTCTGACTAACATTCTTGACATTCAAAAAGGTTTCATTCGTTGGTTTCTTCTTGTATATACAAGGATATCAGGTTCGGTTGAATTTATAACTCATCATCTTCCAACGCACCTTTCTTTTATCAAGCATTAATTTTGATGACATTCTTTTTGCTTTGTGGCATCTGTTCAACGGTTAACTTGCTAAACAAAGTTTTACTTGTGAATAAATAACAAATAATTGGATTTATATTTCAGTTGGAGACTGGAGATTTGTGACCTGTAGACTGGAGATTTGTGACCTGGAGATTGGAGATTGGCATCCTGAATTCACATCACTATTTCCATCACTAAAGAACAACGTAGCTGTATCATTAATGAACGGAACTGCAAAGAGTCTTTCATAAATAACAATAATGTAGCCTACGCATGGTATCATTATGCTTTAGTTTGTCATGTTTATGTCCAGCTCTTGTGTGTTTGTTAGTATACGTACGTATTGGTGAGGTATTAATATAAGCAAAAGTTTTGCTTGTTTACCGAACCAGGTTCTCTATGAATAAAAATACGTTTAACGAACATGAATTATATAAACATAAATATTAAATAAGCAGTGCACAATATGCATGATCCGCTAACGTCACAAACCATACTTAGTGCAACATGTACACTAAACTTCCCATGAGAGAATATCTTTTTTTATCAAACAATTATTTGTGATAATTATAATGCAATAACAAAATAGCGTCAGGTGCACATGTATTAATAAACAACCTAGATACACAATGACGCAGGCAAAAGGGTGTACAATACACCTGCCATGAGAAATGCAAAGAGGAGTTTCATGGGTGGTTGATTGAACCACTTTAAACTTGTAAATCGTGATGGTTGTAGACGTCGACTTGTCTGAGGCATTGCGTCGTAGCCCGGGCGGAACAGTCCCCGCCTAGCTAGGTCTGGTATGTGTGTGAACCCGTTATACAAAAGATATACATTGGCGACCTAAATACATACATATATTTATCTACATCCCGTACCTTGCTCTGACGTAGATACTCTGTGTACACGGACTTTACACTGTGAGGGGTTCACCCCTCGTATATGCGTATTTACTGTCACACATAGATAGATCTAGTCGAGCTTGAACTCTGTCTGAGCTGAACCTTGAGGCATGTTTATTATTATGTTTTAAGTAAACTATATATTATGTAAGTGAACTTGGTGTATGCATCGAGACGGTGCAATGTCAATCACGACGCTTGTCTATTTCAATGTTGTATATTTCAAGCACGTTGCTCGGCTGTGACGAGTGACATCGAGTGCGATCTGAAATATGCTATTATGAAATAGTTTGAAAGTTTGGAAGTAGTTTGCCCGATCAAATGGCAGTAATGGTATGTGTCTATAAGGTTAGCATGTTTGTTAAGATTTTAGTATCTGATTATTTTGTGAAAGCTTTAAATTTAAAAGAAATGAAAATTAAATACAAAGGAGCCTCCGTGATGTTTTAAACTGAACTTTATAGTGTTGTATAGGCTATGACTTCCTGTGTTAGCAGCAGTAGCAGTTGTACAAATACAAATAGAGAAGAAGAAGAAGAAGAAGAAGAAGAAGAACTGTTTATTTAAGTGTCACATAATGTACATAAAACCACAACCATATATTACATATATAAACATAAAAAATGAAATGTACATTACCCGGCCAGTGTGACCTATGAGACACTATGAACAGAATAAAACATATGAGTAAAATGTTCCTACACACATTTTTATCACAAAATTGAAGCAACATAAAATAAAACAGTATTATAGTAATAGTACCAGCAGTAGCCTACCGTAAGCAGAAGCAATACAGAGGTAGCAGTAGCACTATTGGTTGACTTCGCAGCAATAGGTATAGTCACAGATGGTGCTTTACATTCATATTCGTTGTCGTCCCTGCAGGAATTAAGTTCAATACCTAATAAGAGAGGGTTCTGTCGACTGGCCACCGTCTTGCTTCTTTTTTGCATTATGTCAGTTTAAAAAATGCTGTTTAAATAACAAAACATATGTATTCAGGCCCCCCTAAGTAACTGAACGAAATGCGTCAATTTTGAAGAAAATCCATCAAAATTTGAAAGAAACACGGCCATTACCGAAGAAAATACTTCTTTTATCGAAACAATCGCAGCAATATCGGTGAATCCCCGGTAATTACAGAAACAGACGGTCTGATGTCGGAAGGAACAACATCATTATCAGCGGTATTGATAGATAATTCACAAAGTAACATATGATTTGTCATAAAAGTAATCAACAATGTTTTGTGTCGTAGTAACGCTTTTCACTCTCGTATTGCTGATATATGACTTCACATTTCATTACAGGAATGTAATCTCGAATTTAGTTTCCATAAAAAAACCGATAGAACCCTCTCTTTAAACAACCACATTGTAATATCTGCCCCTGCGACAAACACAAGCGTGTAATGAAAAACAATGCATTACTCGAAATCATCCATAAATCAAGTGTACTCTTGAAGCCAAAATTCACACACACATTTTAGAATCAAAACAATACACATCTTGAAGTCTGAGACGGTGCCGATGTATTTTCATTCACATAGACACAAATCACACACACACAAAAAGAGTTTTAAAATATGCCAACTATGTCAAATAGGTAATGACATTTTCAGACCCGTTATGAATCACTGAGCAAATCTAACAAGCTTTTGCGATTGTGGGGGAGCGGCATGCGACCGCGGGGGTGCGGCGAGCGTCCAAGGACAAAAACATGCTTATGGTAACCAGCTTTAGGGTTGTCCGTCAATCGTGGGAGAGTTCTCAAACAAACACGGTTCGTCTCCACGGATCAGCATTCCAAATGAACGACTATAAGTAGATATAGACGCACCTTCTGTTGAATTGACCCCCTCTGGCGAATTCTCCTTGGAGTGAATGTAAACAGCCGCTTTAGAAAGAACGTATAGAGAGCACCCCCACCCTCGCATTATACGGGTGGGTGGATTGGGGGTGAAACATTGGAGGAAGAGTTGGGCGTGGATCTTAGTTACCTATAATAAAATATCTGTCTGTCTGTCTGTCTCTCAAATTAAATGAAATTCCAGAATAAAAAAATCAATACTTCATACAGAAAAAAAAGAGAAAAAGCTTCAAATAGTTCTTAATTTCCAGAAACATATTAATATCAAGCTTTCTCGGCATACATATGTGAAAGACTTACTTAAGCTTTTATGTAATATATGCATCTGGAGTACAAACTGGCAGTGAGGATGTAGGCAGAAATTAATTTATTGATATACCGTTCCCTGAAAAAGACTAGATACTGAAATTAGGATGTTGATATTTGAAATTATTGCTTTATTTCAGAGTTTCTAGTTTCTAGACTTTAAATGGCTTGTTCCCCCTTTTTGATTTGTTGTTGGGTTGGTCAAGTTAAAGTAGCAGCTAATGGGGGTGGGAGACACTGAGTTTACCAAATTAGAATTCTTTGTCCCTAAAATTAAAATTAATTAATTGCTAAATTAACGTAGGCCTACCTCAGTGGCCGCTACCCTTCCTAACTTTCTAACTTTCAACCTGTCAAACATTTCTCATTCAATAACAAAAATATGATATTTAGTCGAAATATTCTCCAGGTGAGAGAAATCACTCAAGCATGACGGCTCATTCATAACGACATACCTGCTGGTTGGAGATGCGTTCCTCGGGCATAGATATGTGATTGGAAACTCTTCTCGTTTACCTGGGATTCATAACGCTCAGGTAGACATTATAAAACGTTATAAACCTTATGGGAATGTGTAAGTAGCCTTTATAAGCCATGATTTGCCTTTTATTTGTATCTGAAAGTTGTGTGCAGGTTTTGGCTTAATATACTTGACAAAAATAAAAAGGGATATCTGCAAATTTGGAAATTATAAATCATTTTCTTTTTATTCATTTACACATTATTTAAATATCATAAACATTAGAATATCCCTTACTGATTTTGTCCACCATCACAGAGAATATGTGAACCCATGGTAGACATAAATTGTTACATCTACTTACAAATAACCTGTTATAAGATATTAATTAAATTTTAGTTAACATTTCTGAGGTAGGCCTATATATATACAGCGCAGTTCGGTTGTATACATAATTAAAAAGATACACGTCACATTCTAAATCTACTTGATACTTATAGTCATTATGAATTTAATAAATAAACACGATTCGTATTATTTTAATGTTAAGTGCTTTAAAACCTAACAGGAAGATATACATAGATCTGTAAAACAAGCTACGCGATTTTGTTAGTTAACGTAGTTTGTTGAATTGAACAGGATAAAAAATATTAAGATATTTATTATTATTGAATTGGGGGGATTTGGAATCGATTGTATTTTTCAAAAGGTTGATTATAAACGAATCAATGGCCTACGTTTAAGAAGGGGAAACGAATGATTCATCAGAAACTTTCTGGTTTCGTAGACTTATTATGTAATAAACGCCTACTTTCCATGTTATAAACATGCCCCATGTTCGTTTGAACCAGTGAAGCTATAAATAGACGCGCCATACATTTTATTTCGATTAAAGTAGGGTAAAGTATAAATCAAACTAAATTTAGATGTAAAATAGTCTACATGATATTAGAAAAGTCTTCAAATCGTTCCGCCAAATACCCTCAAACCGCCGCCCCCAATGTTATGATTTTGGTGACCTACATTTCGCCTGTCGTCTACTGCGCAGGTCACAAAACGTCCTTGACCGAGCTGTGCATGTGACAGCAGAATGATATGTGAAGCTTATGACGTCACAAGCACTAGGCGATTGATCAGTTTGGGCGAAACTACTACTACGATTACTACGTTCCATTGGAAACATGTTTTAGAAAAAAAATACTGAGAGTTTCGGGAAATATATCATTAAACTAGTTTTATGTCATATAGTATGTTAATAACTTCAGATTTGTAAATTTCGCAATTGTTTGTTTCGCAACGTATGTGATTCATTCACGATATCGCATTGTAATGGTTTGGCGTGGCAATGGGTATTGGTTAGTTTTTGTTTTGATTTGTGATTATGCTGTTGGGAAATAGGAATGAAGGTATTTAGTGACTCAACTGGTACACTGAATACCATTCGGCAAATATTTCAGGAATTTAAACATTACAAAATTGACATTTAATAAGTTTTGAGCGAAGTTATGATCTTGTGTAAATCGTGATTGACTTTTAAGTCAAACATTGTTTCATCAACAATTTAAGAATTTTTGTTTGGATTTATTCATTTTCAACAATTTACACTTTTTCAAATTTTAAATACAAAAATACAATTTAAATTCTACATTATTCGAATTTTGAATGATAATTGTTAATTACGAAAAACGAAGAGCTTTGGAATTGTTTATAAGTATTTAATAAAACAAACAATATGCAAGTCATTTTGTTATCTAACATACGTATAGCTGTGACCTATCAAAACAGTAGGCGAGTTTGGCGATATCTCAGCACGAAACTTTCTAATCTGTTCCCTGCCTATACATTTTAAGTGACTTGTGTTTATATAACAATTTATAACAAATGAAATGTGGATCAAATTTGATGTTTAATGTTACGAACAGAACTCTTGACGAAGAGACTTATTATTAATGTATTTATGTACATTACATTTATACGATATCTTATTTATGTACAGTGCAGTTACACAATTACATATATTATTATGTATGTGCAGTGCAGTTATACAATATATCATTCATTTACACTACAGTTACATAAGATTTATTTATCCATGTAGCCTACAGTGAATTTACTGTTATACACTGATCTTGTTTACTTAAACTAGTACAGTTGTGCGATTTTCTGGTTAGTAGTTAGACTATCGTTTTAATATTTTATGAAATACCAATCTGTACTTTTAGAAAATAAAGTAAAAACGACACTCTCATTTTAGAGTAATGAGAAAATACCAACCTTTTTCAATCTCTCGTGGGAGTTCAAAACGTTTTGAATTACATTGTAACGTTATAAGTGGCTCCATTATTTTTCAGTAATGTCGCTATTTGTTTTCATTTACAGGTTAACTTTTTATTGAGTGAATTTTTATCATCTCATTTTCCAGAAATAATGTTCTTTACATATTCTTTATTCATGTGACAGTATCACTGTTCTTGTGTGTATTTTGTGAACATTCATTGAATGAACCATTTTATTTACAATTTCACTGTTTTTACTGGAGCCACGAGAAACCATAGCAACCAACAGTTTTTATCTAATTTAGAACTAAATTATAAAAGTAGTAACGTCATTTTGTCAGCATAACACCACCTCTGAGATTTCGACCATCCGTTGGTATTCACAAATACCTCAGTATCAATGTCCTCACTTGTCTAACTGTTTACACGTGAAACCATAGTAACTAACCGTTTTCCTCTGTATTTAGAACGAAATTGCATATAGATAGATAGTCTCTTCTCAGATTACGACCAACCCTTGGTATTTTTAACTAATTTACAATTGGACTTACGTAACTGTATCCACGTGAAACCATGGTAAATTTCAGGTTTCGCGTATATTTAGAACGAAATCGGATAAGTTGTCAATAATCTGTGTATGTAATATGAATAACAACCTGAGTGATAAGCGTTTATTGATCGTAATGTCAAGGTTTTATCATAAAAGTTTAATCGGCGTGTAACAACGAAAAGGCTGGTATATTGTATAAACACGCTTTCGCAAACGTGCCGCATTCATGGTGACCTTCAACTAATATAGACCTACGTGTAAGCTTTGTTACTGTATATATGTAAACCTTGGTTTCAGAAACCGTTTGAAGTTTTCGTTTTGCCTGCAGAGTTAAGTTTGGTATATAGCGCTTGTATCACCTTTTTTTTATTGAACCCCGAAGGTGGTTCAAATATTTCATATATACACCTAATATGTATATTACCGGTAATATGTTAGTGATATTGAAGGTTTTGTGATTGATATTTCATCAGTGTGTAAAAAGATTAATATTCAAAAGATCAAAATTTACATTTATCCCTTACTTGTTTTGTCCAGTATAGATAAGTATCTATTCAATTGTCAGTAATTCAACGTATTAAGAAAATGATGTTTCCCTTAAAGTACATGGCAAAAGCTTCAATAATAATCCGTTTAACTTATTTGAAAACACAAAATGTGTCTTTACTAAAACTGTCCATAGTCTACAACCATGTGCTATGTAAATTTCGATGAGTAATTTTAACTATGTACTGAAACCCTATCATCAGTGATTTTGAAGCCTAGAAATGTGAATAAGACAAATGTCCCTGAGTTGGTGTCTGGCAATAGGCCATTGGCCTGAAGCTCTTCAAGTACTTATATCTAATGAAATTGTTAAATTAAAAGTATGAATGATATTTTATGCTGCAACTTGTATCCAAGGTTAAGTCAGCTTTTAAATTTTCACAGATTACTCTTTGAAATTGATATGCGAAGATAAATATTCATGATTCATTAGGCTAATATGTAGAAATAACATAAAAAAAATTATTGATCAGCCTCAATGTCCTAAGTCAAGAGAAGTTGGTAGGTCATTTGAAAATGAAATAGGCCAATGGCCTATGGCCTGCAGCAATCTGAATCCCTGATCATGTATCTACTTGAATGTGTATACGGGTGTATATCCTCCTCCATGTCTTGTAAACCTCGTGCTACATTGGACAAGACTTGATTGAATAAATTAAAGTTTCCACTCAACTTCCTTTGAGAAATTATATACTGACGTCAAACTCGGAACTGCTAGGTTAACAACATGTTACTTCAAACCATGAAATTCCATTTTCATGCAGACTTTGAACTACGCCATGAACGACTCAACAAGAAAATACAATTCATTCAGTTTTATTCATTTCTTTTTCTATAAAAATACATTTATATACACATTCGAACACAACCAGGCCATAAGGCCATAATAAATACACGTTCATCACATACACGCACACACACTCATAAATACTCGCTTTCCTTCAATATAACTTATTCTTCAATTATGATTTATGTACAAATGAAGATGAGGGTGACATAATTTAAATGAAATTTGCATCTGGAAGCGTCTTGCTCGAACATTCTTCTGTTTACAAGTATTCATCTGTAATAATAGTTTCCCGGCACAACACCAAAGTCTCGCATTGTTTTACCAATGTTCATGTACCCGTTTTATAAAAAGTTTCACTCGGATGTTTAGAGGGAATGTAGTCAGGTCCATCTGACCCTTGTCAAATATATTTATATTTGCATTGAAATGCTGCCTGCACCGCAGTTCTTCACGAACTAAGCGGAAAAAAATGGGAGGCAAAAAAGCACCTTGAATAAGTCTTTTTCTCCTCAAAGTAAAGGGACGTTGCATTGAAATGGCAGTGTTCGTCATAACCGACCGATTGGCTCACAGTACGTTTATTTGGGCCAGCACAGTCTTGTCGCGCCCCCCGTAGTGGAAGATTGGGGGTGAGTCGCTAGTCCCGTGGGGATATCACATTGCACTGGGGGTGGAGAACTGTTCATATACTCTCCTGGCTACTCATAGAAGACACGTCCATGTGTTTATGATCACGTTTGTCACTTAGACCCAGCTGAAGCCAAGGATGTTCTAGAATCTGTTCTACTGTGGGACGGTCTGATGGACGAATGGACAGACAGCTTCGGATGAGATCTCGGACTTCTGTAAAATAGAAAAGGGGGATCATAAGTAAAGATCATTCGTGGAAATATTAAACAGAATTTATCTAAAATGTTTTTTTTCTTTTCATTTTTACATTTTAATGAAATATTTTGATGACGATATCAGATATTTTATATGGATGTAAAATATTTAGGCTTTCTAATGTTTCTTTTAGATTTTTTATTTTTTGTCCTTCATTTTAAATTTGAATTTTTAAATTTTACTTGAAATTTCATCGTACCTAATGAGATTCTGTTCTTGAATGTGAGTTCAGCCTTGATGATGTGTTCGTCAAGTTCGAAGGGGATATCACCACAGACCATGTCGTACAGAAGAATTCCCAAAGACCACACCGTTGCTGATCGCCCATGGTAGCGATGGTAGCGAATCCATTCAGGAGGGCTGTAAACTCGAGTACCTGCAAAGTGACAGAGACAGTTGAGTTTCAAATCATTCACTAACTAACAAAGCTGTCAAACAAGTTTTGGGCGCTGTGAATCAAGACCATCCTAAGGCCGCGGTGTACCGAAGCACCGAGTGACCGCCACCCCATTCTAACTGCCTTAGGTGACATAGACGATCACTCAAGCGAAGCGGACGCTTGTGCAGTGAACCGTGATATTATATTTACATAGATGCCCGGGGGCTAAACGTCTTAGGGTCACCTTGCAGAATGACCATTATGCCTAAAATGGGGTGTGGGGGGGAACCTAAGTTATGACCCATCCTTAGCCAATCGTGTCCGAGCAACGCGGAAGGTGCTTAGTTATCTACGTTTGAAAGTCAATTTACCCAGAAGGGGCATTCTCGACATGCCTTGGTTTTCAAACGTGTATTTACTCAACCCAAACAAATACCAACGTATCGTGGTTTCCCCACCAAACCCTAGTTCTTGTGTTGACATATGGTACTCGTAATACAAGCGAGAGGATCCATACATTGTCTCCTTCTGCGTGTTAGCAAGTGCCCCACCCCCTCCCCCAAATGGTTCTATAGCTCGACCGCGCTACGCGGAAACCTGACCCGTGTACATACAAGCAAGGCATCAGTTTTCTGTCTGCGTTGGACTGGCCTAATTCACAGCGACCCACATATGGGATATTCATTTGGAAAAAATGGGTAAAAGTGAGAATTTGTCCATGGGACAGATTAACTTTACACATTATCCAACGTCGAAATGAAACACTTATATTCCAGTGAAAAACACGAAACTCACCATCAAAATCACAGTAAATAGTGTCTTTCAGGAATGCACCAGAGCCAAAGTCGATAAGTCTCAATTGTCCTGTTTTCAAGTCCACGAGAATATTCTCATCTTTAATATCCCTATGAATGACACCGGCTCGATGAATACTGTTCACAATTTCCACAATTTGTCTGAAATAGTCCCTTGATTTCTCCTCACTTAGTGCTCCCTTCTCTGTGATGTAATCGAATAAGTCTTTCACTGGTTCAGGGCGCTCCATCACAATGATAAAACTGTCCGGTCGCTCATAGTAATCCATAATTCGAATCACACCACCCACATGTTGGACCTTACGAAGTAGACATATCTCCATGGGTACAGCATGGCCATTTATCTGGAAACAAGAATCAAAATATATATTTTCCATAAACATCATCTTATTAGAAAACATAATTAGAAAGTTGAGTTGATATCTGATGTGAAACGTTATCACAAATTTGAATCCGGTTCGATTAAGTCCGGTTAGCACTTCAACCATAACAAAGGTCCAAAGCACATGGTCAGTCGTGTTGTTGTAAATTTCAAGAAAATCAACGTACCTGTCCCCATTCTGTGACTTTCTCCTTGTTGATGTGTTTAATTGCGACCTGGAATGATAAAGAGATATATAAGTTTCAATGTATGAACTTCAAGATTTGAAACAAGCGAGATAATTATGTAAGAGATCTTGCTACAATATAATACGGATCAAAACTTACGGGTAAATTATCCCTCCGCCGAACTCCAGAATACACTGTGCCAAATCCACCGCTACCAAGTACTTGGCCCACTGAATAGGCTTTCTCGAAGCTCTCTTTATCCTTCACTGTAAAACAAAACATACAATCATAAGTGGATGCACACATATGTCAACACAATTCACGATCACGATAAAACCAACGAAATAATTCGTAATAATCCAAATTTCGCCGACAAATACCTGATCGATCTTTTTCGCCGGTGTGTAGAGTAAATCCAAACTTTCTCGACAACATATTCACACCGTAGGTAAACACGGCGGATAGTCCGGATATGGAGGTTAAATATCCTCACAGAATGTGTTATACGGTGATGCTCGTTCGCTTCACTGTTTTGATCTGAGCTTTCTAAGCACACTACGCTGTACTATAAGGGTTGAACCCGCTAAGCGATTGGCGGAGTGATATCTCAACATGCCCGTCTGGGTACGGCCCACTTTGGCAAGCTTCCAAAAAATAAAGTCACTTTACGAACTAAATTCTACCAAGAAATAATCTGCTTGTGTTCCTAACAACTCTAAAATGAAATTACTTTTTAAAAATGATCGGTTTTCGCAATGATATATGTATCCAGACATGGGACTATTTCTTCAAGCGCGCGTTTGTATAAGTAGTGATCGGGCTTGGCCGAGTGCCAGCATGTCCTTAGATTTGACGTACCACGTAGCTTGAAGATCGCATTCACCGCATTCCTTTCCTTGTGCTTGGCCACAGCCAATCAAAATTATTCCCGCCTAAGACGCAGCCAATCAAAAATAAAGTATTCGCACGCGGTCGAAAGCCCACTCTAAGGCTTGGTTCGTGGTGTAGTAGGGTGCAAACAAACCCAACGTGGTAACTTGGGCGGGAAATCCTACTCTATAGAAACTGGGATTTCAGGAAAAATTACTTTTGTTTAGAAGTTGTTATGATGGGTGATTTTCTCAAGAAATTGCGGAAGTAAACGGGTTTCAATTTTGACTTTTGATAACCTTCATAATATTTTTGTTTTTCGTTTATTTAGTAGGTTTATTCCACGAAAACCTTTCTTTCGACGTGGGCCTTTTCCCATGAAATAAAATTGCTCCTAATAATTGTGTGTGTGTGTGTAAACTATCAATGATATATTTTTTTATCTCGATATAATTTTGGGCATTTAAACTTTTCAGCTTTAATAAATGAACCGAAAGTATGTAATAAGTAACAATTCATCGACTAGCATTGTGTAAATTCAGTCAATTTATTCTCTTCTGAACAATAACAAGTGCAGCACGTTGCCACATAACATGCGGTCCAGTTCACAACATCTTTCATCGATTTATCGACAGTTAAGTAAGTCCGTGCAGATCGTGGAATACATGCAGACAGCCAGTTGCTATATACAAGCGCCGTCTCCTAGCACGGGTTTGTTGTGATTCAGGCACGATCGCTTCACTTCCCACGACAGAATGAAAACGACATCTATCCGGGTGGATATAAGTACTGGCTATTAATAGCACCATAATAAACATAACAGGTTTGCACCTAGCGATTTCATTCATCGCGCCGAGGAATTTAAATTGACCCCTTGTAGCTTCTACTTTCCTATACGTAGTGCGCGTTTTGAAATCGTTTCCCACGTCTAACCTACTCATAGTAATCCCGGAAAGCCGTTGAAGAATTTATATTCAAATTGTAAGCGTCGTATGAGTAACATAGTATTGTGGGAACTGGATTATTTGTTACATGCATTGCAACTAACTTACCATCAACTTTAATTTGAGAAGGATGCTTGTCTCCTGTCGCCGGAAAACTGGTTTCGATGTACATTTTGATTTAGATCTGAAAGAAAAAGGAGATCTTAATGTTTAAAACAACATTTATAAAGTTGTACGTAGGCCTAAACAAAATAGATCACTAAAATAGTATTGTCTATAAACTATAAATAAATAAATAAATAGCCAATCAAAGCATACGAAATTAAAACAAGGAAGTCCAAAATAAAACAAAACGGAAGATTTCCGGGGTGTATGTGATCACTATTGTTTACGCCTATCAGGAAGTTCTGAGTTGATAGATGAAGATGAAATTGATATTTGAAATGTCATAATTGAAAGCTTTTTAAAACCGCTATTGGGATGTTCTTATTTTATATCTGAAAATAACTTTAGTTTGAAAGATCGTTAAGAAAGTCCAAGGCAGGTTCAAGTTCTATAACGATAAGAGCTAAAAACTTAGTAGTCCAAGGGAGGTAATTTCGCAAAGTTTGGCTATTTTCAGTTTCGTATTAGATTAAGTGATATGGTTCGAAACCACAAACGACTTTTCTATCACATAACTAATTTTTTTACGAAATATCTAATATTTTATAACTATAAAATAAATATTGTATCACATTGTTCATAACATTTGGTATTTTAAATACCATCAATCAAATATTCGATGTTACTTTTAGTTGATTTTCCTTTGAACTTGAATTGAATCAGATCGAAAACTCTAACGAATTTTATCAAAAGGTAAGACTGCTTAGTTGTTATATTCAATAATATTTGGGCAAAATAAATATTTTTCTATTTCTGCTATTATACACATGAAACACATATTTAACAAATATCACAAACAGTTACAATTCATTACAAGTTACATCCATATAATTCTCCTAAGGTAACGTGTCAATTCCTTGACACTTCAAATAAACACTCGGATATTGTCGCTTACATCCACAAAATCTGTTCCTTGTTTTAAATATTGCCGTCAGGCATAAAGAGAATGGGGTATTGTCGAGTTTCAATATACTCTAGTTAGAGGCATGAAATTGATTGGATTATTGTCAATCATGACACTACCACTTAATTCCCGTGACGCCCGTGCAATAACACGAAATGCACATCTACTTATGTCAATCTTCCGGAGACATCTCGATAGCTTTATAGCAATCACACAAATACTGTTGTTGTTTTTATCATTAAATACCCCGATGTAATTAACTTGTCACTTTTATGGAACATAATGAACTTCTTTGAAACAATGATGTTGAGCTTTTTAATTTACAGTATACTTTACGAATTATATACCTTAGAATTTAAATTAATCAACTCGGGCGAACGACGCGCAGTACTAGCGTTACAAGAGTTACTGCCCCTTTTATCGTATTAATCTAATGCTTCATTGCCATGACATGATTACAGACTGTGTGAAATGTTATTGATTGTATTGTTTTTCAAGGTGACTAGATTTCATTGAGTGACAACAAAACGTTCTTTTGCCAAATTTTCGTTATTTACATTTAAATAATTGGATTATTTTTTGTTTTATGCTATAGGTTTCAATCTAATTTATTTTACACAAACACGTGTTAATTTTAAAATTATACTCATATATATATATATATATATATACACACACACACACACAATGTCTTTGAATTCATAATCAAAGCTAATTAAAATTTGCAACCATTGTCACAAAAAGTGATTGAACATTATAAGTATTGTAAAGCTAAAGTGCGAATGTGCCATAGTCCTACAAGAGTTACACCCCTTTACATGCAAAAGCGCCCATAAAATATCTCTACCGTTTTGGCAGTTGGAAAATAAAATTCGAAGGATTGTTACATATAAATATTAAAGTAGCTCTTACCTCTTCTGTAAATAGATTGCAAATAATGGAGTGGCGGCGTTGTATCTGAACCTGAAAAAAGGAGTTGTTATGATTGGTATGCAGTAATGGATGATCAAACGTTTTTGTCTATTATTAACTGTAATCATGTTCGAATTATAAAATATGTGACACGATGATAACAAATTTTTCTTCAAAAATTCGTGCAAGCAGAAAACTTTGGCTGAACATCACTATAAAATCTGCGATCAAAATAGCAAATAATGGGTTGTACTGCACTGAATTTCAATGAAGCACATCACCCAAACCATACTGACTGTACACATTTCTATACTGCCTACAAAATCGACGAGCCCATGGAAGGAAACGAACCCTAGCTCTATTTCTTCAAGATTTCATTCCGAAAATTTTATTTCAAATTCACATAAATTCACACCACCAATTTGACAAGGTATGCTAGATAACTGCACATAGCAAACGCAAGGAAAGGTCTTAAAGGGGCAGTAGCACGTTTTTTTGCAAAATTTATTTTTTCAAATTTCCCATTTAAAATGATAGTTTATGTCATTTAAGTAACCTTTAGAGGGTAAAAAATCTTATTACACAAACCAATTATCTGTAGTGGTAAAAACTATGTTGCGTATAAAGCAAAAATTGCATGGCGGCCATTTTATTGTGAACACCATTTATTATTTTGTATTACACAAACGATTTCCATGGCTTTACCGAAACATGTACACTCATTTTAAAGTTTATTTTCCGAAGAGAGAAGGATGTTTTACAATTGGTGAAATTATTTTTCAAATACATTTCATCAACTTATTTGAGCGAAAAAACGTGCTACTGCCCCTTTAAAGGTTAAATCGAGCCATGTTCTACACGTATTTACTAAACAGGACAATCATACCTCTCCATGCCATCTAAATGATCAGTGACAGACACAGTATTGAAATAAAGGGCATATAGGATTTGATAAGAATTTATGTTGTACATAATGTTTATGGAAATGTAAAAATATGACAGTGAAGTCAATGGTTTTAAAGATTTAACATTAGTTCCCAATTCGTATGTATGTGTAAATATGAACAACATCATTGGCACTCGGAAATAGTAAGAAATACCAATAATGGTATACTCAACAATTTACCTCTTAAATGTGAATGTTATCGATTGTGTCTACCCAACCTCAACATATCTAAGAAATGACATTCCACAGTATTTCAAATATCTGATATAAAAATTCAGATGTAGCAATAAATGCAGCGTACTCATCTTAGGATCTTCCGTATGTGTAATGACATACATTAAGAATGATTGTGTATTCTTGAATACATTAGCAAATTCATCTTCTGAATAGAAAACATTGTAAATTCATCAGGGTCCACAACATTACAAAACAGTAATATATTTTAATTCCCTTATCAGATGATACCATGTGAATATTACACATCGGATATTCTGTCAATAAAGAATATAGTTTATTACTCAACCGTGGTGAGATCACTCATTAGATAACAATGAGTTGGTTACACATGTGTGATACCACCGCGTGCTGCCGTAACGTCATTTATAATCGGCACGTGACGTCATAGTCGTTTTTGGTTGACGTCACAATGTTAGACGCGCGACTGCAAAGACGGGTGACCTATTTGCAAGTAAGCGTCACTAAAAACGATTTTCGTGTAATTCAGTGCTATTTATATCATTGAGTAATAAATAAAATACTAAACTCGATCCCGTTTGATAACATGTTTATGAAACTCGTGAATGGCATCGGTATTTAACTCGTTTTCGCTCGTTAAAATACCAAACCATCCACTCGTTTCATAAACATGTTATCAAACGGGACATCGTTTAGTATTCTATATTTCCAAAGATTCTGAAAATGTAGTGATTATAGTCACTTACTCTACCATAGCCGATATCGAATAAGCATACATGTCTCACCGTTCTGTTACTGTATGCATGTACATGTACGTATAAACAAATATTTAGTCTAAAATATCTCTACGAACTCCACGTGGTTAACTTAATATAAGTAGTTATCCTATATGTAAGGTAAGGTGGTAAATATTTATCTATAACTAAGTGTGGACATAACTGCGAATTTTGACCGCCCAATGACAAAAAATGACTGTTTCGGACAGTCGCGTGACTGTTTGGCTGAACATGGTTTATCGTTATACACTAGAATATGGTTCTCACATTGCAAATGAATACAACAAAATTAGAAACTTATACAAAACGAAAATTGTGAAATATAGTAAATAAATGAAAAAATGGTTCACATGTAAGCCTAAGATCTTAGTCAGTTAGTGATTGGTAAATTTTACTTGAATGTTTCACCCTCGTCAGTACAATACTGCAGTATAATAATATCATTGGACATATTCCCTGTCCAACTATCAACCTTTATCGGTTTCTGGAATGTTCTGGAATAATCTAAATGTGATTTAAAAGTTTAAAACTTATAGTGATAGTTTTACAAAATGAAAAAATCAAATGTTTTATATACATTTGTCATTAGGTAAATAATAGGAAAATACATAATCACCTTTACTATCGTGAAAGGTAGGTAACTCTTGCCTGGGCCTAGGCAAATCTTACAAAATATTGTATAAAATCAACATGAGTTATCAGTAATTAAATGAGTGCCTCTCATGCAATGTAAAATGAGTTCAAAACTTCGATGTTGAGATAAAATTTACCGATTTTTCACCATAGAATGTGTTGCACGTAGCTTATCACTACCAACAAATGTCAACAGCTGACCATTGCAGATCTGCGATTTGCAACATCTAAACGAAGTAATTAGGCCTGGTATCAACGTCGTTTCAAATTTGACTAAATCCAATATATCAGATTAACATAAAAGCATTACCTTCAGTTTAGGAAATCAAGACGGGATAAGCAATACCGACAGCATGTCGTGTTGACAAGTTATGTTGTCGACACCCATTTTGTTTCTCTGTCTCACACGAGATTTGTTATATGTTTCCTTATAAACATTTTAAATATGCTTACCGTTTTGAAGTAAGGGGTCCCTATGAAAGCTTGTTTTAGACAAACGACCATGCATCGAACTGAAGTATTTCTTAGATACGGACCGAGGAGCTTTTATCGATATTTTGCACGAACTAATCACTCTGCACGTGCACTGAGGACATTCGCCCTATCTAGACTTGCCGAGGCTTTGGCTTGATAAATTCCACTTTCGCCAAACATCATGGCTTTATAAAATAAAGCATTTGATCAGGATTTTTTAAAAGTATATTTTCACTACAAGGTTGCTAGTTTTTAATAATTTCAAATAGTAATGTAAATTATTAGATTTTTAATGTTAAAAATTCTTAAACGTATGTTATAAAGTTATGAAATCTCTAGTGAAATCAAATTTGAAAATAAAAAAGTCACTTATATCTAGTCTACTTTGTGATCTCAATAATTGTCTGAATGTGATTATGTGATAACAATCATTAAGTCTGTACGATATGCGAGTTATCTCCCCTACTCGTGATAACCGCGTCCTTCACATTCAGTTGTCAGTATGGACGTAAAACTAATCTTTGCATTATGCAAATTGTGCAAAAAGTATAACTATTTTGAATAATCTTTTATTCTGTTTTGTTCTCCAGTAATGATATGTGTCATTTTTTTGGTATGTAAATGTGTTTAGGTTGGGCACGTGGGGAATACAACAATAACTTTTGTTATTAAGACATAATATATTGGATATTAATAGTACACTGAAAATGATTTTTCTATCAATACTGGTATCATCGATTCATATGTGGTACTCTAAAATCTTTAAACCAACATGTATACACCATTTAAAATTTTATTTAATTTCAGAAGATTTTTTTTCTCAAATAATAGAGATCAATTACAAACCATGTTGCAACAACAGACTCTCAATAATTCTTAAATCATTAAAATTTAATTTTTGCTTGCAAAATACAAATCACGAAAACTATATCCCCAAAAGAGTCGTGTATTTGTCAAACGTATATCATTAGCAATATCAGTTTTGTTTTGTTTTAATTTGTTTCAAATTTGAAATTTCTAATATTAAATGCAAATTTAACATTAAAAATTCTCCAGGAGACCGAACATTCTCAAGTAAGCTACGTGAACTCGAGACTAGAGCAATAGCAGCACACGAGGAGGTCAAATGTATACATGAAACTTGTCATGCTTTGCACGTGCAGATTATTGGTGACCTTTCAATCACCTCAACGAAATGGGGGACCTAGTTGTTTAAATCTTAACTCAAATGACAAAGTCAATTATTACAGCCAACAGCTGGCCCACCTAATCGATATGATATACATTTTGAAGCAAATCTGTCTTTATTCAAAATGATCTAAATTAACTAGATAGGACAATCTTTACCTTTACTGTAACGAATCTAGGTGAATGTACATGTACAAGGGTGAAATTGACATGGTAAACACGTTTGATTAAATGTGTGTATGTGTCAGTTTATTATGTACATCTATACTTACAATATTTGGCTACCATAAAGTTGTGTATAGTTATTTGCTAACTTCAAATTTATATTATAATGATAAAAGAATCAGTTCATTTCGAAAATTACTATCAGTAAACAAGTAATTAGATTTAGCATATGAAAGAACAATAAACCTCAAAGAAGATATCATTTGAAAATCATTGGAGGTTTAAGTTTTTTTTATATATCTTTTGCGTCAAACGTTTCAATGGGTCAAAGGGTCAAGCTCACGTACAACAACGTTTACATAATCATCTAAGGTGAAACATTGGTCAATTATATAAGCTTTGAACTTTTTGAATTGCCACAATTTGCACGTGCGAATTTGATTTGACCCTAGAGTCACCCTGTCGTGACGTCACAGTCCGAATACAAACAGAGGAGAAGCGCAGGCGTCCTTCTAAATTGGGTGTGAACTAATTTACACATCAAATAGATTGAAACAAAAAACACTAAAACTACAATGTATTTGAACAATATGAACAATTGAGAGGCAATGTTTGTGACGACAGAGAGACATATATCAAACATATTATTCAAACTCCGTTATACATTTCTTATAAACATTTTATCTAAAATTACATTTACTCATTGTTGAATTAATTTTGGTTCAAGTAGTCGAAATTGATTTTAACTTGAAAATGTTGAATTGTTTTTCTAAATTGACGTGTAAATATATTTCATTCCTTGAAATATTTACTTAAAACGCGGCACATCGTTTCATCATTCCCCATACAACCGTTGTATTTATGTATATATATACAAATGTATATAATATAAATGGTAAGTTATGACTGAAAATAAACTTGTTATAACTACAGAAGAAAGATAGACTTACAGAATGACATAATAATATGTTGCTTTGTTTTGCAACATTATTATAATTGGTTCAACTTTATAAAATTATAAACAAAATTAAAATTAACTCAGAACAAAGTCGACTCGTGCAACACGATATTTCAACTAAGCTTATATCCACGTGCAAACTTCACATGACCTCAGGTTCACCTAGATAAAGTTCAAAGCAAGTCGCACGGAAAGCACGTGCTTTGACCACTTTGCATTTTAGGCATTCACTTTTAAATTTAAATGTTATATTTCAAACTCATAAACCTCTTCGTTATATCATAATTGTTTTCGTCTCAGTCTAAACATATGATATAGTTTGCAACTTAAGCATAAACTATTTATCCTAATTTATCATTACAGTGCAGCAACTAAGAATATCAATTAGTCAAATTTGGAAATAACTTCTGATGAGGATTTTTCATGAGAAGATTCACTGTGTGGTAGTTGAGAAATCATGCCATCTCATGTAAGTGTGGCACGTGATGGTTAAACGTGATTTTTCTGTTACGAATCTACACGAATTGAGTTGAAATATACAATGATGAACATGACAAGTCCAGAAGAGAGACACGTTTGATTAGAATTAAATAGGATGTTTTTTTTAATTAGTTCTAAGTCGCCAATTAATAAGGTCTACGGTCAGATTAGTTCGCCAATTCAATGTCATGTAATCTGGAGAGTGTGGACTATTTGTTTGTCTTTTGTACTTATATATTTACAATATCTCATGTCCACGAAGTTATGTATGCCCACTTTATGAGCGCATTATATGAAACAACTGCAGAATGTGAATACTGGCTATATTTCTCTACCTAATATTCTTAATTGTCAAAATAAAAATGTAATAAAATTAACCGCTGTATATTTAAGGCAAATTACCTAAACTTAAAAATACGTGACTCAATTTATACTGTCAATTACATTGTAACATAGGTCATATGACCCACATTACTGAATAAAATCTGTCTGTATGCATGTCCATTGTCAATGTTCGAAAACAAAATTTTCAATTCACACATATTATGATTTAGCTTAAATAAACAAAATACATCATAGGAAATATGCTTTTAAATTGTTGAAGGTTTTTTTTTCCAAATATTTGTTGTCAAACGTTTCAATGGGTCTATATGGTCAAACCAAAATGCGGTCGGAATTACATAAGTTTTTAAGATGAAACAATGATCAATACATATAAGCTTTGAACTTTTGAATTGACACACTGTGCACTGCGAATTTTATTTAACCTTACATTCTCACTGGCGTGACTTCACGGCCCGAATCTTAAAATGCACGTGCTTCACGTGCTCTTTTGAATTGGCTTTGAACTTAATCTTGAATTAAATTGAAACAATGAATTTCTATAATCACACCCGTCCTCCATCGAAATAATCTACAGATAAAGACACAAATACAAACGGATTCAAAAGTCTTTCAATTTTACTTTGTTTAATATGATTGGGTTAAAATTAAATAATTAAATTAATTAATTCAGAAACAAGCTCGTCTTATGTTACTACAGGTAACACAAAAGATCTGAACCAAGGATATTCAATGACCAAATTTTACATGACCTTAGGTTCAAAGTTCAATATATTTTACCGCTTAATTTGAGCAGTTTTCTTTATTCTTCTGTTCTCCTTGAACTTTGAAGTCTTATTTCAAATCAATAAAAATTTCATTATATTTCAACTCAAAAACATCCAATTTAATTATTTTCACATCAATTTCAACATTGGCAAAGACTACGATTTCAAATAAACAAATATTTCTTATTCATCGTAACAGTGAATAAGTTTGATTTTCAAATGGTAAGTCAAATGATAAAGTGTTTGTAAAGCGTTGTGATGTTTGATAAACAACCTATCGCAAAATAAATCTTACATCATTCAAATATCACACACACCATGGTACAGTGTCAATTTCGAAATAGTGAAATGATTTTGCTCACTAAAAAAACCAAGCTAC
This sequence comes from Gibbula magus, assembly GCA_936450465.1. Taxonomy (NCBI): domain Eukaryota; kingdom Metazoa; phylum Mollusca; class Gastropoda; order Trochida; family Trochidae; genus Gibbula; species Gibbula magus. The sequence continues at coordinate 34,054,965 of OW388296.1, forward strand.
GACTACTTTTAGAAATTTTAAGCATCTATAACAAATCCACACTAATAATTAAACTCATATAATATCATATTGATTTTTATTCCAAGATTTTTAATTATCCATAAACATGGGATATAAAAATCAATTGAACAGACAACAATTTATCAACAAAAAAACCACGACAGAATGGTTGAAATCTTCTCCAGAGTTGATCTGATTCTTCGATAGAAGGGAGATAACTCTAAACCGATTTAAAAAAAATACAACACCACATAAGCATCATGATACCACAAAACGTACGACCAAATCGGTATACATTTCATTGGTTTTTTTTTTGTGTACATTAAGATCAAAGCAATCATAGGACATAATAAACTATTTAAATGACGGAGAGTTAATGTTCAAATATAATCAGAGTGTGTTGTTGATAAGTAATAACAATTTAAACCTAGCTATGACAAAAACCAATTCGTATTCAAATTCAATAATTTTAACTGTTTAAAGAATATATCTTAAGAATAAAACATTTAAAGTACTAATATGATAAAGATAAAGTGTTTAATTTCGAAAGTACATGGGTATATCAATTAATATTTTGATTTGCTAACATTTTATCTTAATCATATTATTTATACGAAAACTAGCTTAGCCTCACATTCTCTTTACTAAACATTATAAAATTCTAGCTTTAAAATATACATTTTCGTACAAGTACAATTTTCATTCAAGTGTATGAAATACTTCCCTGAAAACAAAAATACTAAATATTGATATTACATGACTTAAACAACAACACATACCTCGAGTTCATATTGGGATGTTTCTTCGTTTCAGTATCAAATCTTCTTATATTATGATAAAGCCAAGTAAATTAACCCCATCTGACCTTACAGCCCCGATGACCTATATAGACATTTGACTTCTTTTGACCTGAACATAAGGTCATACCCGCCAATCAATCACAAAGATGCACAATTTTCTTGTGTGAAATGAAATCGCGGCAGATATGGATTGCTCATTTAAAAGCGATTTATGGATGAAACTTTCAAAACTGATTAAAGGAATTGTTATTTTAGATAAATAAGTCACAGAGATAATAACTATACACTATACAAATAACAAAATTCATATTTATACTATTTATCGTATTTCTTCAAAGTTTTTCAAATTATTTTTTTTCTAAAAATATTCACCATATCGTGTTAGAAATATCATTTCAGTCGAGACAATCATTAAATAAACTGAAGAACAAAGGAAAGTATCAACCTCAGTTGGTTTCGATTAATTCATTATTAACTTTTTTTGAAGATGCATTTGATTATGGCATGATACACATATCTGCAGTAGTTTGAATGAATGACGTTGGTGACTGGTTAATTTTTAGTTACAATATCTTTGTTTAATGTAGACAGGGGCAAGAAATGAAATTTACACCAAAATGACTCCCACCATGTTTAAAATGCTGTAAATTTGTGCATGCAGAACGAGACACATTTACTGATTTTCACAAAGAAGATGCTTTATATATATGTCGAGGAAAAGTTGTGTTTTATCCAAAATAATTTTTGAAAGATTTATAAACTCAAAAATATTGTTTTTTTATAGAAATTAAAAAAACACGTGGAAGCATTCCTTTGCTGATGATTAAATGCCTGGACTTTTCAGTTTTAGAGCGCGAAGTCGAAAACTTAGTTATTTGTAATTGAAAATCATACATATGATAAAACCAACTGAGGTGTGTACTTTCTTTTGTACTTCAATCTCGTTAAGTCGGTTGAAAGGTCCTATTCAATAGATCTTCAAATTAAACGGATTTTGGTCACTGTTATATATAACACATAACACGTTTTGAAGTGCATTTCATATGTAATACACAACAATGAATAATAAATTCTCAATATACAGTTCAATGATTAAAACAGGCGTATCATAATGCAAAAGTACATTAGTATATATATGAATGAGATTTGTGTAAATTCAATATGAACTGCATGACGCAACAGCCTTCCTACAATCGACTTCATCCCTCACGTGCAGCACGATCTGAAATTAACTACACCTAACCGTAAACATGGATTAAGTGCCAATGACACACTGCCGCCTGAAACAAACATGTCGAGTCCGTGCATCACGTGTGGCACTGAGTATAACAGCAGAATATGTTGGGAGATATTGTTTTCCATTATAAGGGCAGCTTAATTTTTCGATAAAAATAGTGTTTCGTAAAGATATAATATTTTACTGGTAAACATTATGCATTAGCATACATTTCAATTCGATTAAATCGGTTATGCGAAGAACACCCAAAAGGCCTCAATTAAAACAATGTGGAAAGTTTGCCGCAAGATTTTAGTCACAATTCATTTTTATATTATGTTAACAGGTCAAATATATTAAATAGTTAATATTTAGTCATAATGCAATCTAGTTGAAATAATCTGTACGACTTAGGGGACGTATACCATTACAGCTAGTTTTAACCAGATTGATTACAATGCCTTTTCATATTATGTTGACAAACATGTCACAGAAGTAATAGTCACAATTCTTATTCATGAATTATTTTGACAAATACAACACAAGTAAATATTTAGTCACAGCTCCCTAACAAGATGTGGTGTTTGGAAATTCGTAATTAGAAAATTTTTAAACTTTGCTTTAAATAACATTATTATAAACCGTAATTACAATTAGACATACTTTCTGGGTGTGGCCCTTCGAGGGCACGAAACCTAGCTACCATGTTTGTATAAATCAATAAAATCACACAAAAAGTTATTATACAAAACAAGTCAAAAGTAGAAAATACACCTACAATTACTATAGATTTATTGGACTTACTCCTAACATACTCTTTTGTCTGTAAGTAAATATACATATAAAGTGCTTATTGATAGTATACTTACAGCTAATCACAAGAACTCAAGCTACAAGATGAGAATTATTCACCAATGCCATCTCTCCAAATTGAATGAATACTAAATGATTTAGATACGGAACCTCCATATATACCATTACATTTGACCCAGTCCTGAGTAGGCTTTTGAAATGAACATGCACGCGCACGAAAACCTCGTGCGCTTTAACGCGAGTTGTTGATAGACTCGCGACCAACATACAGTGACCTCAGAGTTACCTAATTCTTAAATTGTTTTTAATTTTTTAATAAATCTCCGTTTCGTTCTATGTTTAAGTGTTTTATATTTATTGCAGAGTTTTTAAAAGTCTATTGACATCAAATTAATTGGATATTATTTAATTTGCAAAACTCTTCAATGAAGCAATACAATTTGTAAGTTCAGTGTCATGTTATAAATTTGTTTGGTATATAGTGTAATTTATATACTTCTATTTATTGTCTTCGTGCACTTTGAATGACCAGAAATACATATTTTGAGAAAAATAAAATTCATTCTAGAATATTCGTTCAAATGATCCTTCGTAACCTTCAAAAACTTAAATTTCATTAATTTGAACTTTTGAGGTCAAGCTTAGCTAGTTGTATGCAGGGATTGCATAACCAATAGCTTACAATGTAGACTCATGCCAATTTCAGATATGACCCAACAATGACGGCAGAGGTAAGGAGAGGTCATGTCGTAGCGTGAGAGGTCATGTCAGAACTCGGGGCATAGGAGGTCATGGGAGGTCATATATGAGGTCAACAGGATCGACTTGGAACAGGAGATACAGCTGTTTGTGAGGTTGAAGACTAACATGTTGTAAGTAAAGCGACGTTTTCTTGTTTTCTTGGTTCTTCAATGTCAACGAAGATGTATTTCTAGACTGTATAAGAGATTTAATGTTACTTACATGCAGAATATGATGCAATTAACATAAAGGTTTGTCACATCGAATTAATATCTTAATATCTTTAGCATTTGAAAATAGTGTATTTTAAAGTTAACATAGCCTACTCATTTAAAAACAGTGACGACAATTGTATTGACTAGAAATACTGTTAACAAATATCGTTGAATTTACATCTCATCTGTTAGTACATGTATATGGGCCATTCGTGTACTATCTACACTCAACGGCAAAAGAAACATCAGCACATTTTCAACAGTGTCAAAAATAAAAGTCGATTTCAAATCTTATTATAGGGACATGATTTGTAAAGAAGCACCCATAATTTTATACATAGAGATTATTAACCGAGGGGGTGTGTCATGATTTTTACGAAACGAGTGTAAATGTTTGTATTGCCCGAGCGAGAGCGAGGGTTATACATACATTATTTACTCGAGTTTCGTAAACGTCATATGGCACACTTTCGAGCGTAAAATTGTTTTTATTACCCATTCTATGCCAAAATAGTCAAAATAGTCGGGAAACGGCCTACTTCTCTTGCGACGGCAAGCTATAGTGACGTCTCGTACAATCGTTTTATGACGTCATAGACGACGAAATATGGGAAGTCGCGGTAAAACAATGGTTGCTAGGCAAAAGTGATATTTGGACATGTGCTCATATCAATAATATTCACTCTGTTATGTTCAACCATATGGGTAATAAATAGAAGAATCTCACCCGGTTGTCTTCTGATATGAAATATCAACACGAGTTGATTCAAAGTTACAAATATCCGAGGCTTGCGGAGGATATTTTTACTTTAATCAACGGGTGTTGATATATTTGATATCAGAAGACACGTGGGTGAGATTTTATTTATCATTCAAAATCATTCTTCAACAATTATTAACAAAGTAATGGACATATCTTCAACACAAAACTGCCATATGACTACTTCAGCAGTGAGGTCATAGCATTGTGACGTCATCAGCATTGTGGCATCATACTATTGTTACGCCATCAACTTTGTGACGTCATAACATTGTCAGCAGTGTTCTCAGTGGTGCCAAAGCTTTGTGATGTCATTAACTGATGATGTAATATGATTGTGACGATTTGATTGTTGCGATATCTCGCACTGGAAGTCCGGTGGCAATGCTGTGTTCAGAAATGTTCATTGAAAGTAATGGCCGGAGAATTATTTTGGTTGATAAATAGAACCTCAACCCTCGTGTCTTCTGATATAAAATATCAACAGTCGTTGATAACAGAAACATATCATCGGCAAGCCTCGGATATGGGTGAGATTTTCTACATGTGTGGGCGTGTTATTCCATTACGTAGAATAACATGTTATGTTGCTTAGTTAAAATATGTCTTTTATTCTAACGTAGTTCACCATTGACAACGTGATAAGACACCGTAACGTATGAAATCTAATTGTTTAGAACTCTTTAGTATTTTATGGAAATCTATGTAAGAAGGAGAAGAAGAAATATCAGTTTTATTTACCACCTTGCCCAAAATGAAGTAATTTTTGGCTAAATTTAATAATTAAAATGTACAATAATTTTGTCTTCGAACACAGCTAAGGATTATAGCCCTTCTTCAAGTGACCACATACTGTAGTTAGTGAGTGTAAAACCATCGGGTCTTTGTCAATCGTTATGAATAAAACACAATTTAACACCCTTATAGGTTAAAAAAGGCTACGTAACAATCTGTTCCCTCTTTATTTCAGATTTCTTTGTCATACGTTATGAATAAAACAAAATTTAACATCCTTAGATTAAACAAGGCTACGTAACAATCTGTCCCCTCTTTATTTCAGATTTTGTTCATCAAAGGTCACTTATAGGAACACGAGAGGTCAAACTGGTCACGTTTAGGTCCTGGCGACACAAGAAGTAATTTTAATCTTTTTTGAGGTTTGGAAAGGTCAAGATAAGAGACTCAGTGTAGAATAATCATAATTATTATTTATAACTGAATTAATATGATGTTTTTTTTAAAAGTGACGTATGAAGGTGGTTCCTATAAATAGGCCTATTATCGTGGGTCTTATCGTTTTGCATTAATATTTCTGCGAAAATTTGTAGAATCATGATCATCTTTGATGTTTTTGGAAAACTGGGCACATGCATATGTTATTTCTATAAAACATGCACGTCTATGGAAGTATTATAACGTCACCGTCCGACAACTTATATAATTATAAACATATAATTGTTTAAATGTTATCGTTGTCCTTTAATTTAGTTTCGTTTTCTTTTTAATCTTATAAGACATTCGACATGTCAAAAGCAAAAATAAATGTTCTCTATTCTGATTAGATCTCGACATTCTCGAGAGTTCAAGCTTTGCAGGAACCTCATTCATCTGCCGGGACTACTTTTATTCATTCACAAATATTTCATTCATCAATGCACTGGACAGCTGACGTCATTCGTTGCTACGCTACGTCATCGGATGATCGTGTGACGTCATTAAATTGACACGTTTTGGAGGGAAATAGTGTTCTCACGCTCTTTCGAATAATAAACGGCACCTTCTGTTGTCAATACACAAACGTACAATTACAATTATTCGAACCCAAACGTAGTTATTCCTCTTACAGACTAATGACAACGAAGTGATATGATCAAGGTTTAGAGTAATCTCCCCTTCGCAACCTTCGACTAACGTAGTGTCAGTGTTTCTGCACTCAGCTACCTCAAAGTTCAACTGCGGACAAGAAATTTCAACAGTGTATCAAACAAGGACGGAACTACTTTTGGCTTTGTGAAAATGTGAAAATTCACGTCTCAATGTATAGTTTCGGATAAACTTTTGACATGAAATCGAAATTTCAGAAATACGTATTTTTCACTTAAAAACTTGATTATTTGAAATGACAAAGTTGTTTGAATAACTTTACCTTTCAAACTTCGAAAGTTAGGCTACATATATATAGATGGCGCGCACCTGTTGTAAAGCGTGAGTCCTGACATGACGAAAACTTATAAAGAGAAAATCCAAAACTATTCTGAGGCCAGGGTACCCCGGCGTTTATTTGTTCACACCACCTTCAACTTCGGCTTCAATTAGAGACCCGGCGTCTATTCATGTTTTGGTTTATACATCAACCGACTAACGAACATGCAATCATGACAAACTTTCTTGAATATGAATTTGTTTTGGTGAATATTTAATTTGTTTTATTTAAGAGACATACGTTAACATATATTCATTGCATTTTTTAAAAAAAACTTTGCTCATCTTCACCCGGCGTCTATTTTTTTCAAACGGCCATACCCCCGGCGTCTATTTCGAGACCCGGCGTCTAACTTCATGCCCAGCAGTGGTTATTTCTTCTGATAAATTAACAGTATACTGAGTAGACCTTAATTTAACGGTAATATGGTACATAGCAGTGTTGTTCCTAGAGGGGGTCCTGGGGACATTTGCCCACCTTTTTGGCTTGGTGCAGTTTGGAGCAGTAGGATATACTTTTACCATTGCAAAGTGTCCCACTTGTTCAGAATTGGCCAAATGACCCCCTCTGCAGATAACAACCTAGGAACAACAGTGCACTGATGTAGAACGAGTACAGTTAACATGTAATGGCTTTTCCTCCACCATCCCAGTAATCAGTATTTGAAGGGGTTAGTGGTTATGGGTAATGTAATCGTTAACATGCACGCCTGTGCTCATATCGCCTACACCTCATGTCGCCTACATCACTATTAAAACAAATTTATAAATGTGGGCCCATCACACTTGCACCAAATTTACAATTTCAATATTTAAAAAATCACCCTGTGGCTATGGATTGCAGTGAAACCTGCGAGCAATGGCCTGAACTATGGAACCATGTATGGTACTGTACTGAAATGCACCCAAACTTACTGTGTGTGTAGAAAGTTGCCGTGCCCCTGGCGGGTTTCCAACCACGGACCTCTTGATCCGAAGCTGAACAAGCTAACCACTATTGCAGTGAAACCGGCAAGCTGGAATTCACCTCGAAAAACTCAACCGAAACATCAAATCTATTCGCTTACACACCGCCTCAAAGGTGAGGTGAAGTGAGTTCGGGTTTAACGCCGCTTTCAAGATTATTTCACTTAAATCGCGGCTGCTAGTATTACGGCAGGGAGAAAGCCCGCAACGCCATGTGGCATTGCATTGCGGTGAAACCTGCGAGCATCGGCTGGAACTAGCGAACCATGTGTGCACCGCCTCAAAGAGTATTTTACTTATTTAGCATGGCGGCTATAGTAGCCAGGGAGAAAGCAAGCAACACCATTGTGTCTATGCCTTGCAGTGAAACCTGCAAGCATGGGCTGAAACTAGTGAACCATGGCTGGTATCGGACACTGAGATAGTTCTTACCACAGCCCTTTTGACTTTCACCACGGCCCTTTGACTTTAAAGGTTCTCAGCCCTTTTGTCCGTCGACCCTTTTGACTACAAACTGTTCTTGACAACTCTCACCCATTGAGCATGAAAGTCACACATTTTAACTGAAGTAACACTATCTCACACATATACTCTTGAAACTTCTCATGTTCATTCTCTCCCTTAAAGGGGCAGTAGCACATTTTTTGCTAAATTTATTTTTTCAAATTTCCTATTTATAATGATAGTTCGTGCCATTTAAATGTACTATAGAGGGTAAAACATCCTATAACACAAACCAATTATCCGTAGTAGTGATAACAGTGTTGGGTATAAAGCAAAAATTGTTTTGAATGACAAAAACGATACCCATGGCTTTACTGAGCCATGGACACTCATTTTAACTTGATTTTCTGAAGAGAAGTATGTTTTGCGATTGGTGATGTTATCTTTCAAATACATTTCATTGACTTATTTGAGCAAAATAACGTGCTACCGCCCCTTTAAGGGGTTACCCGAAACATCTAACCTCTGAAATCTTACCCTAGCAAAATGCCCAAGCAGCTGTTATCAAACAACATATTTTCTCCCTCCTTTTTATCCAATGAAATCATGTTTTACATTGACTTGCATAAACTCTGTTTTGATGCCTGTAGTTCGACAGTCATTTGGCATTGATTAATTTTTAAATATTTTTCAATCATGTCAATGAATAGCAATTTTCAATGAACATTCTGGAATTGTAACCCCTAACGGGCATATCACCACCACATCAGTTAATTCCCTATACAAATTTAAGTTTTCAAGTTATGCACCAAAAACAAAACATTTGGTATGAAAATTTGGGGGTTTTCAGTAAGAATTCCAAAAATAATTTTAACCTTGGAGTTCAAAAACAAGCACAATGCCCTCATAAAGGCAAGTCTTTACCAAATATGAAGTTTCAAAGTCAAATAGTTTTACAGTTCTGCTCCAGAAACAATTTCAGACGACACCCAGTGAGGGTTATAACGACAATTGCTTCCAATCACACATTGGGTGAGAATATAGTGTAAGTAAAAGACAACAAGAGTGGTTATCTGTAGAATCCACTGTTTATTTGCAACTACTACTGAAGCTAGGAGGAGTGAGCGTGACAGACATGCGGACAGCAAACCGGAGACTCGTCTATCTACACAGCAACAAACGTTGTGCAACAGACATGTCAATCGCTCTCATCACGTAGGAATAAACAACAAAAACAAAGCAAAACCTTTCATGCTCAGTATTCAGGAAATCTTCCCAAAATCTTACAATCACAACTAAACAAATTTATTTCAAAAGAATCTGTAAACAAAACTGCTCTTGTCAAATTTCAATTTCAATTTAAGTTAAATAATTTTGAATTTTAACTTGAGAATTTTTTCACCGATCTGTACATGGTCGTAAAACTGTTTCCAGGATTTGAAAAACTTTAAAAAATATTATTACCTGAATATTAAACATGATAAAGTTGACGTGCAAAATAAAACAAATCATCTAACCGATGCATAGCACTCATAAAGAATAAAATCACAGTTAATTTGGGGAATACATGTGTACACAGATTTGGAAATTAAGTTATTCTTGCATGGTCATTAAAACCATGCTCTTAAATAAACCACTAGTACTTTACAAATATCTCTGATACAGGTGTAATATGCGTATCTACACTGTACAGTGTCTCTATAAGAGAGCACATATGAAAATATGGTCACATTTCACGTAACAAGGAGAGTGATAACTAGCGAACTGCCATCTCCAGGGTTAAACTTTCAGAAAAATCTCTGAAGTACCCTGGATACATCAACAGCTCTGCATATTAACCTATTACCTCCCTTACTTGGCCCTGTCAGAACTTGTCTGTGTCAACAAATATGTTATGAAGGTTTGTTTACTGTGCACTTCAAGTCAGTTTTTTGAAGGAAATAAAGCAGAAAGATTGAGATGCCAGAAAAGTGAAAATATAATATACATTATACTTACAACACGTTATCTCTGCAAAAATTGTGTTGCAAAACTTGAGTAACAGACGTGAGATAAGAAGCTTATGACATCACCTTTACGAGCTCAACTTCCCAGCGAGGACACAGGAATGGATAAAAGGGCGAGTCAAGGGAGGTAATAATATTACAAGGACAAGATGCGGATGAGTCCAGGGTACTAGTGGAGATTATCGAGGAACCTGATATTTTGGAAACTGAGGCTTATAAATGTGATTTGAACCAAAAATATTGCCTTTTGGTTAACCAAGAAAATCCAAGAGTTATCACAGAACAATGAAGCTTACTTAGTACGTGTACTTGCCGCAATCTCCGCCCTATTCTGTGGCAGCTTTGATACTAGACATTACACAAATAATTTGTATCATGAAGTCTTGAATGCCAAAATAATACACACAGTTTGGTCTAATTGCTTTTAACATCGCTTTCATTTAGAGTTTCTTAAAGATGCATCCATTGTATTTCATAGTATTCTATTTGACTTTAATATGTGCAATATACCCTATGTGCTGTTTTCAATTCAAATAATTTCTTTCAACTTATTATAATTGCAAGTTTCCATTGAAAATCAAGCAACATCATTACACAATAGCAGAAACTACATGCCCAGTTTACATGCACAGTAGTTATAGGACCTATTCAACATTATCAACCCAAATTTGTCTTATCTGTTGTAAATAAGATTTCAAAATTACGTTTGACTAATTGACGTGCATCAATCGCTGTGCATTGTCAGGTTTTCTATCAGAAATCACTACTGTTACCTTTATATCATCATTACATGGAGTCGATTTCCATCAAAATTGTAATTTTTTGGCAAGTCAGTACTTCTCGATAAAATAACACCATTTATAACGTTTGGCATATATGATCCCCAACAACACAATGGATGCACCGTTAAAATTATTTGTCACAAACATTATTTTAAAAAAACTTGATTGGAGTCCTTGATCCAAATATTACTGGTAAGATGTGAACTGTTTTATACTGAAAGGCAATGCCTTATGACTACTATCGAAGCAATAGCTCTGATATCCTGAGGATGTATTGCTACTAATCTCAAACATATGGGGAGCATTTCTACTTGTACAGGCCATGTACAATTGAACAATGATGAATTGAATTAGCTTATACATTCTACGTGTGATTACAAAAACTGGATATGTTTCTTACTGAAAATCTTTAAATAAGTCTACAACATGAATCATTTGCAGTAAAGTTTACAAATATATAAAGAAAATATTAGCAAACATATAAAATCTGTACATTAAGGTTTTCAAGTAAAAGTTTACATTTTGGTTATGTTGTCTTGCGTTCCTTGAAAATATTTTTTCAAATAGAGTAAAAAAAACTCAAGTAAACTTGTGAAGAAAATTAACAAAGTACCAGCTACTTGTATTTGCAAATATTTATAGAAAACATGAGGAAATGCTTAAACAATAGCTCTAGAAATCTCTATTTATCACACAAATACCCACCATTCAACAGTAAAGGATTGTGCATGTAATATGCAAATGACAGGTAAAGATAAAGCATTTGATTACATATACACATAAGTCCCAAATTAAATTATGCAGCGGATTATGGCATTCCGATACAATCTGAGACAGAAGAAATAATATCTGATATTCTTTGAATTTCTACATATTGTGACTTCAGAGAAAGGAATACACTTTGAAAAGCTGACAACAGTTGGTGAATAAAGATTGTTACCCATATAGCTTTGTTTGGAAATGAAAGATATCACATGAGCCAAGGGAGATAACTCTCCAGAACGAAGCAACAAGGAAATTAACAAACGTTACTCGTCTGTATTAAGAGGCGCCAAACAAGTTATAACATTGTCTTTATTTCTAGTGACATTGACAATTTAAATCTAAGTTTTCTCCAAAACCTGCAATTCTTGAGTAAATCAAGTACAAAGTCATAGTTCTAACTTAAATAAAACCCTTGTCTTTATCAAGACGAACTGACAAAATTTTAAATCCTAGTTTTCACTGTATGTTACAAATCAACTGCAATTCTTGAGTGAATTTTGTCAAAAGGAATAGCTCTAATTTTCCCAAATATGTAGTGTTTAATAACTTTAAGATATATGTTTCCTATTCATATCTGATTGAAGTATTTTAGAGACTGAATATTTTAACACTGCATAGTAATGAACAACAATGAAATGACTTCAAGTAGTGCATATATATTATTTGTGATGAATCTTGATAGTATCCATCAAAACTGAAAGAAGTCAAGATTACACATAAAGAAAATCTTTCATAGAAAATATAGCTAGTATTATACGATCTGGCAACAAGGGGGCAAAAATTTACAATGCTGCAGCCTTAATTGAAATGATATTCAAGTTTTACAAAATACCAGTTTAAATTCTCTAGTTTAATTTTAAAAATAGCTGTGTTTGGAAATAGGAATGTTTGGAATTTTCTTACACTAAATCCATCTTTTATTTTGGTACACAAAAAGAACATTACTCACACACAACTGAATATGAATGTATTTTTCCGAAAATTAACGAAACCATTTGCTTTTATCTGTGGCACTGCAAATAATGCATTGCGTCGAAATTTAATCTATAATTAGAGATTACATCATCTTAACTTACAAAGTAACTGACAAAGAAAAATAACCCCTCTGTAACAAAATGGTCATTGACATTGTATTGTAGGTATTCAACAGCTTTGTTGAATTATATTTTTTAACTCCCGCGTTTCGGAAATACAACCAAAAGTAAATGCGCACACCGCTGAAAATATGCATGAAATTGAAAGAGCCGACCTGGCTTGCAGCAATGTACAGTTTGTAATGTATCAACAACAAGTAGGGCCCAGACTTTCAAACATATCTTAGGACTAAAACAGAACTTAGCACCAAGAGAGCTTTGAAAATGCGAGCCTAGATAGTTAGAGAAAGCCTTGTGTTAGCTTGGATCAGTGTATTGGAAACATTCGCTAAGACCAAGTGCCACGCCCCCATCGGTATTGGCGTCTCCTTCTTGAGGGGGGTGTGTGAGGGGCGTGGCCGAGGCCGGGGTATTTTTCTTCAAGCTGTCCAAGTACTCCTGTTGCGACTGGGCGATCACTTGCGCTAGAATGTCGTCCTCGTCCCACTCCGATAAACCTGAAATGTACATGAAATTATTCATCAATTTGGACCTGACTCAAAAATCATTTAAGGTTGAAGATTCTCTTCAATTCTTGAAACAATGTTAAACACATTTTCAGGAGGCCATACACATGGAAAACGCTTAAAATACTGAAATCAATAAAGGGTTTGACACAAAAAGAAAACACATCTCCTATTATTTTAACTATTATTTCATCTTCCTCCTTTGGCGCTCTGCATGAAAGCAGTACAATAGTGTCTGCCATGCCATAAGCCCAGTGAGCCTGATGAGCTTATAATGATAATAAAATCAGTGAGAGTCCAACTGGTCCATCAAATTTTCGGGTCAACGTTTTTAAAAGAGTGGGGTTTGACCCACCTGAATCATCAGTGAGTGGGTGGTGACAGAGTATAGACATACCGAGCATGGATGGTGGTATGTGGTTCATGATGGAGGCGGTCTCCTGAAACTCTCCCCCCACAGCACCCTGGGACTCTAGATCAGCGATGTTCGGCAGCAGTGTCTGCTCCACCTTCGGGGACTGCGAACATCCTGGCACACAGATAACAAAGTTAAGAACAGTTACATTCTCTTTCCACAATCGTTACTCCTTTCAGATTTTCGTTCATTCCCTCTGTTGCATGTCTAGCACTTCCTCAGCTAGAAATATAGATTCCTGCTTGGTTGCATCAGAAGTTAGTTGTGCAATTACTAGGGGTGACTATTGACCCAAAGAGACTATTGCGATAGCGATAGTCTATTGCCACTTACTATTGTGATAGCGATAGACTATTGTAACTCACTATTGCAATAACTATTGCGATAGGGTTTTTTGTACAAATACGCAATAATCAGCTAGATGTTTTATAGGTTTTAGTAGAAATGTTTAATTGATGTAAGGAATATGGAACCAAAATCAGTAAAGAAATCATAAATGAAAAGATTTTTTGTCATTTTGCTATTTCCTATCTCTAGTTATTCAATTTTGACATTCTAAAAAGAAAAAAAAATAATTAAGTGCAGTGGGGCTTGTGTAAATCATTCGTACTTAAGGGAAATTTAATAGTTTCGATAGTATCGATAGTTAACCTTACTATTGAGATAGCGATAGTGTTTTTGTATATACTATCGATATAGTACTATTGCCAACGCAACTATTGCGATGCATCTATAGTTCGATGTATTGTTACACCCCTAGCAATTAAGGTCACTGATTATTACTGAACTTTCCATAACTGTCGAAATGACAAGTTGCTTCATTTATGCAATGGGCACATATTGTTCACAAGAGAGATTTCAGTTATAGACCTAAAACAATGTTTGATTAGATGAAAATAATGACTTTACCAGTGCTGCGAGAATAGTGATATATCACATGTAATGTATTAAACAGAGGTTACAATCAAAAATCTGAAGAGAGTATAACGTCTGTGGAAGAGAATGAATAGTTAAGGAAAAGGTTCCTTGGCTACCAAATTTCACCTCATAAGCACTGCTTCAGGGTTAGGTTGCCACACATTGTCTGTCAAATTTGGAGAAGCAATAGGCTCAGAATACACAATATCATTCACATCAGAGGTAGAGGGTCTTTACACATCCTGGGTGTCCTGACACATACAGCGAATCAAGTCCACACAAGCTAGCAGAGCAGATCAATGTTAACCATATAACACATATTTATTTATTTTATTTATTAGGGACATAAAGCTTCTGTATAGAATTACCACTTTCTATAACAACATAATTTCAATGAATTCATACAACTGTTTCATAATGAGAGTGATCGTTATAAAGAAAATCCTTTTCAAATAAGTTTCTACTTCCTGGAGTAAATCAAGGGAGATAACTGTAATGTAACATTGGTACAAGGGTTTCATCAAAACTATGACAAATTGAAAATGGCAATGGACAGTTTCAAGACAAGGGAGATATTTGTAACTGACCAGCAGCAGGTGAGACGGGTTTCATGGTGTGAGGAAGGCTAGTGTCCATCCCCTCCAGACGTTGAGGACTGTTCTGTCCAGAGTTCTGACCACTGCGCAGTCTCGGAGAGCGTCCAGCGCGGGTATCGGGTGATCCAGTCGACTCATAAAGACTGTGGGTGTACTCGCTAGCAGAGCTGCATGTCGCACTTGCTGATCTACCCTGCTGGCGGAGAAACAAAAAATATGTAACAAATGTAACAAACACATTGACTCAGAAAATAAATTCACAAGCTGGATTTTATACTCAAACATATATCAAATACAACAATCAACTTGTCTATGTACATCAATGATTTTTCAACAGATAACATCCATCTTTGCTTCCTGATCAAGATCAATGAATCAATGAAAAATAGAGCCATGGGCTCTGTAGCTCATCAGGATTTGATTAATTATCTAAGGTTGAAGATCTTAGTTATCTCAAGTAATACATTGTTAACAAGCAAAAAATAGGTTTTTAGATCATGACCCCTGTGACCCGTATTTTGAGTCACAGGGTCACCAATCCTACAATTAAGAATCACCTTTGACCAAAGAGTCTCTACACAACTTTTCAGCTCTCTAGACCTTTTGGAACTGGAGAAGAAGATGAAAATAGGTTTTTAAGGATGTGACCCCTGTGACCCAATTTGGGGTCACGGGGTCACCAAATCTACAATTTAGAACCTCATTGGCCAAGGAGCTTGCACGCAAATTTTCAGCTCTCTAGACCTTTTGGAACTGGAGAAGAAGATGAAAATAGGTTTTTAAGGATGTGACCCCTGTGACCCCATTTGGGGTCATGGGGTCACGAAATCTACAATTTAGAATCCCCATTGGACAAGGAGTCTGCACACAACTTTTCAGCTCTCTAGACCTTTTGGAACTGGAGAAGAAGATGAAAATAGGTTTTTAAGGATGTGACCCCTGTGACCCAATTTGGGGTCATGGGGTCACGAAATCTACAATTTAGAATCCCCATTGGCCAAGGAGTCTGCACACAACTTTGCAGCTCTCTAGACCTTTTGGATCTGGAGAAGAAGATGAAAATAGGTTTTTAAGGATGTGACCCCTGTGACCCCATTTGGGGTCATGGGGTCACGAAATCTACAATTTAGAATCCCCATTTGCCAAGGAGTCTGCACATAAAATTTCAGCTCTGTGGAGTCATTGGTTCTGGAGAAGAAGTCGAAAAAGCGAAAAGTTTACGGACGGATGGACGGACAGACGGACGGATGGACGGACGCAGGACACCATCCCATGCCATAAGCCCATCGGGCCTTTCAGGCCTGATGAGCTAATAAACCAAGAATCAAGCCAATAATTGTATAAGGATGAACAGAACAGCCTCATGTCTTTGTCATATCAATCAAGTGAAGATAATTGCCACTTTGCATTAACCATATGAATTACTTACTAATCAAATGAGAGAGAAAAATTATAAGTCACAGTTTATCATTAGAAAGGGACCAACTGTGGCCAGATTGTCTCAGTTACTGGTAGCTTTCATACAAATCAGATATTGCTGACATTTGCACCTCAGGCTTGGCTCAGGTGAAAAGGTCAAAAGACATGACCCCTACCAGGCAGTGGCTAGATTTGACCTCACCAAGCTACAAATGTTGTGAGATCTCATTTTACAGAGATTGGCTAACACTCAAAACAATTGGATTAAAATCGACCCTGATCCGAGGAATAAAATCTGTAAAATATTGCATCTAGCGGGATACAAAGTGGCTCTATAAATTCCTTGCTAAAGGTCTGATGACATAATATATGCAGTGTTCTGTACCAGTTTAGTGCAGATAAAACCCAGTCATCAGCTTGCCAATCAAATCATAGTTTTTAATGATCACCATTTTAAACACATTTGGTATCAAGTCCACAGTCAAAATGTTATGGAAAACAGACGAAAGGATGGCTGTCTGGAGTTACTTGCCCCTAGCTTCTCGCACTGAAAGCTTTCATTGGAGTTCTTGAGATTGGCTAAGTGAATTGCGACAGAACATCCAAACATACGGGCTGTCATCAGACTATTTGGAGAGGAAACATCTGAAAACAGTCAATTTTAAGCAGGCTGCTCCAAAAGCAGTCTACATACCGTGGCCTGCCTGTTGGCCTGGCGTTCCTGTTCCTTGAGCCACTGCAGGTATGACTCCCGAGCCACTTGCTCCTCTATGGTCTCCTGGGTGAGCTCCCAGTCCGTCTCACGGATCTTGTCCTCCAACATCGTCTTCTCGATATGGCTGTTCTCCGACACTCGTTGAGCGTCCTTCATCAGGTTCTTTTCAGCAAGCTGAAAAAGTTTGGAATATCTTCATTGAGTTTTGGTACCTTCTCGTAGTCCTATGACTTACTGCCTTACAACTTCTCTCCGTGTTTCCATCACTTGCTAATATAAGCCTTGCCACATTTCCTAAATGTTTCTGTACTAGCGCATCAGAGCCCACTATGCATTTCAGGAGCAGCGCTCCACTATGTTAAAGCAGAGAAGTGAATAAAATGTTGCAAGGCTTAAATTTGCCAGTGAGGGAAACTGGCATGAATTTTGACTTTTTGAAGTTGGCTGCCTCATGGCCAACTTCCCAATGCAAGGCATAACTCTTGCCAGTCTCCATTACTGGCTGATTTAGGCCTTGCAGTATTTCCTTAAGAAATCTGTGTTTAGAAATCCAGGCCCGCTATGCATTTCCAGTGCAGCGATTCACTGCCTCGACACAAGAAAGAGAGGGAAATACCGCAAGGGTTAAATCAGCCAGTAATGCAGACTGGCAAGAGTTATGCCTTGCGTTTGGAAGTTGCCTCATGGCATCACTGTACAACTTAGAGTCAATTGCTCCATATTCATCTGTTCAGCCAACAAAACTCATCATGGACTGGTTCACAACAGAGATGTTTTTAGAAGATAAAGTATTTCTGTATTGCCAATTTATTCCATTATAAGGATGACAGTCAATATGTAGTTGCAGATACAGATTAAGAACTGCTAGTTTGTTAAATCATAGAGCCAGTAAAACATAAGTACTTGACAAACAAGATTCTACATAATCTAAAGTCTTATTTGAAAAGAAATGGCAAAGAAACTGACCCCTGGCTGTAGCCCAGGGAGACCAAGTCCAACACCTATAGTAGCCTTGTAGGGGTCGACAACAGAGTTGTAATGTACACCACCGTGGTAGCTGATCCTCACTGGCTCATTGTCGGTCTTGTAGGCACTGTGAAACGTGTTGATCGGATCTGCAATACACAAATCAGGGAATAGTCATTAGAAAGTATACACAAGTCTACATCAAAATTAACTTTGAAGGATAGAAGGAAGTTTCATGTGAATAGATTGTGGTAATAAAGATAATCGATCATAAAATATTGTATTTATGTGAAAGACATTATTGTTTGAAAGAGGTGAGGTGTGGTTAGTTGGGTTTAACGCCACTTTCAAGAGAATTTCGTTTATATCGCGGCTGCTAGTATTATGGCAGGGAGAGGCCCGTACCCCATGTTTGAAAGAAAACAATGCACACTTAAATAAATGCTAAACTTAACCTGTTGATGACATCAGACTCAATCCTTTGACAATGCACTACATTTCCAGACAGGCTAGTAAGGGGAAGCTAAACAACTGCAGTGTGTTCAAGAGCAATAGTATTAGTGAAACTCTCATTGTGCGACATTTTACCTATTCTTCAGTATTTTACTGCTGGCGGGTTCCCGCTGACTAGTCTTATTGATTTGCATTCATATTGCAATGTTTTTGACATTCAAGGTAGATCCTGAAAACACTGACATTGACAACTACAGAAAGGATGATATGGTTAGAAAATCTTCAGCAAGCATTTGAAAAGTAAGTCAATACTGATTTATGGCAAAGGGGAGACAAGAAAATAATTTCTTTCCAAATGTTTCAAGTTTATAAGTAGCAAATGAGAGCAGATTCAGATTTTGAGAGTAGAGCGACAAGAGCTAAACATCACAACTTCAGCCTGTTGGATTTCACTGTCACGAAAGAGTAATGTTGGTAAGAAGAAACTGAATATCACTTACTGAAAATCATATAAACTTTAAAAAAAATTCTATCTCTTGATTGCTTACCAATAGTATACTGGTAGACTTCTATAGGTCTGTTGAAGAGTTCACACATAGCCTGCATCTCGAGATGGTTGCCGTGACAACTCTCCATCCGCTTCCTGTTCAGGTAGGTGGTGAAGTCCTCTGTGACGTATTGTGAGAAGAACTCTGCATTCTTGGTCTGCAAAATAGAAATGTTGGGTCAATAGAGGTCGTGTACCTCAAACATCCTGGGCAGTTACTACATTAAAAATTGGTTTATTGGGATAGATTTTTAATCTAATCTGGGTCCAATTTACCTCACAAGCATAGTGGCACACTGCACATGAACTTCATAGCGTTTGTTGTACTAGCACATAAAAGTTAAGGAAATGCAGCAAGGCCTGTGATGGAAACTGGTACAAGTTATGACTAGGGAAAGCTGTTTTCTGCTCTTTGCACTCACTGTGAGGTCATTACAAGATTTTCACAAGATTGCTTAAAGGGAGGGTTCTGTCGCCATATGGATTTTTTGCATTGCGTGAAATGAAAACACAATATATTGTACCTAACTTTACAACTTTTTAATCACTAAAGACATATACTGCACTGCAAGTGGGGAAAACTTTGCTACAGCATAACAGCAAAGTGTTTATTAGTTTTATGACATGTTATATTACTTTGTGAATACTCTATCAATGTATGTCTGCACTTATTAAAAAATTGCAAAATTAAGTACAATATAGCATGTTTTCATTTCACGTAATCGTTGTATTGCAAAAAATTCAATATGGCGACAGAACCATCCCTTTAAGAGTGCTTCAAACTTGGTATATACCTACCATATAATCTATACAGTGTTTGCGTAGACATGAATGCATCTCCTGGTCTCCGTAAACCTGGTCCGCTGAAACACAAATACACAAATACATCAGCATCAACTGTTAATTTTGTTGATAGTGAAATGCAGTATTGAATTTAACCTCATTAAGTCCTAGGCAGCGCTTAAAATAGTGAAAACATCTGCTTATTGATATATCAGACACAAAATAAGAGAGTAAATTGACAGCAAACTGAAAAACCTCCATATAGACATTTATCTATCTGAAAATTACTCGTTCAGCTGATTGACCTATTGAGTTGCTCAGAGCCGCTATTTTTAAATATCAATATAAGCAACTTATTTCAACTTCCCAATACAAAGCATAACTCTTGCCAGTCTCCATTACTGGCTGATTTAGGCCTTGCAGTATTTCCTTAAAGGATGGATGAAATGACATATGGTCCAAATCGGATTCATTAAAATGGGATGTCAATTTGACAATTGCTCGATTTTAAATTTCTGAAATCGGTCCATAAATTACTTATATACGGCTTTTTAAAAAAACGCCTGATTTAGCCCCGGCGACCAGAATGAAAGTCTGCGGGGCTGTGACCCGTGAAGGGATGACTTCTGTGACGTATGTGGAGGAATTTGATTTTCAGCGATAGTCACAATTCAACGTAATTTCGCAACATTTTGATTGTTAATTTCACAAAGATATCTTCAATAAACCAACTTAAATTTCCCATATATCGAATGTTTAGATATCCAACTAGGTAATTCCGCAGATGACAATTACACAATTATTACATAAACACGTCTTTTTGGCGATGTAATACACCTCATAAATTCATTTAGCGGCAGTGATAATTATCATTAATTAATTAACGAGGCATCGGCGGAGAAGCTATCTAGCCGCCCCGTCTATCGCTTATCACAGTCACGCCTCAGTGAGCATTTTCAAAAGGTTTCGCCGAACAAATTGCGATAGTGTTAAAATGGGTGAATTAAAATCGTCTTAATTATCAATTGCAAGTGTATATTGTCTCGATTTTATGCTCAATTGATTCCGATATACAATATACGTAGAGGTAATCATCTGTCATTCTTGAGAAAAATGCATTTCATCTATCCTTTAAGAAATCTGTGTTTAGAAATCCAGGCCCGCTATGCATTTCTGGTGCAGCGATTCACTATCTTGACACAACAAAGTGAGGGAAATACCGCAAGGGTTAAATCAGCCAGTAATGCAAACTGGCAGGAGTTATGCCTTGCGTTTAAAAGTTGAGGTGAGGTGAGGTGAGTTGGGGTTTAACACCGCTTTCAAGAGTATTTCAACCACCTGCTAGTATTATGGCAGGGAGAAAGCCTGCAACGCCATGTGGCTATACATTGCGGTGAAACCTGTGAACATCGGCTGGAACTAGCGAACCATGGGTGGTACTACGCTGAGATTCAGTGTAGCATTGCACCCAAACCTTACTGCGTGTAGAACAGTTCTCTACTGCAGACATAGTTGCCGTGCCCCTGGCATTTGGAAGTTGAACTGATTTATGAGCAGTAACACTTGAACTGAAGGTCCCAAAATATTCAGATTCAGATACAGCCTTTCTCTAGCTAGTGGTAAAATGGATTATTGGCTTTTTCAACAACTTGAGATCCCTTGAGTGAGTGAGTGAGTTATCGTTTAACGCCGCTAGGACAATATCACAGCCATTCGCAGCGAGAGATTTTTTTAAATTGGCCATTCAGAATTATATGCCATCATTACAACAGCAATTTAAGTGCTAATAATGGCAAATTTCACCTATAACTTTATGTCTCCTCCTTGAAATTAAATTTTGCTCTAAGTAAGAGTTAGAACCTATGAAGAGAAATCTTCGTGATTAAGAAGGGGCGGAGCGAGCATAGCGTATGTTCTAACTGACTTAGAACTCTACCTACTTTTGATTGACAGGTTCAATGAGGTCACTGTTTCCGTGAGTTCCTACGTAATCGTTTCATATGACGCGATGTCGCCAAGTTGTATGAACGTGTTTTTATGAACTCTCACTTTTCGAAAAACGTAACATTTGTTGTGGTAAAACTAGAGATAATCTTCCGTCTGTCTTTGAGGTGAGCTCATTTTCCTCTGTTCATTGTATTCGGAAATATGTTATTTTTAACCATGTAGAGACCATTGTCTAAATCAAATTGTGGAATGTGCGAGTCATTAAAATTAACACTGTTGTTTCATAATTTAATGCAGATGGAAGTAAAAATCTATTTAGTTATTAGTGCTTTGTGTTTAGATTACAGAAAAAAAACAGAATATAATTAATTCATAATTTTACAATAAAATTAAAGTCAGCTTTTTTGGCTTTAGTTCGTTAAAAGACTGAACATTTTTGTTTGTAAAACGACTTTAACAACAACTCTAACTAACAAATGCATACTGCATGCAAAATATTTCGAAATTCATTTGCCAGTATCTCTTTATACCGCCTGTGTAGCGTAGTGTCTAGGTCGTGTTTACTTCGAGTCACATGGGGCACATGTCAATAAAAAGTTGTAAAACATTGTTGTCATTCGTTTTTGACCAATCAGGCACAGAGAGAGCGTGTCATGAAGAGCGTTTTAGCGTTGAGTTCTTAATCACTAAGAGTCTATTTTGTCAGGAAAATACGACCGTCTGATTGGCTGAGAAAGTAGGTTGAGTTCTAAAACTCTTTAGAGAACAGTGGCCTGTCAACAAAATTTCCATCTTCAATGATCTTACCAACTGCCCTGAAAAGACAAGCCCCATCTTCCTTCATTTTCTTGATCATCCATCCCTTCTTTTCCTTCAGTGCTTTCTCAAACCATCTCTCCAGCTGCAATATTACGATAAACCCATCAAATATTGAAGATGATAAGGTGATTGCTGTATACAATAATTTAAATGTCTTATATTCTACCTAATAGGTAAAACATCAGACATTTTAGTCTAAGCATAAAACAATAGACATGTAATTAAATAAAGTGGCATTGATGTGTCAATTTTTCAATGTTGTCAATTGTCAACCATGAATATTTGGCACTTCTTATGCAGACAATTTTTCTTAGGTAAATTTGATTCATTTCACCAAATCATAGCATTAAATAAGCAGAAATTATCAAAGTTTTTCATAGGCATTTGTTCCATAACCTCAGGTAAAGGAAACCAATGTTCACTTATTGACACTTACTCTATGGCAATGCCGTAAGTGAAAATATTAACCCCATTTTTTTTTAAAAACATGCATCTGCCTTTGTTGTTTTAGATTAAAACCACATGATCAGAAGTCAAATGACTCAAATGAGATATACACACTATTATTATTTTAAATCAGACAAAGGTGATATCTATAATTTATAATTGATAAATTTGTGTATACAAGTATACAGAGTTTATGCTTACTCCTTCATCAGGTGGAATATGGGGATATAACAATGTAGGATACATTAAAACAGACAATTGTGAGAAAACAAAGTCTTGACTTGACGCTCTTGTTGATTATCCGTTTTTTTATGTTGAAGATGGCTACTGCAACATCATGTTGATGACTGATCAACTCTTTGCGGGGCATTTACAGCGAGTTATTGAATAATGCCACTTTGGCAATATTGCAGCCATAAGCTGCGAGGGGGGAATTTAGAATTGGCATACATAGGAAAACTAGTGATGATCAAAATTATCCAAAATGTGTATTTTCACTATGTCGATTTCCATTATCATTTACACTCAATCCCTGTGTATGAACTCTTGACCTCTTATAGGTAGCTTTGTCAACATGGCAAATGCCCTTAGTACATCACCGCCATATTAGGTGTTTGAAATAAGGTTGAAATTAACACGTCATGATGTTTCATTTTGTAAATTACGATGATAGAATTAAGCAAAATCATGACACTGTTGCCAGCCCTTATTAAATATTCACTGGCCTTATTTCAACCACCGCTACAAACAGATTTCAGCATTCTCTATAACCTCAAGAAGAGTCACAATCGTCACAAAATAACTATTGATTATTGGTCTGTAGCTTCATGTAGCAAATAAATAACAACTGCAAGCATGAGCAAGTTGCGTGATGCACATTTGCATACCATCTGCCAAGCAAAGTAGGTTTGTTTACATTCTATTAGATCTATTTTTAGACCTAGTCACAGCTGACTTCACATGATACCTACTCACACTTACACGATCTCATCGATAAATAACACAAACCATACGTTTTACATAAATTCAGAACATTATGTATGCAAAATCTCTCATATTTGCATAATTAACCCTTGATTCTAAACAAAACAAAACAAGAGGACTAACCTCTTCAATGTCCTCAGGTATCGTGGGGGGACAATGTTCATCTTCACTGTTATAAGCATCCTCCTCACATTCCCGGGAGGGTCCAGCACTTGGACTGTGGGGAGAGAGAGGGGCCACATTTGCAGAGTGTCCCCTGTGTTTCCGGACAGTCCTGTGAGGTGACGATCTGTGACGTCGCTTGTTATGGGACGATGCCAAAGATGAACTTTCAGCATTTTCAAAGGTCCCACCAGGATCGTGGGTTGCAACATCTTCACGTGATGTTGACGCTAGCCATCTTGTGGGAGAAGTCCTTCCTCTAGCTCCTTTCTCGTGCCTGGTTTCACTGGCAGAAGGGTGGTGATAGTGAGAATGTGGATGACTGTGGTTGTGCGAATGGTTGTGTGTTGTTGTATGGTCAGTTGTTTCCGCATCGGGCTTCTCTTTCGAAGCTTTCTTCTTTGGCAGAATAGTCATCTTGCCACTTAAAACCTATCAAATAAGTTTCTATAAGAAACACCCTCAGTCTGTGATGTATTGTGTAGTTGGTATGCATCAAATTCCTTCAAATATTGCTCATTTTACAAAATGTAAACGACAACTCCTCAACTATCATGGCGTCCATGTGTGACGTCATTTATTTTCATGCAGACTGCCATCTGGCGACGGTCACGAGATTTACAACACGGGTTCGAATCCGGGAAAGATCACGCGTTTTACTTGAGATTTTGTCCATATCTTTTTTTCTTTAAAAAAAATCTCGATATAATCTAATAATGATAGTTTCATAAACATCCATTCTGTTTTTGTAAATCTACAGTTATTTTCCATTCCAATTATTTTAATCTATATCTAATTAAAACTTGGCAAAACTCTCAAGAAAAAATAACCATTGAAATTTTATCTATAATTCTGAAAACAAAATTCATATCAGTACAAATTAGATAATTGAATATGAACAATAATTTTGTAGCGTCATTTTAGTTAGTCCAATATCATGTCTATTCTGCTTGTCTGTGGTAGCAATTTGTTGGGGTTTTTTTCTAAATCAATACTCCTGTGCCAAGCAATGTTTTTAAATTTGTCAACATAATTTTGATCTCAGAACATATGTCTATTAATTCATTCTGTGCATGATTATGTTTTAACTAGCCTTAAAAACTCTTTTTATCATCAAGTTCCTTAAAAAAAAGTGTGTATATGACGCCGCACAACTTCCAAACGCAAGGCATAACTCTTGCCAGTCTGCATTACTGGCTGATTTAAGCCTTGCAGTATTTCCCTAGCTTTGTTGTGCCTAGATAGTGAGTCGCTGCACCAGAAATGCATAGTGGGCTTGGATTTCTAAGCACAGATTTCTTAAGGAAATACTGCAAATACTATCAAAATGCATACCATCAGATGGCGCATGAACGCATAGCAAATTTTTCATTTACACACCTGAGTACATTTACATATTGTAATTTTCGCATACAGTGCAAATTTTTGGCGCATGAACGGGGCTTTAGATCACAGTTTTCTCCTGGTAAACGAAAGACCGTCTCATGATCTAATCTTAAATATAAGATACCCACGGCAATTAAACACAGACAATAGGACCAACAGCATGCTTTATGAGACAATAAAACATGCTCGTGATTTTAGACGCTTGGCAAATGAGGTCATATTTTACGTCACTTTGATTGTTCAATGCTAGCGAATGTGTTCTTTGACGGGGGGCATTATGTTTTATGCTCCCTGCTATGTTTTATTCAACGACAAAGCACGCCAACTCGTCTTCTATTTCTTAAATATAGACAGCAATACATTTTCCATTTCAACGTCGAAATTTCTGGGTTTGTGTACTGTACATTTCATCGATAGTGACGGATCAATGTAACATAACCAATTAGTTTATATAGAAACTATCGATAGTTGGTCGTGCTATCGATACTATCAAAAAAAAAAAATAAAATCACTATCTTTAAAATACTTCTGGAAAGGCAACTATCAATAGTCAATAGTTCGATCTGTCCTTAAACCTCTATAATTTGGGACATTAAAAAGTTTTAGATGACTAAAACAATAAATACACGCACAACTTCCAATAGCATTTTAATAATGCAGGCAATGAGCGATTCTGTTACTGAAAAGGTTACTGAAAGGATAAATTAGTTTATGCCGCTGGCAATATATTGTTTTTAAGCTATTGGGCTTGAAAATCATTTACAACATACGTCTCCCAGTAACACAATTTGACAGCTATTAATTAGAGACGGAGAACATGAATTCACACAAAGGGTTTGTAGGCCTACCAATGAGTGATTTTAATTCTTTTAAGGGGCATAATCATGTTGGTGAGGTCACATATATATGTCCAATATTATAATTTGTGTTATTTAATTGAGAATTATCACATTTAATCGAACATAAGCAGTTTAATTAAGGTCAATCGGTTCGGCATAACGAAAATGCAACCATTCAACGTCTTGGTCATGATCGAAAACCGGACAATGGTCCTTGGCTTTCTGCAGCCATTAAGTCAAACGCAATTTTGGAAACTTTAATCAAGTAAATAGGAAGACAGATTTGCTTCTATAGCGTTTAATATGTCTTATAATGAGTATACATACGTGAGATAGAGTCGTATTTGTCGGCTTCTACACAGGTTGAGACCGTGTCTTTGTTTTCATTGAAACATATACATATTTCATATATTAAGCATTTTGGGTGAATATGAAAGTTGAGTAAGAAGATATAACCTAAAGTAAAACCAGCACCTATTGTACATTTTAGAACCAAATAAAATAGCATGATCATGCATCATAAGAAGAGTACTTAGTATCAACAACCCTAACACGTTTGACCATAGGCGTAGGACCCCGAAGGCGAAAGTGTCCTATTTCCGGCTTTATAAGGACTAAAACAGCATTGTCAAACACCCAACATATGACCTGATTTCAAATCATACCTTTGAACGTTGATATAACTATTCCCATTGACCAATCATTTGGAATTTATCCTGATAAAGATGGCGTTAATTGAATAGAGCTGCGCGATTTCTACACAGGTGATCTCCATCGTATTTCAGGTGTTCAGGCGTTACACCGTCGGTTCTAACAGCTTTGAGTTCTATAACTCTAGCTAAGACTATAAGTTCCTATACATATTGATTTGATTTCTTGTTCAGTTGTCTTTATTCTATCAATGTTACAGTCAATCAGGCGAAGCCTGTTCCTGTCACATCTGCTATATCTGATTCTTTTTCTCTCTTCCTCTAAATTGGTTATCCAAATAACTTTCACCTTGGTCTTTATAAACTGTTTTCAGACGGTCTACCATTGCGTTGCCCATATCTTGTGGCTCCCGTATACACGTTTATTATTTTTTCAGTGATGAAATACGTCATTTATCGGTTGAAATAAAGGTCGTATTTTCACTGAGTGAAATAACATGTTATTCTACTCAGTGAAATAACACTTTCAATCATATGACTTCATCGTAACAATAGGATGATGTCATAGTAAGAGCACGATAAAGTAAGGCGACCATGGGTGCTCCATTCATAAAATGAACGTCATTTACGAACTATGCATAATTTATTAAATCTAATAAATAGAACATTTGACATTTCTCGTCGAATACCATGTATATTTCATCTCGTGAAGTAGAAATGGTCGGGGGTGGGGATGAGGGGAAACATTTACCCCCATTCTTTTCCATTGGTGGTTCCCCCTCCCCCCTTTCAAAATTCCTGGATCCGTCACTGATATATATAGAGATTTAAAAAAGTTTTCACAGTATCTGTCTATAGAACATTTTCAATTGGACGTTTAGCTAAACAAGTTTTCGCAGTATCTATCTATAGAACATTTTTAATTGGACGTTTAGCAATATACATGTTTTCGAAAGGATCCCCTTTGTCTCTCGATTTGGTTGTTCATGCAAGTTCAACAAGTGGATAAAGAATCATGGTATATATTTAGAGAATAACCAACGAGGTACGAGTGATTACGGGAAATATCCATGAGTCTAAATAATGTTCAGCCACGAGCTTTAGCGAGTGGCTCTGAACATTATTTAGACGAGTGGATATTTCCCGTAATCACTCGTACCGAGTTGGTTATTCTATATATTACCAATTATGCAATTAAACTGACCAAATTACGCTTGGTTATTACATTTTCGTGTTGGGCGGCCGCTGTGAAGGACCCGTCGCCACAGTCACATTGTGACGTCATAAGATAATTCGTCGCGTCAGACCATTGTTTTATGACGTCATAGTCATTCTTTCTCCGGGTAACCGACCAATCAACGTTGAGAATCACTTGAAAGCACATGTGCAAATATCACAAAAATAATCACCTGTGTCTTCTTACCCGTATGAAGGTGAAAATAGATGACTTGATCAATAGTTGTATGAGTTTTAATGTAAACTTGATCTTGATCAGCAGAGAACAGAAAAAACGATTTAAAAAAAATAAATAGATATCAGTATTTCCAAGTTGCGATTGAATTAATTTTCAATGAAACACTAAATGAACATGAAAAGGCTTGTTTTATAAATCCACAAGGAGGTATCATATATATCCTGACATTGACTTCAACTTTTTACTGGATGTTTTATGTTAAGGAGAAAACATGACTCCGAGGTCTTCTGCTCTGAGAATAACCTGAAGGGAGGGATAAAGCCCCGAGGGCGTTAGCCCGAGGGGCTATCCCGACCTTGAGGTTATTCTCAGAGCAGAAGACCGAGGAGGAGTGTTTTCTCTAGCTTATAAACCGTCAACTATCAAAATTTACGAGGTATAGTTTTGGACGCTCAAAGGGCCTAATTCCTCCGCTAAGACCATTTTAAAAGCAGAAGACGAAGGAGGAATGTTTTCTTCCTATTTATAAACGTCAAATGTAAAAATTTACATTTTATAATTTGTGATTCCCAAATCGTGTTTTTATAAAGGGTATGTCGCCCTCGGTTGCGTTATATCGAGGCAAAGACGGTATGACTATAAATGGAGTGATTCAACTCCGCTCATCATCTCGGTCTGCATAGCCGAGCGGTCTAAGGCGCCAGTTTAGAGAGCGAAGGGTGCCAGGTTCGAATCCAGCTATTTCAACTTGGAAATTTTTAACTGTGTATAATTTATAAGATAAATAGTTGCGTTTGTAAAATTTCCGGGATTCTTTGCTATTCAACACCCGCAAATTTAGTTTAAAACCGACGGCGTTAGCCGGAGGTTTTAAACGCTGAAATTTGCGGGTGTTGAATAACAATGAATCCCGGAAATTTTACAAACGCAACTATTTATCGATATTGTAACATGACCGTTAGTTATAAGGCATTTTGAAACGAACTCTCTTTTTGCGTAACTATCTCTGAGTGGAAAGGACTTTGCGACTGTTCCATTTTTGTAAGAGGTGTGGTCAGGTCAAAACAAATTTAAATACTCGGCGTAATATGTACATTAGCAACAATTTACACATAAGCTCAAACAGTGTCACTCAACTATGTTCACTTCACAATATTCACTTATCCTTTTAGATGGCGATAAACATTTATCTACGACATCAACACAGCAAAAGACCTAGGAACAAAAATCTTAAACTTGCCCTAACCCATTGTGACAATGATGCTAGCATTGTGACGTCAAAGCGGTTGATCACTATGACGTCATGCCATGGCAACGGCATTCGGTAAACACAACCGCATGGAAGAAGGCGTCAAACTTAGACAAATCTAACTAGTTGAAAACATTTTAGTTACTTTAAACTAATTAATTTTGAGAGTTATATGTTACCTATACTGCTATACACAAGTTAGAAAATGACAATGCCGCCTGTCAAATTTGAGTAAGGGGCACATATTAAGAGAAACAGAAAAATAAAATTTTGAGTCGGGCCGGATCTTGTGAACATGATGTATATATGTTCGCGGTGATTCGCCCCAAGTAATTTGCGGGTATTCATTGTCATTCAACATAGGCAAATCAACCAATCAGAATCAAGGATCCTACGAAATCATGTTACAATTATAAGATAAATAGTTGCGTTTGTAAAATTTCCTGGATTCATTGCTATTCAACACCCGCAAATTTAGTTTAAAACCGACGGCGTTAGCCGGAGGTTTTAAACGCTGAAATTTGCGGGTGTTGAATAGCAATGAATCCCGGAAATTTTACAAACGCAACTGTTTATCGATATTGTAACATGACCGTTAGTTATCAGGCGTTTTGAAACGAACTCTCTTTTTGCGTACCTATCTCTGAGTGGAAAGGACTTTGCGACTGTTCCATTTTTGTTAGAGGTGTGGTCAGGTAAAAAAATATGTAAATACTCAGCGTAATATGTACATTAGCAACAATTTATACATAAGTTCAAACAGTGTCACTCAACTATGTTCACTTCATAATATTCACGTATCCTTTTAGATGGCGATAAACATATATCTACGACATCAACACAGTAAAAGACCTTGGAACAACAATCTTAAACTTGCCCTAACCCATTGTGACAATGACGCTAGCATTGTGACGTCAAAACGGTTGATCACTATGACGTCATGCCATGGCAACGGCATTCGGTAAACACAGCCGCATGGAAGAAGGCGTCAAACTTGGACAAATCTTACTTGTTGAAAACATTTTAGTTACTTGAAACTAATTAATTTTGAGAGTTATTTGTGACCTATACTGCTATACACAAGTTAGAAAATGACAATGTCATCTGTCAAATTTGAGTAAGGAGCACATATTAAGAGAAATAGAACAAATAAATTTTGAGTCGGGCCGGATCTTGTGAAGACGATGTATATGTTCGCGGTGATTCGCCCCAAGTAATTTGCGGGTATTCATTGTAATTCAACATAGGCAAATCAACCAAGCAGAATCAAGGATACACCGAAATCATGTTACAATATAAGATAAATAGTTGCGTTTGTAAAATTTCCGGGATTCATTGCTATTCAACACCCGCAAATTTAGTTTAAAACCGACGGCGTTAGCCGGAGGTTTTAAACGCTGAAATTTGCGGGTGTTGAATAGCAACGAATCCCGGAAATTTTACAAACGCAACTTTTTATCGATATTGTAACATGACCGTTAGTTATCAGACGTTTTGAAACGAACTCTCTTTTTGCGTAACTATCTCTGAGAGAAAAGGACTTTGCGACTGTTCCATTTTTGTAAGAGGTGTGGTCAGGTGAAAACAAATGTAAATTCTCGGCGTAATATGTACATTAGCAACAATTTACAAATAAGCTCAAACAGTGTCACTCAACTATGTTCACTTCACAATATTCACGTATCCTTTTAGATGGCGATAAACATTTATCTACGACATCAACACAGTAAAAGACCTAGGAACAAAAATCTTAAACTTGCCCTAACCCATTGTGACAATGACGCTAGCATTGTGACGTCAAAACGGTTGATCACTATGACGTCATGCCATGGCAACGGCATTCGGTAAACACAGTCGCATGGACGAAGGCGTCAAACTTGGACAAATCTTACTTGTTAAAAACATTTTAGTTACTTGAAACTAATTAATTTTGAGAGTTATTTGTGGCCTATACTGCTATACACAAGTAAGAAAATGACAATGCCACCTGTCAAATTTGAGTAAGAAGCACATATTAAGAGAAATAGAAAAATTAAATTTTGAGTCGGGCCGAATCTTGTGAACATGATGTATATGTTCGCGGTGATTCGCCCCAAGTAATTTGCGGGTATTCATTGTCATTCAACATAGGCAAATCAACCGATCAGAATCAAGAATACACCGAAATCATGTTACAATTTTCGATAATAATTGCTGCTTGTTGGCTATTGCGTTGCAAGTCTGAAAAAATATTCTAAGTGCATTTCCAGGTCTTACTTTAAAAAAAACCTTAGGTTCAGGTCTTACTTTCAAAAAAACCTTAGGTTCAGGTCTTACTTTCAAAAGTAAAACCTCATACCGGGTTATTCTCGGAAGTAAGACCTCATTAGAGGTTATTCCAAGAAAAGAAGATACCTACAAAACAACAGACAGAATCCGACCTAGGTTTATAATTATGTATTTGAATCGGATCACTGTCCGAACCTCGGTTAGTTTGCCCTATATTCTATTCTTGTAACATGTTGAGGTGAGACTTGAATTTTTTTTTTAAATTGTCAGTCTGTCTGCCTGTCTAGATTGTTGGGTGTAATCCGCCGAGAGGTGTCGCTGCAAGCAGGAAATTATCAAGGTAGGTTCAGAGTGTTATACTCGGTGTCAGTTTTTGACTAAAAGAATTATAGAGGAGTTCATTGATAACTTATACATACACAAACTATTAGTAGGTAGCCCAGGATACAGTTGGCTCAGTTTAAATAAATATATGAGATTGAAAGCGTTTGTATTTAGCCTATTAATTATTCCTACTTTCTCTTTTGGTAAGGATACGGCTTATAACATGTATGTCCTTCAGAAGCATCCGCCATCTTGGTTTCTTGGCATTTTGTGAAATTAAAACACGCCATATTTAACCCAAATTTAAAGTTTTGTCATATACACTGATAGAATGTTCACATAGTAACATATAACGTATCATAAAACTAATACACAATATGGTATTAGGCCGTAGCAAAATTTTCCCCACTCGCAGCGCCGATGAATGGCTTCAATTCTCATTGTTTTTATTTTTCAACAAATGTGCGCCTGTCTATCAAGTTGTAAAATGTAAAGTCATCAAAGTACAAACTTCAATAATATTCATATATGTGTAAACGGGATATCCTCTCGAATTTCGTTTCCACAAAAAATACCCCGATAGAACCCTCCTTTTAATACTATTAAACACATAAGTACTACTGTAATTGTCTCAGTACATTGGCGGGACACACTTGTTGAAACCTGTACTGCAGCTAAGGTAATCAATATACAACAAAGGGAGGTAACTCGTAGTGTACCTTTTCACAATGTTATAAGTCATTGTCAGAAATAATAGTAAAACAACGGGTCTCAAGTACAAAACTTTTGCTGTTTCAAACTGTGTTTTGTGTAAATTAAACACGAAAAGCCAAACAGTTTAATTGAATTAGTTTCATTGCTAGCATTGTTTTTAGCCAATTTATTGTTCCTGCTTTCTCTTTAGGTATTAGATGTACGCATATACACCTTAAAAGGGCTTTAGAAGTTTGATTATATATTTCATGAAGCAAATATGCAATCAAAGTTTGTAGAGTGGCAAGTAATGTTTCTAGTAGACGATTCATCAGGAAGGTGTAAACAACATTAATTACTATTTGACACATTAAAGGGACACTGCGTCAAGGATAAAAATGAGTCTCATCTTTATCTCACTAAGCTGATTAAAGTGTCTGCTAACGATTTACGTTTCACTTCACTGTGTTTATTACCAATTACGTCAATTGTCTGAAATTCGGTGTCTGTGACTTGTTAGCAGACATGTTAATTAGCATAGGTAGATACACATGATCTGATTTTTATTCTCCTCGACAGTGTCCATTTAAAGGGAGGGTTCTGTCGCCAGCTTGTTTTTTTTTTAGCATTACGTGAAATGAAAACGCACTATATTGTACCTAATTTAAAAACTTTTTAATAATAAAAGACATACACAATGTGACTGTAGTATTCACATAGTAACAAATCACATGTTATAAGACTAATTATAAACCTCAAGTGACGTCACTCTATTGTTCTATTAGGTTCTTCTTTTACCGGGTAAACCTCTATTGTCAGTTTGCCGGGCGTTCTCCAGGAATGCCCGGGGCTTACTCTAGAATCTATCGGAAATTCATTTTGATTGGGAATTATACACGTTTTGAAATACTTTGATTCAAAGTCCTTCTTCGAATAAATACCATCACAAA
This sequence comes from Gibbula magus, assembly GCA_936450465.1. Lineage (NCBI taxonomy): Eukaryota > Metazoa > Mollusca > Gastropoda > Trochida > Trochidae > Gibbula > Gibbula magus. Next base: position 34,089,219 of record OW388296.1, read on the forward strand.
ATATCACATTTTTGACAAATCACAAATCACAAACATAACTTTGAATACCTGGTTTCGAACCATGCACCACCCGGTTACTAAACTGGCGCCTTTGACAACTCGGTTATACAGGCCGACAGAACAATGATGTATTTTACACAGTGACAATCATGTGAACTCCACGAGGCAGATAGCGCATGCAGCACGTGCGTTTCGTGCGGATGTGCTTCCCGCGTATTTAGCGATTCGCGTCAGTATATACCAATGAAGCCACGTGAAGACAAAATATTGAAATTATATCTAAATCATAATTTCTGTCGGTTCATAAGTAAGATCAAAACCTCGTCCTCGGCTTTGTTTGTGGAGCATGTCCTTGGGGTCGGGAAAGGGGGGCGGGCCTATCGGCCCTTCCCCTTTCCCTCCCCCGCGGGCATACTCCACAAACAAAGCCTCTGACACGGTTTTGATCCATTACTAAACAAATAATAAAATGTTATTCTGTAGCAAAGATTTCCCCAAATGCAGTCCCGATGAATGGCTTCAGTTCTCATTGTTTTTATTTTTCAACATGTGTGCACTGTTTATCAAGTTTTGAAATATAAAGTCATCAAAATATTACCTTCATTAGTATCTTTCAATATGACTGTTTTAATCATGTATTGATAACATATATGTGTAATCAGGAATATCCTCTCGAATTTCGTTTCCACAAAAAAATACCCCGATAGAACCTTCCTTTTGAGTAGCCTACTTCTAAACTTGCTTTAGATCGGCAGACAATTTGTTGAAACGTCTAACTGAAACAAATTGAGGGAACCCGTCATATCCTATTTGTTACACTATCAGTATCAAGAGTTTTCTATGATAGACTTGTATCAGATGACAGTAAACATGAGATATGTTTGAAATGACTGTGACTTTGACCAATGATCTTAAAGGTACATCCATTGTGTTGTTTGGGGTCAAATATAGCAAACGTTATATATGGTCTTATTTCATCGAGAAGTACCAACTGTTACCGAAAACTATCATTTTAATGATACTCGACTTAGTATATTGACGATATGAAGGTAAAAGTATCAATTTCTGATCATAAACCGGACAATGCACAGCGTGTGGCGCGCGCCAATGAGTCAAACGTAATTTTCGAATCTTATTTAAACCTGACAAAATAACAAATTTTGGTTGATAATGTTCAATAGGTCATATAACTACTGTGCATGTAAGTAGTAGTGCACTTTCGGTTTCTGCACATGCATAATGATGTTACTCGATTTTAATTGGAAACTAGTAATTATTATATGTTTGGCGATTGGGGATGAATATGCAAGCTGAGTGAATTTGTTTGCATTGTAAACAGCACATATGATGTGTTGGAACGTATTAAAGCCAAATAAAATTTTATGAAACACAATGGATGCACCTTTAAGTATTTAAAGATATGGAAGAAAGGTATGATTGATTTTCTATTTAATTACCTGAGGTCTGAAAATGAAAGTGATAGATTCCAACATATACAGTTTTGTTTGTAAATACAGGAAACAGAAAGATTTAGGTGAAACACTCTCCAGTAAAAAAATCAAAGTAACAAAATCAGTTTGGTACTTTGCAACAAAATACTTGATCAAATAATTTTCTGCAAAGAGACATCTATATTATATAATATGTATTATCAAAAATGCAAAGCCTAACTTAATCATCTATAATTTGAAAACTTTAAAATTGAGAAAAGTTCGAAAAAATTTAAGATGGTTACATTTCAGTCTCTCTCAACAACTAAATACATCACCAAAGATCTCTGCATTCTAAAGAAGAAGTAACAAGTATCATGTTATAAATGTGTGACCTCTGTCGTTTTATTCCATAAGAGCAGTTCACTAAATAGATCAATCTCACTGGAGCACAGAATCTTAATTAATTGTGTACATCATCCTTCTCTCCCTGTATTTTAACCCATTACACTATTAATTACTCTGAGTATGTTTTAGGAGAAATTCTCATAATGGATAAAAATAACCAGCCAATGACATGACTTTAAATCGAACAATGTCGTAAGTCCCTGGATGAGAAGACCGATAAGCGATCACCTACGTAACCAGCTGGTAACCTTTACGAACATTTTCCGTACTACACACTCTGGGTATGAAATAGTGAAAAGGTTAAAAAATAATAATTAAAAACTGAGGAAGCAGGATGTATGTATAAGCACAGGGGCGTGTATCGCTTAGAAACAGCGTTGAAAGACATATACCTATATAGACCCTACCCTATTACTATATTAAAAGGACATTCATTTTATATAGTAATAGGGTAGGGTCTATATAGGTATATGTGTTTCAACGCTGTTTCTAAGCAATACACGCCCCTGTGCATCCAACAAAGATGGTATTCTCGAAAGTTGAACTTCCTAGCGTTCTAGTTCTTTCAGGGATATTTGATATTTTTTATATTTTTCAGATGGACGCACTTACAAAATTGAACGAACATTTTCTCTCCTGCAACATCTGTACAGATATCTACAAAGATCCATGCACTATCGGCTGTTACCATACTTTCTGTAGAAGATGTTTGACAAAATATACAAAAACTCGAAGAGACGCCATCACTGCCAAATCTATCCGTTGTCCGAACTGCAACCAGATGACGAAAGTTCCTCGACCTCAAGAACCAGTGGATCAGTGGTGTCAACAATTCAAGCCAAGTTTTCTCATACAAGGGCTTCTGGATACTTTCATCTCTCAGGAGACTTCAGGTACTGACATTGTTCGTTAGTTTCGAGTATATAAGATACAATATTTTGATTTTAAAATAACTTAACATCTTGTAAATTATATCTATGTGACATTAACTAAAATTTTCTTTAGGAAATATATTGCTAATAGACTTGTATGCAGAGAGAAGACAGTTATTTTCAAGTTCTCTGTGTCAGAAAAAAAAGTATGAAAGAATTATTACCTACTAATAAAATTCCATTAAAACATTGTAGTCTGTAATTCTAGATGAAGGGGTTTAATTTTAACAACCAGTTGGTTCATTAACAAGTTTTGATTTTTTGAAGTAAATTTGGTAACAACAATTATGTTTAACTTAGTTTCAGCACAAGAACAACATTTATTGTTAAACATAACTTTTTTCAATATTTATTAAAATGTCAACATGAATTCACACAATTTACTATTTTTATGGTGCCGCGAATAAATAAATTTGTCAAATATCCCAACATTCCAACAGTATCACATGTTATAACGTTTTTCTCTATGTTTATTTTCAATTGAAACATTATTCCTCCTTCAGATCCTGTTGACAACTGTTGCTTCACCTGTCAGCAAAATGGAAAGACAACACAGGCCAAATCTGTGTGTGACGATTGTGACATCCTGTTATGTGAAGCCTGTGGTAAAGTGCATATAGCCACTCCAATGGCTGCAGATCATGTGATGTCACCTCTGGGCGCTGGATCAACTCCACAACTCAGGAAACGCAAAGTCATGTGTAAGGAGCACAACTGTGTGGTTGAATTTTGTTGCAAAGATTGTCAGAAAGTTGTTTGTAACAAATGCTGTATCTTCTACCACAAGAAATGTCATTCTGTTGTCACCCTCGACTCAATGATTCCCGAAATGAAACAAGTACTTCAGCAAAATTATGATCACATCAACTCTCAAAGTCAACAGGTAGGAAACACTTTGAAGATAAGGAGATCAGAAGAAGAGGAAATAACACAACACAAATCTTCTCTGCAGTCAGAGATCAGAAGAGTCAGTCAGCAAGCTGTTGATCTGATCAGACGAAAGGAGAAGAAACTCCTGGATGAACTGGATGTGGTCACTGAGAAGCAGACTGGAGAACTGAGAGGTCAGATAAAATCTGGAGAAATTGACCTTCAAACATATCAACAGTACACCGAGTTCATCAAACAAGTCCTGAAGTCTGAGAGCCCCACGGATTTGTATGAAACGTACATGCTGTGTCAGTCAGCGGAGATAACTGCTGAAATACAGAGAAAAGACAAACAAGGAGACAGAACGAAGAAAATTGAGTTTGAGAATCAGCTGGATGTGGATCAAATTGACAGAACTTTACAACTTGGTCATTTAAAGTTTAAAGAAGACAAGTCCAATCTCCAGGATACACCTAAACTCCTGTCTACAGTCAGTATTAAATCAAAGGATGACAACGAGACACCAGATCCCTGTGACATTGAAGTTTTGAATATTGCTGGTACAGATACACTGGTTGTTGCCGACTACAACAATTCAAGTGTCAAGTCCTGTTACACAAAACGCGGCACTCCTCACTGCACATCTCTCAAACTTTATGAACCTCCCTGGGCAGTAACAAAGATTAGCCAGGACAGAGTAGCTGTATCACACTGGTCACACAGTATTGAACTAATCAAGCTGACTCCTGACCCAGTCCGTGTTTCCTCAATCAAAACAAAGAAGGAGTACAGATGTCTGACTGCTCTCAGTGACACGACTCTGGCTGCAGGTTGTTGGGATCCTCCCAGTATTGACGTCCTGGATCTGTCAGGGAGAGTCCTGAGATCTGTGATCACACCCAGCACTGGTCAGCAGCTGATACAGACACCACGGTACATGTGTACAGCACGTCAGGGTCACATTGTAGTGGTAGATAGATGGTCAGGTACTGTCTACTGTGTAACACAGCAGGGGGAGGTTCTGTACACACACAAGCTGACAGGACGGTATGGAGCATGTGGTGGTGTAACAACTACAGACACTGGTTCTGTTATCGTGGCTGATTACTATGACAACAAGATCATCCAGCTGACTGAGACAGGGGAGTATGTGAGAGATCTGCTGACTGGACAAGATGGGATTGTTACACCACAGGGAATACGTGTACATGGGAACAAACTGTGTGTTACAGAAGATAACAGTGAACATGTCAAGATATTTCAGTTGTGAGCTTCATTGATATTGACAAAGTTCGATTTTGAAATAACTTTCTGTCATTCATTTATAAATCTCAAGTAAAAGAACAATATCTTTGCTTCAGAACGTAAAGTGATCAAACTTAATGTTAATGTGTTTCAGTCCATAACATTCTTCATTTAAAGCGTCAAATAGTTTGCACTTATGAACTATAATCATAATGTATCAATAATTGTCCATTGTTCAAGTTATGGTCTATTTGTTCATTGAGCAAATTATTCTTCTACTATTTAAACATACAAATCCCAAAGTGAATGATAACATTGTTCTTTTTTCTGTTCACAAGGAAACATAGTGAAATATCTATATACCCCTTATTTGGTCCACAGGTCACAAAATTCACAATTTAAAATTCTCTTCGGCTAAATAGTCTGCACCCAATATTACAGCCTTAATTATAGGTCTTTTCATTCTGGAGAAGATGATAATAGGTTTTTAGGTTATGACCTGTAAGGCCCTGATTTGGGGCCACAGGGTCACCAAATCTACAATTTAGAATCCCCATTTGCTAAATAGCCTGTACACAACTTTTAAGTGTTTAAGCCTTTTAATCTTGGGAGAAGAAGATGAAAATAGGTTTTTATAGGTCATGGCCTGTGAGGCCTTTATTTGGTGCCACATGGTCATCAAATCTACAATTTAGTTTTTCCATTGGCCAAGGAGTCTGCACATCAAATTTCAGCTCTCTGGAGTCATTGGTTCTGGCATTTTCTGGTCTCTGATTAAAAAAAATGAGAAGTTTATGGCCGGACGCCATGCCATGCCATGCCATAAGCCCATCGGGCCTTCCAGGCTAGATGAGCTAAAAATCAAATACAGTACAATCCATTCCATTACCATAAATTTGAAAACATAAACCCTGTAACTATCCACAGACAGTGAATGAGACACAAGGACTTTCAACCATTATTACACTTCATTATGTAACAGGCTCTGCTCTCTCAGCAATGACAAATATTCTTGAAAGCGGCGTTAAACCCCAACTCAACTCACCTCACCTCAGCAATGACAAACATGCCAAGCATTGAGAGTCCGCATAAACTATTATAGGTGCATCTTGAGACTTGACATTTGGATCATTTGATATTCATTATACAAAGATGATTTGCTTAAATTTTTTGTTTCGTAACTGTATTATTTTATGAAGGGAATGTTTGAGTGTGGACACCCTGACATGCCCATACTTGAAGGGGATTTAGAAACTTCAGTTTCTTTGTAACAAATGTTATATTCCGAAATGTTAAGCTTTCTATATCATGTGCTTTCATAGAAGTTGTTAAAGGAGAATATTAAAGAAAAACTTTATTTTAACATGTTCAACAGTATTGTTTAAGACAAAGTGTGTCAATTTTTTTAATTATTAAAATGCAACATTTTATGTAGTAACGTTGAAAAAACGTTTTCAGTGCGAGTCGTTTTCCGAAAATCCCCGAGAGTTAATCAGGCTGGCAGCAGTCACTTGATATGACGTCAAAGAGGCAGTTTTTTTCTACGTTCGTAGTGTTGTCATGGCTTCCTCGGATAGCGATGGCAGCGTTGATTTTCAACCATCTCACATAAATAACATCCTTTGTGAATCAACATTGAGTGGAACACCAGGAATTAAGTGAGGATGAGCTGTCAGAAGTCAACAGTGAGAGAGTTGGAAAGACAGATTCGTACGTAGGGACTGGCAAACTGTAACGTTAAAATTTCACAATTAGTAGTGGATTATGCCGTACATTAAATAGTTATTGTCTACATTTAGATAACATGGGTGTCAACAACTTATATGTTGTTTATTAAAATATGTTACTTCAAATTATACTTCCTTTATTCGTATAAAGGAAGAAGTACTGCAAGAAGGATTACTGTATTCAGCAGCTATCCAATATGAATGAAAATCCCAAAAGATCATATGCTTTTATGAACAAATTGCAAGGCAAGAGGACTGAATCCAAACTTCCACCTTCTGCATCAAACCAGACCCTTGCTGACTCATTTATCAACTTTTTTCTTGACAAAGTTGACATGATACGACAAAATCTCTCTGATGATATCACAGTGTGTGAAGATGTTGATAATAGCAGTACTCAGTACAGTGTGCAACCCCTGACTGATCTCGCTTTATTCACAGACTCAGAGATACGCAGTGTTATTCGATCATCAAAGCCCACTACCTGTGTTTTGGACCCAATCCCAACCAATATTATACTCAAACATTTGGATGTGATTCTTCCATGTATTACGAGTATTGTGAATAAGAGTATCGAAAGTGGAACGTTTCCAGAGATTTTCAGAACAGCTGTAGTGAAGCCTCTCCTCAAGTAGGACAATCTGGATCCATCACACTTGAACATTTTTAGACCGGTCTCAAATTTGACATTCCTATCCAAAATCATTGAAAAGGCTTTTCATATTCGACTTAAATGTCATCTTGCGGAGAATGCACTCATAGAAAAGTTCCAGTCAGCTTATCGCAAATTCCATAGTACTGAAACAGCCTTACTAAGAGTCATAAATGATATTCGTGGAGCAGTGGATCTGGGCAATATAGCAGCTCTGATATTGCTGGATTTGTCTTCAGCATTCGATACAATTGACCACAATCTACTTCTAGACAGACTCCGACATCAATATGGAATAGGTGGAACAGCACTACAGTGGATATCATATTATATTAAAGGAAGATCACAATTTGTGATGATTGGAAATGACAGGTCATCCACTGTCAACTTGAAATATGGTGTCCCACAGGGATCTGTACTTGGTCCAGTGTTATTTGTTCTCTATTGTGGCAGTACTTCAAACATCATCTCACAGCAGCGCCTCCTCCACCACTCATATGCCGATGACTGTCAGTTGTACAATCACTTTCATCATCATAACTCAGAAGAAGCTCTTTTGAATATAGCTAATTGTACCAGGTCCTTGAATTCTTGGATGACCGAAAACAAACTCAAACTGAACAGTGATAAAACGGAAGCAATAATTTTTGAACTAAGCAGCAGCTAAAAACAGTGGATATAAGCACCGTTAATGTGCAGACACGGACGTTCAGCTAACCAAGACTGTCAAGGATCTCGGTGTCTTGCTAGATCCAACAGTCACAATGGAAGCTCAGGTTAAGAATGTGTGCAAAATATGCTACTTGAACTTACGAGTGATTGGAAATATTCGTCCTTTGATCACCATGGAAGCTGCACAATGTCTAACCAGATGTCTGGTACTGAGTAGACTCGACTACTGTAACAGTCTTTATGTCGGACTCCCGGATATTCTCCTTGACAAACTTCAAAAGGTACGAAATACAGCAGCGCGGATCGTGACTCTAATATCTAAAGGATCGTACATTACTCCTGTCCTTAAACATCTTCACTGGCTTCCAATAAAAGCAAGGATTCAACTCAAAATTTTATGTCTAATGCATTAATCTCTGCATGATCAATCGCCTGCCTACATATCAGAGTTGATATCAGCCTATGTCCCAGCACGGGAGCTTAGATCACAACATCAGAATCTATTGACAGTGCGGAAGTGTAACCTCAAGTGCTTTGGTCAGAGATGTTTTGAGCATTTTGCTCCTAACATGTGGAACTCTCTTCCCAAAAATCTGAAACTATCTCCAACATTTGAATCATTCAAATCAAGTCTTAAAGCCTATCTTTTTGTTCAGTTCTATGGTACATAAGGACTTTCACAATCTATATCATGGATTTGTTATTGCTGTTTGAGTGAACTGAGCACATTCAAATGTGCATGACTATTATTATTATTGATTAGCATTATATGTTTAGCGCCTTGAGCATGCTTTCGAGCTTGGATATGTATGTGCGCTTTATAAATATGCACTATTATTATTATTATGATATACTGTACCGTTGAAGTAACCAGTTACACAGGACAAAATTAACCATCTTGATTCTCGATTATTCAAATCAGTTTGCTTTAAAAACGTATTCATATTAAATATTATTATTTAGATCTAATGTACAAACCACTGTTCAATCCTAATCAAGTAAGATAGACAGTAGCTATGCGAGAGATTTGGCAGTCACGATAACCGGACGAACACAATAATAAGGAACTCCTGATATTAGAAGCATGTAATAACGTAGTGTAACTGGTCAGATTAACCAAATATTTCCAGATGATACTATAGCCCTGTTTATACGGCGAACTTTGCACATATGCAATATTGCTTATGGTAGTAATAAACACACGTGAGTAAGAGTAAATTTACTATGCGTTCATGCCTGTTTAATTTCTGCCAAAGCAAATGGGCTTCCAACTCCTTTAATATATGAAAAGAGAATTACTAAAACATGCCAATTAATATACATGAATTAAATGTAAACTAAATAAATGACATTAATTTAAATCTGTCAAGACTGGTTTGACTTTATCGCCCTAATTATAATGAAAATCGGATAGTCAGATAGATTTCGAAGTTCATCGCGTGCAAAAACAAGTATTAAGAATTTCTGAAGTTCTCTTATATATTTCCTCAACCGATGTGAAGTCACTATGTCTGTAAACGACGAACTGTTACTAGAATAGTTAAAATACCATATTCACTCACGGTAGTAAATAATTGCAACTGCCCCTGACTATGTGCAAATTTGTTTACGGTAGTGAAAAAATTGCTTACGGTGGTAACATATACATATGTGCAAATGCGTCCATACGGCGAACGGGGGACTTGATGTGAGGTGAACCAAAAAATAAAAATATATATATTTTATACTAACCGCGCGATCTTTCACTTTGAGTCACTATCTACGTGTGCTTTAGTTTTGCCTTGCAGACAGTAATTAATTCAACCTGAGTTGCTAGACAGTTACGTGTTCTCCTATCACAAGTACACAAACCAAGCACCCACAAGGATTGAACACTGAAACTAATTATTTTTGCAATAACCATTTGTTGTGATATTGTGAACATATCCAATCAGTGGAAATGCATTCTTTAGTAAATATATTTTTTTTAAAAAACGGAATCCAACATAGGCGTAGGAAGGGTTCAAAAGTTGGGGGCAAGATTTAGATTTTAGTAAGTAGGGGTGGTGGGGTGTAATATAAGCGACAGATATCATTTTAGCGTTGGATATTACTATATTATTAGCTCATCAGGCCTGAAAGGCCCGATGGGCTTATGGCATGGCATGGTGTCCGGCGTCCGTCCATCCGTCCGTAAACTTTTCACTTTTTCGACTTCTTCTCCAGAAGACCAGAACCAATGACTCCACAGAGCTGAAATTTTATGTGCAGACTCCTTGGCCAATTGGGATTCTAAATTGTAGATTTCGTGACCCCATGACCCAAAATGGGATCACAGGGGTCACATCCTTAAAAACCTATTTTCATCTTCTTCTCCAGTTCTAAAAGGTCTAGAGAGCTGAAAAGTTGTGTGCAGACTCCTTGACCAATGGGGATTCTAAATTGTTGATTTCGTGACCCAAAATGGGGTCACAGGGTTCACATCCTTAAAAACCCATTTTCATCTTCTCCAGTTCCATAAGGTCTAGAGATCTGAAAAATTGTGTGCACTCCTGTGACCCTGTGACCCCAAATGGGGTCACAGCGGTCATGATCTTTTGCTTGTAAACAATAACTTAAATAACTTAAATATTCAACTTTAGATAGTAAATCAGTGAAACCCTGATGAGCTACAGAGCCCATGGCTCTTTTTTTCAAATGATTTATAACCAGGACATATTTTTGTGTGTTTGACAATGCCATTTTAGCTGCCACGTTGGCCATATTAAATTGAAATTAATCTAGTACATTTATTAGCCAATGACAAATAATTATACAACTGTGTACCAAGTTTCACAGTCAGAGCACGGCCTACACACCCCCATCCTCGGTGGTACCCAGGGTTTTATATAGAAGAAGAAGAAATGTGTATTTGTGTGTCACGCCACAACCAAGCATATACAAATACATTATTAAAAAAAAAACCTGGGTAATCGAGGATGACACATCCCATAAGAAGGCATTTATAAGTTATATCCTTATTAAAAGACTAGCTATTACTTATTTATAAAACTGTTTAAATTTAACGGCTCAAAATGCTCTGAACATAGTGAGACAGATTCCGACGGTTTTCGGTCCTTCTTTCCTCTTTGACACTATCCAAACCTTTCGCCGCGCTGCATCCGTCTTTTTACTTGAAAATTAAAAATAAATGAACTTCTGTCCAGGCTTTGATGAATTACTGCACACCACCGCTGCACAATATACCATATCAAGTCCAAAACTACCCGAATTCTACGTAATCAACCGATTCTTCATCTACTCTAATGCTTTCCCTTTCACTGCGCTTAGGACCAACGCGGTCCGTAGAGCATCTCTGACGTCACAGCCTAAACCTGCCGAAGGCTAGCGGCAAATATGCATACGCGCACAGGCAACAGTCGGTGCGGTTGTTATATCGCGTAATTAGTAATTAAACACGGCTTTCCATATTATTTTTGGGGGAATATATTTTTTAAAGTGTATTTTACTATAACAGAATATAAATCTTTACAAATATTCTCCTTTAAAGGTACATCCATTGTGTTGTTGGGGGTCACATATTGCAAACGTTATAAATGGAATTACTTTATCGAGAAGTACCGACTGTTACGGAAAACCACCATTGTGATGATAGTAGACTTAGCATATTGACGATATGAAGGTAAAAGTAGTGATTTCTTGTCGAAAACCGGACAATGCACAGCGTGTGGCCCGCGTTATTGAGTCAAACGTAATTTTGAAATCTTATTTATAACAGACAAAAAGACAAATTTGAGTTGATAATGTTTAATAGGTCATGTAACTACATTGCATGTAAATGGGACGTGCAGTTTCGGTTTCTGCACATGCGTAATGATGTTACTCAATTTTAATTGGAAATTAGTATTTATGATATATTTGGTGATTGGGGATAAATATGCAAGCAGAATGAATATAATTGTATTGTAGACAGCAGATATGTTTTGAGTTGGAACGTATAAAAGCCAAATATAATTTTATGAAACACAATGGATGCACCTTTAAAGGTTTTAGATAAAATGGCTCACGCCAAAATTTGATGAAGGGATAGGATCAAATGAAGGAACATATAAAGTCTCCATTTAACAAAGATATTATTCAGAAAATGTTGGCTTCCTAATCATATATATCCTGACATTGACTGTCAACTTTTTACTGGATGTTTTATTTATGTATTTGAATCGAATCACTGTCCGAACCTCGGTTAGTTTGCCCTATAGGCCCTATTCTATTCTTGTAACATGTTGAGGCGAGACTTGAATTTAAAAAAATTGTCAGTCTGTCTGCCTGTCCAGATTGTTGGGTGTAATCCGCCGAGAGGTGTCGCTGCAAGCAGGAAATTATCAAGGTAGGTTCAGAGTGTTATACTCGGTGTCAGTATTTGACTAAAAGAATTATAGAGGAGTTCATTGATAACTTATACATACACAAACTATTAGTAGGTAGCCCAGGATACAGTTAGCTCAGTTTAAATAAATATATGAGATTGATAGCGTTTGTATTTAGCCTATTAATTATTCCTACTTTCTCTTTTGGTAAGGATACGGCTTATAACATGTATGTGCTTTAGAAGTTCCGATTTGATGTTTGATGAATCCAATATTTATAGAGTAACACAAAGTAATCGATATACCAGACGATTCATCAATATAATATAAACAATTCTATGTATTAAACACATAACTACTACTCTAATTGTCTCTTTAGACTGGCGGGACACTTGTTGAAACCTGTACTGTTGTTAAGCACAGTAAGGTAGCCTAATCAATATACAACAAAGGGAGGTAACTCGTAGTGTACCTTTTCACAATGTATGGTGACATTCAAAGAGCCCTTTTAGATTACGTACAGGCCCGTAGCAAGCGGGGGGGGGCAGGGGGGGGCCCGGCCCCCCCACTAATTTTGGTAAAAAAAATTTTTTTTAAAACCCCGTTCAATGTGTTGATTTCAAAATGATAACTATTTTCATGCTTGGTTAGGCCAAGAGCTGCCTGATGATCTTTCCTGTGTATTGAAAAAAAAATAGTAAAGTAAACTTAAAAGTACCAATTTAGCGGCTCTGGTGTCATAGTTACTATTATAGATTAGGTTAGTTACTTTTATATTAGAATAAAATATGACCTGTTTTATAATGTTTATTTTATTTTCTCTCCCCCCCCCCCCCCCCCCCAACTGAGCTACAAATTTTTAAATTTCGGCCCCCCCACTTTTCAAAACGGTGCCCAAATATGACTGCATATGAATCTTTTTTAACCTCTTGTATAATTATTTTCTAATCTTTTTAATCCTTTTATATGCCGGGCGCATATAGGCCATTTGTTGGCCCAACGTCGCCCTTAATTCCACCTACCTACCTACCTACCTTTCACAATGTTATAAGTCATTGTCAGAAATAATAGTAAAACAACAGGTCTCAATAACAAAACTTTTGCTGTTTGACACTATTTTTAAAGATGAAAAGCATGACACATTTTAATTCAATTAGATTCATTGCTAACATTGTTTTTAGCCAATTTATTGTTCCAACTTCTCTTTAGGTATTAGATGTACGCATATACACCTTAAAAGGGCTTTAGAAGTTGGATTTGATATTTCATGAAGCAAATATGCAATCAAAGTTTGTAGAGTGGCAAGTAATGTTTCTAGTAGACGACTCATCAGGAAGGTGTAAACAACATTATTAATTACTATTTGACACTTTAAAAGGAAACTGCGTCAAGGATAAAAATGAGTCTCATCTTTATCTCACTAAGCTGATTAGAGTGTCTGCTAACGATTTACGTTTCACTTTACTGTCTACATGCACACACCGTGTATGTGTACACCTCAAAATTGTTACTCAATGGAAGTGAACAAAGTTCTCTGCGAGAGTCCAGTTTGTTTTTGTGCATTTGGTGTAGGAATTTGTTTTATAAATCGGTTTTCAGGTACTTATGACAAAAGATATTTCAGGCTGTAAAATAGTAGACATTAGTAAACACAAAGTTGGTTTTAGAAATGAGAAACTGAGCAGAACTAGCTTAAAAGAGGCTGCATGCCGAACAAATATATTTGCACACAAACGCGGTCCATATATTTGTTTAAAACAAACATACGATTTTTTCAAGTATATGTCCAAAAAGGCTGATACATATTTATCAAAACTTGAAAATTTAGTCCAACGAATAGTTACTGAGGTATTTACATTCAATGACTGCTGGTATAATATCGTGGTGAACACGATCATTAAGAAAACACCAAGAGGCTGTAATTCGTTCACCATCCCCGTTAGTAACTCGTTCACTTTGTTTGACACCATGTGTGGTTCAGGGGTTCTAATTTTGTTATTTATTATGTCAATAATACGTCTCAATATTTGGCATATATGTCCATATATGGATGTTTCACAACATGGTAAAAAAATATATGAGTATTTTTTATAGATTTTCTGAAAGCAAGGTAATATCAAACAGACGTAAGTTCGTAAGTTCACATGCGAAATTCGACTCCTAAATTGTGATGTAACAGTCGACTGAGGGCACATAGTGACATTATATTTCATCTACATCTTCACCGGTGTGTACCATTTCACAGCCTGAAACATCTTTTCTCATTAATACCTCAAAGCCGATTTATCCAACAAAATCCTACACCAAATGCACAAAACTAAACTGACCTCTAGCATAGAAATTCGTTCACTCCCGTTGAGTAACAATTGCCAGGCGTACACGTTCCTACGGTATGATGCAGTAGAGTTTATTACCAATAACGTCAATTGTCTGAAATTCGGTGTCTGTGACTTGTTAACAGACATGTTAATCAGCATAGGTAGATACACATGATCTGATTTTTATTCTCCTCGAAACAGTGTCCATTTAAAGGGAGGGTTCTGTCGCCAGCTTGTTTTTTTTAGCATTACGTGAAATGAAGACACACTTTATTGTACCTAATTTTAAAACTTTTTAATAATAAAAGACATACACAATGTGACTGTAGTATTCACATAGTAACAAATCACATGTCATAAGACTAATAAACAAATAATAAAATGTTATTCTGTAGCAAAGATTTCCCCAATTGCAGTCCAGATGAATGGCTTCAGTTCTCGTTGTTTTTATTTTTCAATGTGTGCGCTGTTTATAAAGTTGTGATATATAAAGTCATCAAAATATTACCTTAATTAGTATCTTTCAATAGAACTGTTTTAATCATGTATTGATAACATATATGTGTAATCAGGAATATCCTCTCGAATTTCGTTTCCACAAAAAATACCCCGATAGAACCTTCCTTTTGAGTACTTCTATACGGCAGACAATTTGTTGAAACGTGTAACTGAAACAAAGTGAGGGAACCCGTCATATCCTATTTGTTACACTATCAGTATCAAGAGTTTTCTATGATAGACTTGTATCAGATGACAGTAAACATGAGATATGTTTGAAATGACTGTGACTTTGACCAATGATCTTAAGTATTTAAAGATATGGAAGAAAGGTATGATTGATTTTCTATTTAATTACCTGAGGTCTGAAAATGAAAGTGATAGATTCCAACATATACAGTTTTGTTTGTAAATACAGGAAACAGAAAGATTTAGGTGAAACACTCTCCAGTAAAAAAATCAAAGTAACAAAATCAGTTTGGTACTTTGCAACAAAATACTTGATCAAATAATTTTCTGCAAAGAGACATCTATATTATATAATATGTATTATCAAAAATGCAAAGCCTAACTTAATCATCTATAATTTGAAAACTTTAAAATTGAGAAAAGTTCGAAAAAATTTAAGATGGTTACCTTTCAGTCTCTCTAAACAACCAAATAAATTACCAAGGATCTATGCATTCTATGGAAGAAGTAACAAGTATGTTATAAATGTGTAGGGGTGTAACAATAAATCGAACTATTGATGCATCGCAATAGTTGGCTTGGCAATAGTAATATATCGATAGTATATACAAAAACACTATCACTATCGCAATAGTAAGGTTAACTATCGATTCTATCGAAACTATTAACTTTCCCTTAATTATGAATGATTTACACAAGCCTCACTGCATTTGATTCAAGATTTGTCATTTTAGAATGTCAAAAGAGAAGAACTGGAGATAGGAAATAGCAATATAACAAAAAGTCTTTACATTTATGATTTCTTTACTGATTTTGGTTCCATAGTCCTTACATCACTAAACATTTCTACTAAAACCTATAAGAAATCTAGTTGATTATTGCGTATTTGTACCCAAAAAAGCTATCGCAATAGTTATTGCAATATTGAGTTACAATAGTCTATCGCTATCGCAATAGTAAGTGGCAATAGACTATCGCTATCGCAATAGTCCCGTTGGGTCAATAGTCACCCCTATAAATGTGTGACCTCTATCGTTTTACTCCATAAGAGCAGTGCACTAAAGAGATCAATCTCACAGGAGCACGGAATCTTAATTAATTGTGTACACCATCCTTCTCTCCCTGTATTTTAACCCATTACACTACTAATTACTCTCATAATGGATAACAATAACCAGCCAATGACATGACTTTAATCGAACAATGTCGGGAGTCCCCGGATGAGAACCGATAAGCGATCATCAGTTTTCAAAACACACATTTCATTGGCCATCCTCGGTTACCCATGGTTTTATATATGCTCCGTTACTCTCCACTATATCACCCATGGGAAACCTTATCAGGAGAATCTGTACTCAAATTACCCGCCCTTCACTTTCAGCTTCCTATGCCTTTTGGTTTTGGAGAAGAAGTCGTTTAATGGTTTTTATAAATAAAATGCTTGTCATATTTTGAGCCAAACCTTCCCACAAAACATATTCTAAAGGTTTTCGGACGGACAACAGCCTTTAGGCATGATGAGCTTGAAATTCACAAGGTTATCTACTGTTAAAATCTTTTTATTTTTATCATTTATATTACAATTCGGAGAAATATAATTTTATAATTGCTTTATATTTTTCAGATGGACGCACTTACAAAATTGAACGAACATTTTCTGTCGTGCAACATTTGTACAGAGATCTACAAAGACCCATGTACTATCGGCTGTTACCATACCTTCTGCAGAAAATGTTTGACAAAATACACAAAAACTCGAAGAGACGCCATCACTGTCAAATCCATCCGTTGTCCGAACTGCAACCAGATGACGAAAGTTCCTCGACCTCAAGAACCAGTGGATCAGTGGTGTCAACAGTTCAAACCCAGTTTCCTCATACAAGGGCTTCTGGATTCATTCATCTCTCAGGAGAGTTCAGGTACTAACATTGTTCGTTAGTTCCGAGTATATAAGATACATTATTTTTCTTTATAAATAACTTAACATCTTGTAAATTATATCTATGTGATATTAACTAAAATTTTCTTTAGGAAATATATTGCTAATAGACTTGTATGCAGAGAGAAGACAGTTATTTTAAGTTCTCTGATAAGGAAGACATTGTGTCAGAAAAAAAGTATGAAAGAATTATTGCCTACTTATAAAATTCCATTAAAACATTGTAGTCTTTAATTCTAGATGAAGGGGTTTAATTTTAACAACCAGTTTGTTCATTAACAAGTTTCTATTTTTTTGAGTAAATTTGGTAACAACAATTTTTTCATAGTTTCAGCACAAGAACAATATTTTTTGTTAAACATAACTTTTTTCAATATTTATTAAAATGTCAACATGAATTATTAAAATAAGTCACATAATTTACTATTTTTATGGTGTGAATAAATAAATTTGTAAAATATCCCAACATTCCAACGGTATCACATGTTATAACGTTTTTCTCTATGTTTATTTTCAAATGAAACATTATTCCTCCTTCAGATCCTGTTGATCACTGTTGCTTCACTTGTCAGCAAAATGGGAGGACAACACAAGCTAAATCAGCTTGTGAAGATTGTGACATCTTGTTCTGTGAAGCCTGTGCTAAAATTCATATGGCCATTCCCGCGGTAGCAGATCACGTGATTTCACCTCTTGGCGCTGGATCAACTCCACTACTCAAGAAACGCAAAGTCATGTGTAAGGAGCACAACTGTGTGGTTGAATTTTGTTGCAAAGATTGTCAGAAAGCTGTTTGTCATAAATGCTGTATCGTCTATCACAGGAAATGTCACTCTGTTGTTACCCTCGACTCAATGATACCTGAAATGAAACAAGTACTTGAAGACAATTATGAGCGTATCAACTCTCGAAAGCAACAGGTAGGAAACACTTTGAAGAGTAGGAGATCAGAAGTGGAGGACATATCACAACACAAATCTTCTCTGCAGTCAGAGATCAGAAGAGTCAGTCAGCAAGCCGTGGATCTGATCAAAAGAAAGGAGAAGAAACTCCTGGATGAACTGGATGTGATCACTGAGAAGCAGACTGGAGAACTGAGAGGTCAGATAAAATCTGGAGAAATTGACCTGCAAACATATCAACAGTACACCGAGTTCATCAAACAAGTCCTGAAGTCTGACAGTGGAATGGATCTCTTTGATATGTACACGCTGTGTCAGTCAGGGGAGATAACTGCTGAAATACAGAGAAAAGACAAACAAAGAGACAGAACGAAGAGAGTTGAGTTTGAGAATCAGCTTGATGTGGATCAAATTGACGGGACTTTACAACTTGGTCATTTAAAGTTTACAGAAGACAAGTCTAATCTCCAGGATACACCTAAACCCCTGTCTACAGTCAGTATTAAATCAAAGGATGACAACGAGACACCAGATCCCTCTGACATTGAAGTTTTGAATATTGCTGGAACAGATACACTGGTTGTTACTGACTACAACAATTCACATGTCAAGTCATGTTACACGAAACACGGCACTCCTCACTGCACATCTCTCAAACTTAATAAACTTCCCTTTACATTAACAAAGATTGGCCAGGACAGAGTAGCTGTATCACACTATCATCACAACAGTATTGAACTAATCAAGCTGACTCCTGACCCAGTCCATGTTTCCTCAATCAAAACAAAGAAGAAGTACACATGTCTGACTGCTCTCAGTGACAAGACTCTGGCTGCAGGTTGTAGAGATCCTCCCAGTATTGACGTCCTGGATCTGTCAGGGAGAGTCCTGAGATCTGTGATCACACCCAGCACTGGTCAGCAGCTGATACAGAAACCACGGTACATGTGTACAACACTTCAGGGTCACATTGTAGTGGCAGATGATATGTCAGATACTGTCTACTGTGTAACACAGCAGGGGGAGGTTCTGTACACACACAAGGTGGCAGGAGGGTATACATATGGTGGTGTAACAACTACAGACACTGGTTCTGTTATCGTGGCTGATTACTATGACAACAAGATCATTCAGCTGACTGAGACAGGGGAGTATGTGAAAGATCTGCTGACTGGACAAGATGGGATTTTTAGACCTAAGGGAATACGTGTACATGGGAACAAACTGTATGTTACAGAATATAACAGTGAACATGTCAAGATATTTCAGTTGTGAGCCTCATTGATATTGAAAAAGCTCGATTTTGAAAAAACTTTCTGTCATTCATTTATAAATCTCAAGTAAAAGAACAATATCTTTGCTTCAGAACATTAAAAGTGATCAAATTTAATGATAATGTGTTTCAGTCCATAACATTCTTCATTTAACACGTCAAATAGTTTGCACTTATGAACTATAATCATAATGTATCAATAATTGTCCATTGTTCATGTTATGGTTTATTTGTTCATTGAGCAAATTATTATTCTTCTATTTAAACATACAAATCCAAAAGTGAATGATAACATTGTTCTTTTTTTTCTGTTCACAAGGAAACATAGTGAAATATCTATATACCCCTTATTTGGTCCACAGGTCACAAAATTCACAATTTAAAATTCTCTTTGGCTAAATATACTCATGGAAATGAATAAAGGAACACTTAAACTGTCGAAAATTTCCTTGAGGGATAACACCATGTCAGGACGCTAAATACGCCTAACATGTTCGGGTTGGGTAGAAAAACCAGGCAACATACCTTGACTTGAAGCATGTGCATCTTCAGTTTGAGTTGAAAATCATGATTACCTTGGGTTATAAAATGCCTTAGAAGGCAGAAACGTAAGTCATCTATCACACGCCTGAACGATGTAAAGACAGTGCCTGACAAATGCTCAAAAATGACAAGCCATAGGCCAGATTAATGGGGGAAAGTTAATCTGCCAAACAGCCCGGAACCTCTACAAATCCAAGAGTGTGTTTTGAATACTCTTGAACCTCTGTCGGCCGACTAATGACGTCATGATGAGACCTGGTCTTTGGAGTGAGCGGAAAACCAACCTTAGAGAAGATCGCTTGATTAGGATAATAACTCTGTGTGACAGATTCCAATCATCATCCAAAATTAACATTAGCTTCCGTCAGATAACAGATGTGCGGCTTTCAAAGTGAACTCTGTGAAATTGACTGAAAACAACAGGTCTGAACACACAGTGTCCATTTGTTGGTGTGCAGATGACAGCTCAACACAAATGTCTGTGGATGGGTGGGCTAGAGCTCATCGTTGTCATCTGCTGCGACATTCGCGCTACTCGATGTTTAGCAATGAATATCGCTTTAACATTGACTTTGCAAACGGACAGATTTGCATCTGGAGGCAAAGTAATGAGCGTTACACTGGGTGGACCGTCAAACAGTATGATGGGTATGGGGACGGCTCTATTATGGTTTGTGGCTGGATAACGTAGGATGGTAAAACTTAACTCTTACATGTTGCTGGCAGACTTATTCGTGTACGTAACAGGGATGAAGTTTTGTTGCCCATCACTGTACCATAGAGTCAACGCATTGGACGTAACGTTTGGTTGCAGCAAGATAAGGGCTGGCCCAACACCGCTCAAGTTTCAAGGCAGTATCTGCAGAATAACTTTATGCGGATTCTGCATTGGCAATCTACACGTCCCGACAGTAATCCCTTAGAGCATCTCTACGATGGTCTGTATCACAGAGTTCTAGAATGCAAAATAAAGCCTCAGAACCTCAACCTCAGCCAAGGGTGGGTAATTTGAGTACAGATTCTCCTGATAAGGTTTCCCATGGGTGATATAGTGGAGAGTAACGGAGCATATATAAAACCATTGGTAACCTAGGATGCACCTCACCTCAGCAATGACAAACATGCCAAGAATTGAGAGTCCGCATGAACTATTATAGGTGCATCTACGTTATATTCAATGTTTGAGACTTGAAATTTGGATCATTTGATATTCATTATGCATTGTTTCGTCACTGTATTATTTTATGAAGGGAATGTTTGAGTGTGGACACCCTGACATGGCCATACTTGAAGGGGATTTAGAAACTTCTGTTTCTTTGTAACAAATGTTATATTCCGAAATGTTAAGCTTTCTATATCATGTGCTTTCATAGAAGTTGTTAAAGGTACATCCATTGTGCTGTTGGGGGGTCACATATTGCAAACGTTTTAAGGAGAGATGGGACGATGAAACAAAATATTTTAGAATTCGTTTATTTTTTCAAAATAGCAGGTTTATTGTTTCTCTTATCCAAAAATCTAAGAAAATTTGGGGGTCACCGAACGATTTAAAGAGTTATCGGCATTAATAATAATACTCCCGTCGGCAAATTACGCCTTTTTTACGGATTTGATGTATTTAGATGAAGCGCTCGCTTTCAACGAATAAGCTCAGAATCCTTTCAAATACATATCAGTTACATACGGGGATGCATAGCAAGTCTATATTTTGAAAATTAATGACACTGGAAAGAGAAACAAAATTAAATTAAGCACTTTTTATTTAAAAACGGCATTTTTCTCATCGTTTTTCGCATATTGAACAGGATTTCTTACTAACACACATATTTTAGATATTGAAAAAAATGCAATATAATGTGCACATTTGAATAAACAAACGAATTCAGAAATAAAAATAGGGGGTGACCGGAGGTTTTTCATCACTTTAACGTCATTTTTTAAATTACCTTCATAAACGTAAAAACCTAACGTCACGGCAATTTTGATGGTTTCAAGTGTAACATTGACGGCCTACCGTGTAATCATTATTGAACATACTATCAATCTAGGAGTGCATGATGGAAGAATAACTATCAGTTGATTATACCAGGCGATTTAAATTCATCAGTTACTAAAGATACGTATGTAATTCGAATAACACACACAGTAACATATTTACCGCGAATATAGGTGACGATAACGTTATGCGGCAAGTCGTAAAATGACCGTTAAAAAGGCGTTACGGTAAATTTAAGCACTTTCCGTTAGTGTATGGATAAGCGTATGCCCCAAACAACATAATCCATATATTTTAAGACCTATTCACTACAATAATTTGTTGTCGCAAATGTTACCGTAAGCGAGTTCGATTTCTGGGTCCCATCTCTCCTTAAATGGAATTACTTTATCGAGAAGTACCGACTGTTACGGAAAACTACCATTTTGATGATAGTAGACTTAGCTTATTGACGATATGAAGGTAAAAGTAGTGATTTCTGGTCGAAAACCGGACAATGCACAGCGTGTTGCCTGCATCAGGGAGTCAAACGTAATTTTGGAATCTTATTTATAACAGACAAAAAGACAAATTTGAGTTGATAATATTTAATAGGTCATGTAACTACTGTGCATGTAAATGGGACGTAGAGTTTTGGTTTCTGCACATGCATATTGATGTTACTCAATTTTAATTTGAAACTAGTATTTAGGATATATTTGGCGATTGGGGATAAATATGCAAGCTGAATGAATATATTTGTATTGTAGACAGCACATGTTTTGGGTTGGAACGAAGCCCTGATCTGTTTCTGAAAATCCTGTTTCTCATATGGTCCTTTTCAATATTTAATAAAATGTTGATATTTTATGAATAAATTCTCTTTGATCATATGAGTCCAAGACTAAACCAGCCTCACACACAGACTGTAACTGTAACCTGAAACAATGACACATGCTGTTTGTATGTGGTCACTGCCCAGGTCAACACAATGCAATTACACAACATGCAGACCCTGGACTCACAGCCAGTGAATTATATATTTTAATTGTTGTTTTCGCCACTTAAATATTTTTCTGTACTGGAGAAGAAGATATGGTGTCACAATCTCATGTACCCGGTGGCTACTTTCAATAGTCTTATCTTATCATTTAATCACCAGTTATATTCAGTTCACATATCTCATGTAAAATAAAAAAATTCTTGACTTCTCTTCAACTTATTTCTTGCCGCCTGTCACAATATTCAGTTCATAGGCTATTCATCAGTTCTCATTTCACATTGATTACATCAAACATATCTATAATGTAGGGGGGCGGGATAGCGCAGCCTGTCTGGAAACATATTGCATTGTCAAAGGATTGAGTCGAAGTTTGCTCGCTTTGCTACGTAGCGCTACATTGAGCAATCGCGTTCAAGAGGGGTTTAAAAGTAATCGCTAATTGAGCGATTACTTTGAAACCTCTCTTGAACACTTGCCCTGAACTCCTATAATGTAACATTACAATTACTCTCTCTGCCTCACTTGCTGTGGACCAAACTGAAACCTGATCCTCCCCCTTACCAAGGCCCTGCCCCTGTGTTTATTCAATATATTGAAATATTGTCAAAATACAGACGCTGTGTAATCTAATATATCTCAATATATAGAATTTAGTTTTATGTCCAGTCCTACCGGCGAGATGGGTGGTTGAATCCCTGCCATAAGCCCATTTCAAACCTGATGAGCTAAAAGGGAAATTCAGGGTCACAAACTGAATTCAGGTCAGAGAAAATGAAAGGTAAGGTGAGTTTGACACCGCTTTCAAGACTATATCACTTACGATATATCTAAAGCCTGCAACGCCAAGGTGGCTATCCTGTGAGCATCAGCTGGAACTAGTAAACCATAGGTGGTACTGCGCTGAAATTCAGTGTAGCATTGCACCCAAACCTTACTGTAGAACAGTTCTCTAACTCAGACAAATTTGCCAAGCATCTGGTGCCAGAACCCGGACCTATTGATCAAAAGTCGAACATGCTAACCTCCCCCAAAATTAAAGAAGAACAAGGACAAATCGGTGATGTAGAAAGGGTTTCCTTTATTTCTGAGTGTGATATTACTATGAACATAAGACAGAAGATTTGAAAATTATGTCGAAACCGAGAAAATCAGCTGAAGAGGTCTAATGAGTTAACTTGAAAAAAGATATTTTCCTTTTTGTATTATAAATAGAAATGGAGAGGAAAACTACCTAAAGCTGACGCTGGATTGAAATATACAACAGGTCGCAGAATCTCTTTCAAATGAAGCAGCAAAATAAATACATATCATACATAAACTCCTATGTAACTTCAGTTTGTCTACCTAGTAATCACATTGCACGTACAACATAGAAAATATGTCTGTATATTTTCATGATTTCTCCGTCCGTGCACAAGGGAGAGGTCCCGAAACAATAGCGGGCTCGACGAGATCGAACCGTGATGTTCTACATGGAGAATAAGCAATATTAACAAGATGATTTGTACACGTCTGTTTCTCAACAGACAGGCATTATTAAAATCACTGAAACGTGCAAAATGACAAAGTCACATCGCAATCGGAGGTACCATTATCATTTCAAAACACTTATACGCATTTGCACAAAGGCTGAAAACCAGACCAAAGTTGGTTTTCTCCGCACACCTTGTCAAAGCTGGGTGTTCCCCGCAAAGTGAAATACCCCAACAGAACCGGGGTTACATATATATATATATATATATGAATATCTATATTTGATAAAATTGCGAGTTGGTCCTGTTTGGCATATTTCTGGCGGCCGAAGAGCCAGCTTTGACAAGAGGTCATTACATGTTTGGTCGAGCCTTAGCAATCAACGTTCGGCTGGTCGTACCGAGGTGACGTTTCGCCGCCAAGTGTTTAGGTTAAGTCCACAGCTACATTGCCTGTTAGAGTTAACACGAGCATCCCTCCTTGGGTTTGTTCTGTTCTTTTGTTAACACGATTTGGTCTGGGAACTCGTTGTATAGCTCCACTTCAGACTCCTGCATCAGTGCGTTCTTGGCGACCGTCTGGAAAGCCTGCTCCACGTTGATCGCTTCTTTAGCGCTCGTCTCAAAGTACGGGATGTCGTTCTTGCTGCTGCACCAACTCTGTGAGCGTTTCGCCGATACCTGCAACACAATTGGAACGAATATTTAACTCATATGATAAAGTGTTTTATTATATGATGGACGAGTCTTCTGTTTTGTGATTGGCCGAGACGGATGGTCATCGACAATGATCAAACGTTATGTTGCCGCGGGAAGCGTCACGCGAGAGCGACATAATAATCCAATGACCTGGAGCTAAAAATAGATCATCATGTTTCATGTTCATGTTTAGTTATTTAAGAATAAAGTTTTTGTTTTCAAATTGTTAGATGTCATTAAATTTGGGTTTACAAGTAAAATTAGAAAAAAAGAAACTTTTTTGTGAAAAAAAATGAATTTCTAAAAGAATGAATTTTTGAAAAACATTTAAACCTTCATGAATCATAATAAAACAGTTATTGACATCAGTTATCGGTGAAACAAATGATTTATCGACCTCGGAAAGTTATGTTCACCTCGGCTATCGCCTCGGTGTACATAACTGTTCGGAGGTCGATAAACCATTTGATCCACCTCAACTGAAGTCAACAGTTGTATAATAATACAAACCATTGCTGCTACTAGGAGTATCAATTAATTAATTAATTATTTAATTAAGAATTGTGTCCACATTGCGTATCTAAATACATACCTCTATTCTTTTCCCACAGAGGTTACTCCCTTCAGATTTTCTATCATAAACTAAGTTACATGTTGAGCAATTTCTCAGCTAGAAATAGAGAATCCCGATTGGTTGCCTTAGTTAGTTAGGTTCGCAATCACTGAAGTTGTTTCAAAATTAGCATTCCGTAACAGTCGAAATGGCTAGTTGAGTTGCTTCATTTGTGAGTTGCGCACATATTGTTTACAAGACATAATTTGGTTGCAGATGTAAAACGATTGATTGGACTAAAATAAAGACTTTACCAGTGTTGCAAACTTTCACCGCCAGTGGATTATGAAATATAGCTTATACTTAATAGAGGTTACCATAAGAATCTGACTGGAGTAGAGAATGACATACATCTAGGTTTCTGCAATCTCACTTTCACTTAGCTTTAAGTTCAACGGTGTCACTGGCTGGTATGTATTTGAGATGATATTAGTTGTAGCTAGTAGCTAACTAAGTTATGATGGCAATGGCATCAGGATCCAACAGGGAAAACATTGGAGCTAATTTTGAACTAGATCAGTATTTCTTCATTAAATATTGTTATTTAATCATTTAATTATAGCCAAAATATTCTAATAGGGTTAAGTTAAGATATATCTTTAAATTCAAACATGTCTAAGACAATGTCAAGATATTTATTTTCCCTTTAAAACTGCCACACAATGAATAAGTGTACTGTTAATAGAATTGTACTTCCTTTATGTTTCCTTTCCTCTTCAAATACCTTCCTGTTTGTAGCTTACAAAGCATGGATTCACTAAATGGGTGGCCAGAAGGGAAATGTTACGAAAACTATGAATCAATCCATTTTCATCAAAATTGTAGTAAATCTGTCACATAACCATGAATATGTGATACATTTTTTAATTATTATATTATTAAATTTCCTATTGTGATGTACACTCAACATGCCCTCTCCAAATAATAAACTGTGAGTTTTAATAAAACAACAGTAGCTATATCCTGAACACTAAGCAACAAGGTCTCATTAATTGTACAACATGTCAACATTACGTCGAGATAATTAATTTTCTGACTAGGAACCCATCAATTACTTCTTTCAATCTCTATTGTTCCAATGTTATCCTTTCAGTCCTATTTACTTCCTTCCTCACTCATCATAATGTTTAATTATCATACATCTCTCTTCCTCAATCCTTCAATCTTTGTGTACAGAATAACATTTAGTCTCCAGTCCACTTACAATTGCGCTTTTACTTGAAAACAATTCCTGTCTCAAAATATGACAGGCACTCCAAAAGGTTTGGTTCATCAAGATGGGCACATCTACAACTCGACCCCAATCTAAAAGGAGTCCACAAACAGCTGATGGGCGGGCAGATATATCAAACTCTGCTTTCTCACCGCCATATTTTTTTCTTCAAAACTTCATTGCTAAATTCTTCCGAGGCCTTTCTTCATAACTTCCTACCAACCCATCTGATTACATAACTCTGTACATTCTTCATTCCTTCCCTAATTACGTTTTTACCTCATTTCTTCCCTATTCCTCTATGCTTGGATCCTTCATTTCTCCTCTTGGTTTTTGACTCCCCATCTTTCCCTCATTACCTCTCAATTATTCATCCTTCCCTTCTCTCTCCAACTTTCTACATGCATCAATTCCAACTCTTTCCACTCCCTATCATAACTTTCCCTCATCTTCCTTAGCTTTTCTAACAATCGTTTTTCATTCTCTTCTTCCCTTATTTCTATCTTCATCCTTCCCCCAATTCCCCTCTTCATCCACACCTTTACCCTCTGAAGTACTTACCGCTCTGTTCGTCAAGTCAATCTTGTTGCCAATGACAACAAAGGGGAAGTGTTCTGGGTCGCGTGGACTGGCTTGTATAAGAAACTCGTCTCGCCACCCGTCTAAGTTCCTGAATGTATTGGGCATCGTCACGTCAAACACGAGCACGCAGCAGTCAGCACCTCGGTAGAATGCCACGCCCAAACTCTGGAACCGTTCCTGGCCTGCCGTGTCCCATATCTGTTGGGAGATTTTAGAAAATCTAAACTTAAAGTATCCACATTTCTTTAATATAAAATCAAGGTTTGATCTATCGCTGATGGCTTTTTTAAAATTACGGGACTCAAAGTTAGTGTGCTATTTTGGCATTTTAGAAAATTTTAATTTTACAAATCTGAGTTGAATCTAGATTTCAATTTCAGGAAACTGACTTTACATTCAGTTCAGGAAGAACTACAGAGCAACTTAATGCTTCCTGCTAACAAGCGTATTTCAGTTATGATTATCAAACAAAGTTACTCTTATTTTACGAGGTCAGACGGATTTGTCAAATTTCATTATTTTCATACATTGCAAGGACAGATTGAAAACCAGTGGGTAAAAGAATGGTCATTGTCCTCCAATTTACAGGACCTATTTATCTTTTGACAGATCATTTATTTAAGAACATTTGGTAATGGAAGCTTTGAGGTTGTGTAATGACTGAAGAGGAACATGGCTATCCTGAAAAAATAGAGCCATGGGCTCTGTAGCTCATCAGGATTTATTTTGTTTGATGATGATGATTGTCTCAATATAAAGCACAATCCCTAACCCTGATACATCTTAGTCTTGAAATTGAGAGAGAGCACTCAGCAAGGTCACCACACACGAGATTATGCAATATTCTGACCCCTTGGCCAGCTGTGTTTTTTGTGGTTTACCGCCAAATTATGTAATAGACTCTGGCTTGCACTAAACACTGGCAGCAGTGATCTAACTGTATAAGGCTTAGAGAGAACAGGGAATGTGATGAATCCCATGGTACATAGTACAATTTAGAATCCCCTTGGCTAAATAATCTCTGCACAATTTTAATGGTTCTAAGCCTTTTCATCCAAACATCTAAACATTCTGAACGCAATATTCCTTCTAGTTTGTTCTGGAGAAGAAGATGAATAGTTTTTATGTTTTGAACTGTGAGGGCCTTTCTTTTTATAATATCCACAATTTTCAGTTCATAGGCTATTCAATAGTTCTCATTTCACATTGATAACATCAATTTGACAAACATGTCCACAATGTAGATGGTTATCGCAAGTCGACATAGTGAGTGAAGTGTCATAAAATATCAGTTCAAAATTCATTTTCAAAGGGTTTTTTTAGGCTGTGGCCCATATTTGGGGTCACAGGGTCACCAAATTTACAAGTTAGAATCCCCATTTGCTAAAGAGTTTGCCTACAAAATTTCAGCCTTCTAAGTCTTTTTGTTCCGGAGAAAAAGATGAAAACAGGATTTTAGGTAATGGCCTGTGAGGTCCTTATTTGGGGTCACAGGGTTACCAAATCTACAGTTTAGAAACTCCATTGGCTAAAGAGTCTTTACACAACATGACAGCCTTCTAGGTCGTTTAGTTCTGGAGTAAAAGATGAAAATAATCTTATCTTATCATTTCATAACCAGTCATATGCAGTTCACATATATCATCTAAAATAAAAGAATTCTTCACTCCTCTTCAATTTAATCCTTTGTCGCTTGTCACAATTTTCAGTTCATAGGCTATTCAATAGTTCTCATTTCACATTGATTACATCAATTTGACAAACATGTCCACAATGTAGATGGTTATCGCAAGTCGACATAGTGAGTGAAGTGTCATAAAATATCAGTTCAAAATTCATTTTCAAAGGGTTTTTTTAGGCTGTGGCCCATATTTGGGGTCACAGGGTCACCAAATTTACAAGTTAGAATCCCCATTGGCTAAAGAGTTTGCATACAATATTACAGCCTTCTAGGTCTTTTTGTTCTGGAGAAAACGATGAAAACAGGATTTTAGGTAATGGCCTGTGAGGTCCTTATTTGGGGTCACAGGGTCACCTAATCTACAATTTAGAATCTCCATTGGCTAAAGAGTCTGTACACAACATTTCACTCTTCTAGGTCTTTTCATTCTGGAGAAGAAGATGAAAATAGGATTTTAGGTAATGGCCTGTGAGGCCCTTATTTGGGGTCACAGGGTCACCTAATCTACAATTTAGAATCTCCATTGGCTAAAGAGTATGCACACAACATTTCAGTCTTCTAGGTCTTTTCATTCTGGAGAAGAAGATGAATAGGTTTTTAGGTTATGGTCTATGAGGCCCTTATTTGGGATCACTTGATCACCATATCTACAATTTAGAATCCCCATTGACCAAGGAGTCTGTACATAAAATTTCAGATCTCTAGATTCATTGGTTCTGGAGAAGAAGTCGAAAAAGTGAAAAGTTTACGGACGGACGGATGGACGGACGCCATCCCATGCCATAAGCCCATCGGGCCTTTCAGGCCTGATGAGCTTAAAATCTAAACCTAGCACAATGATAACAACATTGTATTTAAGTGTGTGTGGGCGCACCTGGAGAGTGACGAGTCTGTCGTCCACCATGACCTCCTTGGTGAGGAAGTCTGCACCGATGGTGGCCTTGTACTGGTTGCTGAACTTCTTGTTGACATACTGGTTCATCAGGGATGTCTTACCCACACTGCAACACATGCAACACATCACACATGAGACATGGACTTTTCTCAATGTCCCCCAGTACTGTTTAACCATTAAATAATGCAGGTTAAAAAAAATTCCATTAGCTCATGACCAGTGAAAAAGAATTAGAAAGCTTGACAACTACCCCCAGCAAGGCATGCCAGTCTCCATAACTTGCTAATTTAAGCTTTGTTGCATCTCCTTGACTTTCCTGTGCCAGCCTAGTAGAGCTCACCATCAAGATCAGGTGTTAGTTTGGGACTAGAAATTTCAGAAATGGACTACTACAGATGGCTTCTTCATGTATCAAAATAAAGGAAACTTTTATGGAGAAGATTCACTGGCATATCAAAATACCAGTTTACAGATATTATTTCATAAACAAAAGAATTATTGATATGTTTTATTTGTCCCACATGAAGAAGTATATTTATCTGTGCGGATTGAGTCAAAATCAGCAACGCTTTCAAAGCTGATAAAGCAGGGTAATGGAAAATGACTCTTTATATGTTAATATGCCATCTCGACACAGTCTGCCATTGTGTATTTAATAGATGAGGAGAGAGACAATACTGACCCGCTGTCTCCCAGGATGATGACTTTGAGGAGGACCTTCTTCCTTGCAGTCATATTGAAATCATTTGCAACATACGTTTTCCTTATACAGTAACACAATTTGACAGCTATTAATTAGAGACGGAAAACATGAATTCACACAAAGGGTTTGTAGGCCTACCAATGAGTGATTTTAATTCTTTTAAGGGGCATAATCATGTTGGTGAGGTCACATACATGTCTAATATTATAATTTGTGTTATTTAATTGAGAATTATCATATTTAATCTAAAATAACGGCATAACGAAAATACAATCATTCAACGTTTTGGTCATTATCGAAAACCGGACAATGCTCCTCGGTGCTTTCTGCAGCCATGAAGTCAAACGCAATTTTGGAAACTTTAATCAAGTAAATAGGAAGACAGATTTGCTTCTATAGCGTTTAATATGTCTTATAATGAGTATACATACGTGAGATAGAGTCGTATTTGTCGGCTTCTACACAGGTTGAGACCGTGTCTTTGTTTTCATTGAAACATACATAAGATAAGATAAGATAATTTAATAGTTATTGTCCCAATAGGGAAATTTGTTGTGTATAATTACAATTCTCCAGCATACAAAACATACAATTATCATTCAAAACAATACATATTAACACAGTTTACAGAGACTAGAATATGCTATACATGAAAGTGTTTATTGTGCAACATTGCACTTATCAGAATTTATTTCTCTAATGCTGCAAGGTATGAATGATTGGCGAAACCTGTTTGTTCTAAAAGTCGGCATTCGCAGTCTACGCCCAGAAGGTAGTATTGAATATTCCGAAAAAAGAGGATGCGTAGAATCACCTAAAATTTTGTTTGCCTTTTTTGGATAACTGCTGCTCATAACAACTGCCGATAGTTTCAATAGGAAGCCCAATGATTTTAGAAGCGATATTAACGAGTTTTGCCAATTTGTTTTTGTTTTGGACAGACAGGTTTCCGTACCAACTTAAACAAAATTAAACGTTATGACATTTTGAATGAAGGTTCTGTAAAATAACATCATGATGGTTTGGTCAATTTTGAAATGTTTTAGTTTCCACAGGAAATGTAAACGTTGCTGTCCCTTCTTATATATTTTCTCAGTGTTCTCATTCCAGGAGAGTTTAGAATCAAGGATAGTACCCAAATACTTATATTCATTTACTCTTTCTATATCATTTCCATCAATGCTTACACTTACAGCATCTAATGTAGACTTAGTTCTTCTAAAATCAATAACCATTTCCTTAGTTTTTTGAACGTTCAAATATAAAGAATTAGCTTTACACCAATCGATAAATCTGAACATCTCCGATCTGTAGGCAACTTCCGATTCTCTTATAAGGCCTACCACTGCAGCATCATCAGCAAACTTAATGGTGAAACATGAATCAGCATTTGAAGAACAGTCATTTGTGTACAAGATAAACAAAATTGGTGAAACAACACAACCCTGTGGGGCGCCAGTAGAAATACTTACAGTTGAAGATTTAACACTATTAACTTGTACAAATTGCTGTCTGTTAACAAGGAAGGAATTTATCCATTTAATGATATTTGAGTTCACATTCATATGAGAAAGCTTATCAATTAACAGGTGAGGTTGAATGGTATTGAAGGCAGATGAAAAATCAACAAACATTATTCGGACATATAACTCGAACTATAATTTCCAAGTGCTTATAGATGCTATTTAAGAGTGTTGTTTTGCATCATCTACTCCACGCCGTGCTCTGTAAGCAAATTGAAATGGGTCTAAAACGTCAATCACATCATTTAACAACAAGCCCTTAACAATTCGTTCTAAAAATTTCATAGCAACAGACGTGAGAGCCACTGGCCTGTAGTCGTTGTTAACAGAGGTTTTTTTTCTCTTTTTTTTGGCAAAGGGATTATTTTTTACATTTTCCAAAGAATGGGGACATGATGGGAATTCAATGATTCTTGATAAATCTTTTGAAAAATAGCAGCTAGTTGGACTCTACACTCTTTAAGAACAACTCCAAGCAAGTTATCGAGTCCACAGGCTTTGTGTGAATTAATCATAGCAAATGAATTGATCAGATCATCCGTTGAAATATTTAACACCTCACATGGCGCCCCCCACTTTTCCACAGCCTGAAATGTTTTGAGGGACCACAATCGAGATGTAAACGCAAATCCAGATATTTAAGACCAAATATATAGAGACTAACTTTGATTTTGCAAGGTAACTCCCCAACGGTTCTTGTGAAGGCGAAAGTGTCCTATTTCCGGCTTTATAAGGACTAATACGGCATTGTCAAACACCCAAATATGACCTGATTTCAAATCATCGGTCAAACTGTAGTAACATTCACCTTGGCGTCTCTATAACTAGCCCCCACCCCCGCGCTGACAGAATTCAAAATCTTAGCCTGGTCTCTGTTCCAAGTAGTTCCTCTGGGATCATGAAGATATGACATATTGCTCCTTGTGCTCCGACCGTATGCCTAGAAAGTGGAGACAGGACCTCATCAGAAGGATTCCATGTTCATATTTTTCAGATGCAGATCTGATATACATCTTAAATACTCTATATCCCCGTTGCCATCAACACGAGTTGATGAAAGTTACAAATATCCGAGGCTTGCCGAGGATATTTTTACTTTTATCAACGAGTGTTGATATATTTGATATCAGAAGACACGAGGGTGAGATTCTATTTATCATCCAAAATCATTCTTATTACGTTTAAGTGAAAATAGTGTACATCTCTGAGCACATCTCTGCCATTTTACTTCCAGTGAGGTCATAGCATTGTGACGTCATCATGTTTAGGACGTCATAGCATTGTGACGTCATTATTCGATGATGTAAAAGCATTGTGATGTCATGTAGTTGACGGCGACAGGGCATTGTGCAAAATCTACTGCCAAAAAGATATCTCCTAGGAGATATCGCTTGATCTCACACAAGCGATATCTCCTGTGGAACACAGTTTTGGATGATAAATGTTAAACTCTGTATAATAAATACAACCCCCTTTTCGCGCCATTTAAAAAAAACTATGCACTTGCATTTTGTTCTTGCCCACAGAGGCCATTATTGTCGAAAAAGTGTCATTTATGTTATAATTATTGCGTCTTCTGATGCACCAAGTACTTGGCCTTGAAACTGGCTTTGGGCTGGATCGTCAACTTGTGCTTTCTAGTCGCCTATTTTCGAGAATACTTGCCCCCAGTAGGCGAGAACAAAATGTTGTGTGAAAGGTGGAGCCCCATCCACCTTTTGAAGTACACAGGGTACACGGCATCCTCGGTTACCCATGGTTTTATATATGCTCCGTTACTCCGTTACTCTCCACTATATCACATGTGATATAGTGGAGAGTGACGGAGCATATATAAAACCATGGGTAACCGAGGATGGGTACCGGGGAAATATTAATATTGTTTCAGTCTTCATGGCGGAAAGCCTCCTGTTATTCTGTGGTTGCGTATAGCGGCGATGTTCTTCCTGGGAGTCTGATATGGGTCTCGGGTCTCACAGTGAGGCTGTCTCGCCACTAGATAACGATCTGTTGGACTGGTACTGTGGTTCTAGTGCATGATTGGTGTAACATGTTTTCATTTATTCACTTTAAAATTCACTTCAATTAACTTCACTTTAACTCACAAGTTAATTCACTTAGATTAACTTCACTTTAATTCACTTCAATTATTAACATAATTCCTGGATCCGTCACTGATATATATAGAAAGAAAAAACGTTTTCACAGTAGGCCTATCTTTCTATAGAACGTTTTTAATTGGACGTTTAAAAAAGACACCAAATATACACAGTGACCCCTGCATGTGAAATGTGTTTCTCTTTTCGAAAGGATCCCATTTGTCTCTCGATTTGGTTGTTCATGCATGTTCAACAAGTGGATAAAGAATCATATATAAGGTGAAAATAGATGATTTGATCAATAAGTGTATGAGTTTTAATGTAAACTTGATCTTTATCAGCAGAGAACAGTAAAAACGTTTTTAAAAATATAGATCAGCATTTCCAAGTTGCGATTAAATTAATTTTCACTGAAACTCTAAATGATCATGAAAAGGCTTGTTTTATAAATTCACAAGGAGGTATCCTGAGGCTGACATTGACTGTCAACTTTTTACTGGATGTTTTATTTATGTATTTGAATCGGATCACTGTCCGAACCTCGGTTAGTTTGCCCTTTATTCTATTCTTGTAACGTGTTGAGGCGAGACTTGAATTTTTTAAAAGTGTCAGTCTGTCTGCCTGTCTAGATTGTTGAGTGTAATCCGCCGAGAGGTGTCGCTGCAAGCAGGAAGTTATCAAGGTAGGTTCAGGGTGTTATACCCGGAGTCAGTATTTTACTAAATGAAGTATAGAGAAGTTCATTGATAACTTATACATACACAAACTATTGGCAGGTAGCTCAAGATACAGTTGTATCAGTTTAAATTAATATGTGAGATTGATAGCGTTTGTATTTAGCCTATTAATTATTCCTACTTTCTCTTTTGGTAAGGATACGGCTTATAACATGTATGTGCTTTAGAAGTTCCGATTTGATGTTTGATGAAGCCAATATTTATAGACTCGGTAAGAGTAACACAAAGTAATCGATATACTAGACGATTCATCAGTAGAGTATAAACAATTCTATGTATTTAACACATAAGTAGACAACTACTGTAATTGTCTCTTTAGACTGGCGGGAAACTTGTTGAAACCTGCACTGTTGCTAAGGTAATCAATATACAACAAAGGGAGGTAACTCGTAGTGTACCTTTTCACAATGTTATAAGTCATTGTCAGAAATAATAGCAAAACAACGGGGCTCAAATACAAAACTTTTGCTGTTTGACACTATGTTTTTTTAAAAGATTAAACGCGAGAAGCATTAAACAAATTTAATTCAATTAGATTCATTGCTAGCATTGTTTTTAGCCAATTTATGTTCCTACTTTCACAGGGGCTTGTATTGCTGAAAACAAACAATTGCTAGGTCAAATACTACAATGCGTTATATACCCTATATTAATAAATAAAGAAAGGGGTGCAACGCCAATTTTACCCCCTGCCCAAACAAGTCCACATTTCAAAATGTGATTTCAAGTGTGAAAAACGTTATTTACTATTTGACACATTAAAGGGAGGGTTATGTCGCCAGCTTGGTTTTTTTTAGCATTACGTGAAATGAAAACACTCTATAATGTACCTAATTTTAAAAAAAATTAATAATAAAAGACATACACAATGTGACTGTAGTATTCACATAGTAACAGATCACATGTCATAAGACTAATAAACAAATAATAAAATGTTATTCTGTTGCAAAGTGTTCCCCAATCACAGTCCCAATGAATGGCTTCAGTTCTCATTGTTTTTATTTTTCAACAAATGTGCACCGTATATCAAGTTGTGAAATATAAAGCCATCAAAATATTACCTTCATTAGTATCTTCCAATATGACTGTTTTAATCATGTATTGATAACATATATGTGTAATCAGTAATATCCTCTCGTATTTTGTTTCCACAAAAAATACCCCGATAGAACATCCCTTTTGAGTACTTCTATGTCTTCTTTAGATTGGCAGACAATTTGTTGAAACGTGTAATTGAGAATGTCGATTGAAAAAAAGTGAGGGAACCCGTCATATCCTATTTGTTACACTATCAGGATCAAGAGTTTTCTATGATAGACTTGTATCTGATACAGTGGAGGATCCAAACCTTTTTGCATGGGCGGGTATGTGGAAGAAACAAATTTGAACCAAGCTAATTGAACAGTAAACAGCACATATGTGGTGAGTTGGAACGTAATAAAGCCAAATAAAATTTAAGAAACGCAATGGATGCACCTTTAAGTATTTACAGATATTGAATAAAGGTATGATTGATTTTCTATTTAATTACCTGAGATCTGAAAATGAAAGTGATAGATTCCAACAAATACAGTTTTGTTTGTAAATACAGGAAACACAAAGATTTTGTTCAAACACTCTCCAGTAAAAAAATCAAAGTAACAAAATCGGTTTTGCAACAAAATACTTGATCAAATAATTTTCTGCAAAGAGACATCTATATTATATAATATGTATTATCAAAAATGCAATGCCTAACTTAATCATCTATAATTTGAAAACTTTAAAATTGAGAAAAGTTCGAAAAAATTTAAGATGGTTACCTTTCAGTCTCTCTCAACAACTAAATACATTACCAAGGATCTCTGCATTATAAGGAAGAAGTAACAAGTATGTTATAAATGTGTAGGGGTGCAACAATACATCGAACTATTGATGCATCGCAATAGTTGGCTTGGCAATAGTACTTTATCGATAGTATATACAAAAACACTATCACTATCGCAATAGTAAGGTTTACTATCGATACTATCAAAACTATTAAATTTCCCTTAATTATGAATGATTTACACAAGCCTCACTGCATTTGATTCAAGATTTGTCATTTTAGAATGTCAAAAGGGAAGAACTGGAGATAGGAAATAGCAAAATAACAAAAAGTCTTTGCATTTATGATTTCTTTACTGATTTTGGTTCCATAGTCCTTACATCAATGAAACATTTCTACTAAAACCTATCAGAAATCTAGCTGATTATTGCGTATTTGTACCCAAAAAAGCTATCACAATAGTTGTTGAGATACTGAGTTACAATAGTCTATCGCTATCGCAATAATAAGTGGCAATAGACTATCGCTATCGCAATAGTCTCTTTGGGTCAATAGTCACCCCTATAAATGTGTGACCTCTATCGTTTTACTCCATAAGAGCAGTGCACTAAAGAGATTAATCCCACAGGAGCACAGAATTTTAATTAATTGTGTACATCATCCTTCTCTCCCTGTATTTTAACCCATAACACTACTAATTACTCTCAGTGTGTTAAAGGAGAAATTCTCATAGTGGATAAAAATAACCAGCCAATGACATGACTTTAAATCGAAGAATGTTGAAAGTCCCTGGATGAGAAGAACGATAAGCGATCATCAACTTTCAAAACACACATTTCATTGGCTGACAATATACATTCTATAAATATCACTACGTAACCAGCTGGTAACCTTCACGAACATTTTCCGTACTACACACTCAGGGTATGAAATAGTGAAAAGTTTAAAACAAAACTTTAAAAAAAAACTGAGGAAGCAGGATGTATGTATAAGCACAGGGGCGTGTATCGCTTAGAAACAGCGTTTGAAAGACATATACCTATATAGACCCTACCCTATTATTATATTAAAAGGACATTCCTTTTATATAGTAATAGGGTAGGGTCTATATATGTATATGTCTTTCAACGCTGTTTCTAAGCAATACACGCCCCTGTGCATCCAACAAAGATGGTATTATCGAAAGATGAACTTCCTAGCGTTCTAGTTCTTTCAGGGATGTCGAAAAAAATTTAAGTGGTGACACCCTGCCACGCTGAAATCTTAGGACGGATCAAGTGCAACTGAATAAAAACTTGTAACAATTTTACAAAGGTGTTATTCAATTTCAGCTTCCTAAACCATTTGGTTTTGGAGAAGAAGTTGTTTAATCGTTTTTATAAATATAAAATGCTTGTCATATTTTGAGCCAAACCTTCCCAA
The DNA here is from genome assembly GCA_936450465.1 of Gibbula magus. Lineage (NCBI taxonomy): Eukaryota > Metazoa > Mollusca > Gastropoda > Trochida > Trochidae > Gibbula > Gibbula magus. Next base: position 34,127,587 of record OW388296.1, read on the forward strand.
AAACATATTCTAAAAGTTTTTTGCCCGACCGACGGACAACAACCTTTTAGGCATGAATAGCTTGAAATTCACAAGATTATCTACTGTTGAAATCTTTTTATATTTATCATTTATATTACAATTCGGTGAAATATAATTTTACAATTGTTTTATATTTTTCAGATGGACGCACTTACAAAATTGAACGAACATTTTCTGTCGTGCAACATTTGTACAGAGATCTACAAAGACCCATGTACTATCGGCTGTTACCATACCTTCTGCAGAAAATGTTTGACAAAATATACAAAAACTCGAAGAGACGCCATCACTGCCAAATCCATCCGTTGTCCGAACTGCAACCAGATGACGAAAGTTCCTCGACCTCAAGAACCAGTGGATCAGTGGTGTCAACAGTTCAAGCCGAGTTTCCTCATACAAGGGCTTCTGAATTCATTCACGTCTCAGGAGAGTTCAGGTACTGATATTGTTCGTTAGTTTCGAGTATATAAGATACAATATTTTTATTTAAAAATAACTTAACATCTTGTAAATTATATCTATGTGATATTAACTAAAAGTTTCTTTAGGAAATATATTGCTAATGGACTTGTATGCAGAGAGAAGACAGTTATTTTCAAGTCTGATAAGGAAGACAATGTGTCAGAAAAAAAAGAATGAAAGAATTATTACCTACTAATAAAATTCCATTAAAACAGTTTAGTTTTTAATTCTAGGTGAAGGGGTTTAATTTTAACAACCAGTTGGTTCATTAAAGGTGCATCCATTGTGTTTCATAAAATCTTATTTGGCTTTAATACGTTCCAACTCACCACACGTGCTGTCTACAATACAAATAAATTCACTCAGCTTGCATATTTATCCCTAATCGCCAAATATATCAGAATTACTAGTTTCCAATTAAAATTGAGTAACATCATTATGCATCTGCAGAAACCGAAACTACACGTCCCATTTACATGCACAGTAGTTATGTGACCTATTGAACATTATCAACTCAAATTTGTCGTTTTGGCTGTTATAAATAAGATTCCAATATTACGTTTGACTCATTGACGCGCGCCACACGCGGTGCATTGTCCGGTTTTCGATCAGAAATCACTACTTTTACCTTCATATCGTCAATATGCTAAGTCTACTATCATCAAAATGGTAGTTTTCCGTAACAGTCGGTACTTCTCAATAAAGTAATTCCATTTATAACGTTTGCAATATGTGACCCCCAACAACACAATGGATGTACCTTTAACAACTTCTATGAAAGCACATGATACAGAAAGCTTAACATTTCGGAATATAACATTTGTTACAAAGAAACTGAAGTTTTCTAAATCCCCTTCAAGTATGGGCATGTCAGGGTGTCCACACTCAAACATTCCCTTTATAAAATAATACAGTTACAAAAAAACAATTTTGTGACCCCCAACAACACAATGGATGTACCTTTAACAAGTTTTGATTTTTTTAAGTAAATTTGGTAACAACCATTATGTTTAACTTAGTTTCAGCACAAGAACAACATTTATTGTTAAACATAACTTTTTTCAATATTTATTAAAATGTCAACAAGAATTCACACAATTTACTATTTTCATGGTGCGAATAAATAAATTTGTCAAATACTCCAATATTCCAACAGTATCACATGTTATAACGTTTTTCTCTATGTTTATTTTCAATTGAAACATTATTCCTCCTTCAGGTCCTGTTGATCACCGTTGCTTCACTTGTCAGCAAAATGGGAGGACAACACAAGCTAAATCAGTTTGTGAAGATTGTGACATCTTGTTCTGTGAAGCCTGTACTAAAGTACATGTGACCACTCCAATGGCAGCAGATCACGTGATTTCAACTCAAGGCGCTGGATCAACTCCTCAACTCAAGAAACGCAGAGTAATGTGCAAGGAGCACAACTGTGTGGTTGAATTTTGTTGCAAAGATTGTCAGAAAGCTGTTTGTCACAAATGCTGTATCGTCTACCACAGGAAATGTCACTCTGTTGTCACCCTCAACTCAATGATTCCTGAAATGAAACATGTACTACAGCAAAATTACGATCATATTGACTCTCAAGGACAACAGGTAGGAAACACTTTGAAGAGTAGGAGATCAGAAGTGGAGGAAACAACACAACACAAATCTTCTCTGCAGTCAGAGATCAGAAGAGTCAGTCAGCAAGCCGTGGATCTGATCAGAAGAAAGGAGAAGAAACTCCTGGATGAACTGGATGTGATCACTGAGAAGCAAACAGGAGAACTGAGAGGTCAGATAAAATCTGGAGAAATTGACCTGCAAACATATCAACAGTACACTGAGTTCATCAAACAAGTCCTGCAGTCTGACAGTGCAATGGATCTCTTTGATATGTACACGCTGTGTCAGTCAGGGGAGATAACTGCTGAAATACAGAGAAAAGACAAACAAGGAGACAGAACAAAGAAAGTTGAGTTTGAGAATCAGCTGGATGTGGATCAAATTGACGGGACTTTACAACTTGGTCGTTTAAAGTTTACAGAAGACAAGTTCAATCTCCAGGATACACCTAAACCCCTGTCTACAGTCAGTACTAAATCAAAGGATGACAACGAGACACCAGATCCCTGTGACATTGAAGTTTTGAATATTGCTGGAACAGATACACTGGTTGTTACTGACTACAGGAATTCAAGTGTCAGGTCCTGTTACACAAAACGTGGCACACCTCACTGTACATCTCTCAAACTTGATGAACGTCCCTGTACATTAACAAAGATTAGCCAGGACAGAGTAGCTGTATCACACTGGTCACACAGAATTGAACTAATCAAACTGACTCCTGACCCAGTCCGTGTTTCCTCAATCAAAACAAAGAAGGAGTACAGATGTCTGACTGCTCTCATTGACACGACTCTTGCTGCAGGTTGTTGGGGTAATCCCAGTATTGACGTCCTGGATCTGTCAGGGAGAGTCCTGAGATCTGTGATCACACCCAGCACTTGTCAGCAGCTGATACAGGAACCACGGTACATGTGTACAACACGTCAGGGTCACATTGTAGTGGTAAATGAGATGTCAGATACTGTCTACTGTGTAACACAGCAGGGGGAGGTTCTGTACACATACAAGCTGATAGGAGGGTATGCATGTGGTGGTGTAACAACTACAGACATTGGTTCTGTTATCGTGGCTGATCCCCATGGCAACAAGATCATCCAGCTGACTGAGACAGGGGAGTATGTGAGAGATCTGCTGACTGAACAAGATGGGATTGTTAGACCACGGGGAATATGTGTACACGGGAACAAACTGTATGTTACAGAAGACAGGAGGGAAACTGTCAAGATATTTCAGTTGTGAGCCTCATTGATATTGACAAAGTTCGATTTTGAAATAACTTTCTGTCATTCCTTTATAAATCTCAAGTAAAAGAACAATATCTTTGCTTCAGAACATAAAACTTGTTAATGTGTTTCAGTCAATAACATTCTTTATCTAAAGCGTCAAATAGTTTGCACTTATGAACTATAATCATAATGTATCAATAATTGTCCATTGTTCAAGTTATTGTTTATTTGTTCATTGAGCAAATTATTCTTCTACTATTTGAACATACAAATCCAAAAGTGAATGGTAACATTGTTCTTTTTTTCTGTTCACAAGGAAAGATAGTGAAATATCTATATACCCCTTATTTGGTCCACAGGTCAATAAATTCACAATTTTAAATTCTCTTCGGCTAAATAGTCTGCACACAATATTACAGCCTTAGTTATAGGTCTTTTCATTCTGGAGAAGATGATAATAGGTTTTTAGGTTATGACCTGTACGGCCCTGATTTGGGGCCACAGGGTCACCAAATCTACAATTTAGAATCCCCATTTGTTAAATAGCATGTACACAACTTTTAAGTGTTTAAAGCCTTTTAATCTTGGGAGAAGAAGATGAAAATAGGTTTTTAGGTCATGGCCTGTGAGGCCCTTATTTGGTGCCACAGGGCCATCAAATCTACAATTTAGAATCTCAATTGGCCAAGGAGTCTGCACATCAAATTTAAGCTCTTGGAGTCATTGGTTCTAGAGAAGAAGTCAGAAAAATAAAAAGTTTAAGGACGGATGGCAGGACGCTATGCCATGCAATGCCATGCCATAAGCCCATCGGGTCTTCCAGGCTAGAAAAATCTAATACAGTACAATCCATTACCATAAATTTGAAAACATAAACCCTGTAACTATCCACAGACAGTGAATGAGACACAAGGACTTTCAACCATTATTACACTTAATTATGTAACAGTCTCTGCTCTCTCAGCAATGACAAATACTCTTGAAAGCAGCGTTAAACCCAAACTCACCTCACCTCACCTCAGCAATGACAAACATGCCAAGCTTTGAGAGTCCGCATAAACTATTATAGGTGCAGCTACGTTATATTCAATGTTTGAGACTTGAAATTTGGATCATTTGTTATTCATTATGTAAAGATGATTTGCTTAAAATTGTTGTTTCGTAACTGTATTATTTTATAAAGGGAATGTTTGAGTGTGGACAGCCTGACATGCCCATATTTGAAGGGGATTTAGAAAACTTCAGTTTCTTTGTAACAAATGTTATATTCCGAAATGTTAAGCTTTCTGTATCATGTGCTTTCATAGAAGTTGTTAAAGGTACATCCATTGTGTTGTTGGGGGTCACATATTGCAAACGTTATAAATGGAATTACTTTATTGAGAAGTACCGACTGTTACGGAAAACTGCCATTTTGATGATAGTAGACTTAGCATATTGACGATATGAAGGTAAAAGTAGTGATTTCTGGTCGAAAACCGGACAATGCACAGCGTGTGGCCCGCGTCATTGAGTGAAATGTCATTTTGGAATCTTATTTAAAACAGACAAAAAGACAAATATGAGTTGATAATGTTTAATAGGTCATGTAACTACTCTGCATGTAAATGGGATGTACAGTTTCGGTTTCTGCACATGCATAATGATGTTACTCAATTTTAATTGGAAACTAGTATTTATGATATATTTGGCGATTGGGGATAGATATGCAAGCTGAATGAATATTTGTATTGTAGACAGCACATGTTTTGGGTTGGAACGTATAAAAGCCAAATATAATTTTATGCAACACAATGGATGCACCTTTAAAGGTTTTAGATAAATGGCTCACGCCAAAATTTGATGAAGGCACAGGATCAAATGAAGAAACTAAAGTCTCCATTTAACAAAGGTGTTATTCAGAAAATGTTAGCTTCCTATGTCTATTGGTTTCCAAGAAGTTGTTAAAGGTTTAAGCCAAAATGCTGCCTGTGCATATTTCAGTGTTGGGATTAAACAACTTCTGAAGGAGAAGTAAAAAATGTGATAAGTTTACAAACGACACATGTCTGCCCCTGCCATAAGCCAATCTGGCCTTCCTTATAACCTATATCTCTAATTTAAAAATTTGATCAAAGGGTTAACATGACCATAACCTATAATCTTGTGACCTTAATCTTTGAACTTCAAGGTCACAATCAATGATCACTTTTCATTGTGCATAAGAATCATGTAATGATTCAAAGTGTTAATAGTTAATATAAGTTAGTATAATATAAGTCTTTTCCCATGTTTTTTTTGTTGTTTTTGGTTTTTGTTTTGTGAAAATATATATTTATTCTAACGATGCCAATACATCTTCAATGTATACAAAGCTAAGTAGCTTTACTTTTTGCTATACAGTCAGGCCTCGATAATCCGAACGCTTCCGTTTTTCATCAAAAACGTTCGGATAGTGAAATGTTCGGACTACTGAGTACTGAGGACTACTAAAGAGATTAGTTTAGTTACATCTTTCTACCGTTCGGAAACTGCGAGATTCGGATTATCGGAGGCCGGATTATCGCGGCTTGACTGTATTTGTAATAGACTAATAATATGATAACAGAGTAGAGTAAGCAAAAGCAATTATCAAAGAATATTGAAATAATTATGAAACTTCATTTACTTGTTGACGATATAACATGTACACTTATAAAAACTCCTAATATCAAAACCATACATTTTTAGCTCATCAGGCCTGAACGGCATGGCATGGTGTCCGGCGTCCGTAAACTTTTCGCTTTTTCTTCTTCTTGATATCCACAGAGCTGAACTTTTATGAGCATACTCCTTGGCCAATGGGGATTCTAAATTGTAGATTTGGTGACCCCTTGGCCCCAAATATGGGCCACAGCCTAAAAAATCTGTTGTAATAAGGTTTGAACTCTTGAGATTTTATGTGTGCTTCATTGAGTTGTTATCCTTTATAAAAGAGAGAGAGTCATCTCATCTTTTTCATGTGAGAGTCCTAACATGTGGTTTGAGAAATGCAGAAATTGAGAAAAGAATAACTTTGCAGTTAATCTTATTCAGAAGGAATGTGAAATATATATTGACTAATATCTACATTATAGACATGTTTGATTTAATCAATGTGAAATGAGAACTGATGAATAGCCTATGAACTGAATATTGTGCGCAAAGGAATAAATTGAAGATAAGTTAAGATTTTTGTTTTATTTTACATGAGATATGTGAACTGAATATGACTGGTGATAAAATGATAAGATAAGACTATTAAATGTAGCCACCGGGTACATGAGATTGTCACACCACATCTTCTTCTCCAATACAGAAACATATTTAAGTGGGGAAAACAACAATTAAAATATATAATTCACTGGCTGTGAGTCCAGGGTCTGCATGTTGTGTAATTGCATTGTGTTGACCTGGGCAGTGACCACATACAAACAGCAGGTGTCATTGCTAATACACAGAGGTTTCAGGTTACAGTTACAGTCTGTGTGTGAGGCTGGTTTAGTCTTGGACTCCCATGCTCAAAGAGAATTTATTCATAAAATATCAACATTTTATTAAATATTGAAAAGGAGCCTATGAGAAACAGGATCAGGGCTCCATTTCATCATGTATTAAGTGTTAATATTTCCAGTATACAAATAAGAACTAAAACAATAAAATGCAAAAGTATATAATATATAATATCTATATGAATGTGGATTAATGTGTAACCAATTTTGATAATAAATTTTTAAAGTTTGATGACTGAGCAATGACTTATTATGTGATATCTTAATCTTTTCCTCAGAGATAATGAATAACATAATTCCTGATGAGCTTCAGAGCCAATGGCTCTATTTTTTTAATTGTTTTAATTATTGTCCCCCGCCGCTGCGAAGCGCGGAGCGGGGGACTTAGTATTCAGCTCCGTACGTACGTCCGTCCCGCTTCTTGTTAGCGCGATATCTAATGAACCGCTCAACCTAGAATCTTCAAACTTGGTACCAGTCTTCATCTGGGGAATACGCAGACCTGAAAATTTTTTGGTTGACCTTGAAATTATTTTCAAGGTCACTACAAGACTGATTGTCAAATGTTGTTAGCACGATATCTCATGAACTGCTGTACCTAGAGTCTACACATTTGGTACCTGTCTTCATTTGGGTCATACGCAGACACCATTCAATTTGGGTGACCTTGACCCCGTTTTCAAGGTCACTACAAGACTTTGACCATTTTAAAAATTTTGCCCGATATAACAATAATTGAATCAAACATGTAAATGTCACTACTTGGTACAAGCTGTGTGTCCATTCTTTTAGCTCATTTCTTAATTGCGGCGGGGGACATGGTCACGTTTGTGACAATTAATTGTTTTTTTTGGGTTCGCAATAGTGACAAAAATCAATATAATATTTAATACAATGCAAAGAGCTGCATACAGTGTTGGTGGGAAGATATGTTATATATTGTTGAATGTTGGGATGAGTGAGTTACTGAATTTTTCAGTTTCATTCTTTCTTTTGGAAATAAATTTTTCTACCAAATATATCTGTTTTAATGTTTTTTTGTGATTGTTGAATTTTGGAATTGTGTTCTTAATATTGCATATATTGATATATTTTTTGGCTGAAACAAACCAAATCAAGTATTTGGAAAATGTAATCCTTTGTGGGAAAGCTTTATTAAGCCAAAGTTCAAGTTCATTCCAGAATTTTGTGTTCTCGCAGCCCTCCCTTTCTCCATAGTTGATATATAGCAAATAAGAGCCTGATAGCACAAGAACTTTTCAAGTTATTGTGTCAACGAGGATTTTTTTAAAGTGTTTTCAGTACTCGTGACCTTGACCTTGAATGTGAACATGTCAAAATAATTCCACAGGCAAAAGAAAGAAGCTGTGTATGTTGTTTTAAAACCCTTGGAAAAAAGTAATTTTAGTGATTTCATAACTGATGACCTTGACAGTATTTCGTAAATTTGACCTTCAAGGTCACACAATCTATGGTCACTTTTAATTGTGTATAACAATTATGTAAAAATAGAGCCATGGGCTCTGCAGCTCATCAGAATTTTAATGATTTTTTATCTAAGGTTGAATATCTAAGTTATCTCAAGTAATACATTGTTAACAAGCAAAATAATATTGGTTTTAGATCATGACCCCTGTGACCCACATTTGGAGTCACAGGGTCACCAATCCTACAATTAAAAATCACCTTTGACCAAAGAATCTCTACACAACATTTCACCGTTCTGGGCTTTACATATAAACTGGAGAAGAAGATGAAAATAGGTTTTTGGGTCATGACCCGTGACCAAGATTGGGGTCACAGGGTCACAAAATCTACAATTTAGAATCCCTATTACCCAAGGAGTATGCACACAACTTTTCAGCTCTCTAGACCTTTTGGAACTGGAGAAGAAGATGAAAATATGTTTTTAAGGATGTGACCCCAGTGACCCCATTTGAGGTCATGGGGTCATGAGGTCATGAAATCTACAATTTAGAATCCCCATTGGCCAAGGAGTCTGCACACAACTAGTCAGCTCTCTAGAACTTTTGGAACTCGAGAAGAAGATGAAAATAGGTTTTTAAGGATGTGACCCCTGTGACCCCATTTGGGGTCATGGGGTCACGAGATCTACAATTTAGAATCCCCATGGGCCAAGGAGTCTGCACACAACTTTTCAGCTCTCTAGACCTTTTGGAACTGGAGAAGAAGATGAAAATAGGTTTTTAAGGATGTGACCCCTGTGACCCCATTTGGGGTCTTGGGGTCACGAAATCTACAATTAAGAATCCCCATTGGCCAAGGAGTCTGCACATAAAATTTCAGCTCTGTGGAGTCATTGGTTCTTGAGAAGAAGTCGAAAAAGCGAAAAGTTTACGGATGGACGGACGGATGGACGGATGGATGGACGCCGGACACCATGCCATGCCATAAGCCCATCGGGCCTTTCAGGCCTGATGAGCTAATGATTCAAAGTGTTCAAAGTCAAAAGAAAGCATATTCGCAAAAGCAGGCTTTAGTTGTGACCTTGCTGTGACCTTGACCGTTGACAGATTTTAGCGAAAACTTTTTCAAATCTTGGTCTTTCTCCATAGTTGATATATACTCAATAAGAGTCTGATAGCACAAGAACTTTTTAGTGATTTCAGAACTCTTGACCTTGACCTTCAAGGTCACCAAATCGATGATCACCTTTCATTGTGTATAACAATCATGTTATGATTCAAAGTGTTCATTGTTAAAACACATTGGCAAATGCATTCTAAAGTCATGACCTTGACCTTGACCTTGACCTTTGACGGCCGAGGCAAGTTATCGTGTTCACAAGATTTTTTTTTAGAGATTTCAGAACTCATGACCTTGACCTTGTTATGATTCAAAGTGTTCATTGTTAAAACAACGCATATTCGCAAAGTCGTGACCTCGATGTGACCTTGACCTTGACCTTTGACGGCTAAGGCGGCGGTCGTGGTGGAAACTGCAGTCGGACTGCTAAAAATCAGTGGAGCAAATTTGCAAATATTTGTACCATTTCCCCTGACTCATCAGCCCAAAACATCCCCAAACGCAGTCTGATTAAAATCGACCTTGTTCCGAGGAATAAACTTCGCCAAATAATATATCTACCGGGATACGAACAGGTTCTGTAGATTCCTCGCGACAAGGTCTGAGAACATCCCGTATAGGCGTGTGTTCCGAACCAGTTTAGCGCAGCCAAAGCTCAGTCAAATAGCTGACCAATCACATCATAGTATTTAAACGGTCGCTGTTTTGAAAGCATTCGGAACAGACAAAAGGATAGCTGTTTGGAGTTATCTGCCCCTAGCTTCTCGCACCGAAAGCATTTGTTGGGCATCTTTTGATTGGCTATCTGAATTGCGCTCGAACACGCGAGTCTACGGGCTGTAATCAGACGGTTTGGCGTGGAACCTACGACTGATATGAGTTCGTATCCCGGTATATGCATTATTTTGCAATTTTTATTCCACGGAAAACCGTCGATTTTAATCAGACTGTCCCCCAACAGAGAGGGGTAGACAGGGAGAGAGAAGGAAGCATTACAATTTGGTGTAAAATGTCCAATGGTCAAGCATAATTCTTCTTACAATTGAAATAGCTCAGCCATAAAGGCATTTTCTCATCAACTGCAAGAAATAATGTCCTTAACCACTGTACCAATCTTTCAAATGCCAAACTAACATGCAGTTGGATACAGTACCACTGAGCTTGGCCTCTTACATAAACAGAAACCTGAACTCCTATTATGTGACATTACAATTACTCTCTCTGCCTCACTTGCTGTGGACCAAACTGAAACCTGATCCTCCCCCCTTATCCAGCCCCCAAGCCATTGCCCCTGTTTATTCAATATATTGAAATATTGTCAAAATATAGACGCTGTGTATAGAGAATATTAAATGACGTTCCGTTTAATAACATATTTATGAAACGAGTGAGTGGCTTGTATTTAACGAGCGAAAGCGAGTTAAATAAAAATACCATCTCACGAGTTTCATTAATATGTCATTAAACGGAAAAGAGTTTAGTATTTTATTTATTACTCACTGATTTAAATGCCACTTAATCCCACAAACTCAACGATAAATGGGACACACTCCGTTGCGACCGCAGTGTTGACATTGTAAAGTCATATTTTTGCCATTATGACGTCACTATAATCGGCAGCATGTGATGTTATTACACTAATAACAATAACACAGTAGATTTATTAAACTGTGATATCTTCAATCCAATATATCTCAAGATATAGAATTTAGTGTTATGTCCAGTCCTACCGGCGAGATGGGTGGTTGAATCCCTGCCATAAGCCCATTTCAAACCTGATGAGCTAAAAGGGGAATAGCAGGGTCACAAACTGAATTCAGGTCAGAGAAAATGAAAGGTAAGTTGAGTTTGACACCGCTTTCAAGACTATATCACTTACGATATATCTAAAGCCTGCAACGCCAAGGTGGCTATCCTGTGAGCATCAGCTGGAACTAGTGAACCATAGGTGGTACTGCGCTGAAATTCAGTGTAGCATTGCACCCAAACTTTACTGTAGAACAGTTCTCTACCTCAGACAAATTTGCCAAGCATCTGATGCCAGAACCCGGACCTCTTGATCAAAAGTCGAACATGCTAACCTCCCCCAAAATTAAAGAAGAACAAGGACAAATCGGTGATGTAGAAAGGGTTTCCTTTATTTCTGAGTGTGATATTACTATGAACATAAGACAGAAGATTTGAAAATTATGTCGAAACCGAGAAAATCAGCTGAAGAGGTCTAATGAGTTAACTTGAAAAAAGATATTTTCCTTTTTGTACTATAAATAGAAATGGAGAGGAAAACTACCTAAAGCTGACGCTGGATTGAAATATACAACAGGTCGCAGAATCTCTTTCAAATGAAGCAGCAAAATAAATACATATCATACATAAACTTCTATGTAACTTCAGTTTGTCTACCTAGTAATCACATTGCACGTACAACATAGAAAATATGTCTGTATATTTTCATGATTTCTCCGTCCGTGCACAAGGGAGAGGTCCCGAAACAATAGCGGGCTCGACGAGATCGAACCGTGATGTTCTACATGGAGAATAAGCAATATTAACAAGATGATTTGTACACGTCTGTTTCTCAACAGACAGGCATTATTAAAATCACTGAAACGTGCAAAATGACAAAGTCACATCGCAATCGGAGGTACCATTATCATTTCAAAACACTTATACGCATTTGCACAAAGGCTGAAAACCAGACCAAAGTTGGTTTTCTCCGCACACCTTGTCAAAGCTGGGTGTTCCCCGCAAAGTGAAATACCCCAACAGAACCGGGGTTACATATATATATATATATATGAATATCTATATTTGATAAAATTGCGAGTTGGTCCTGTTTGGCATATTTCTGGCGGCCGAAGAGCCAGCTTTGACAAGAGGTCATTACATGTTTGGTCGAGCCTTAGCAATCGACGTTCGGCTGGTCGTACCGAGGTGACGTTTCGCCGCCAAGTGTTTAGGTTAAGTCCACAGCTACATTGCCTGTTAGAGTTAACACGAGCATCCCTCCTTGGGTTTGTTCTGTTCTTTTGTTAACACGATTTGGTCTGGGAACTCGTTGTATAGCTCCACTTCAGACTCCTGCATCAGTGCGTTCTTGGCGACCGTCTGGAAAGCCTGCTCCACGTTGATCGCTTCTTTAGCGCTCGTCTCAAAGTACGGGATGTCGTTCTTGCTGCTGCACCAACTCTGTGAGCGTTTCGCCGATACCTGCAACACAATTGGAACGAATATTTAACTCATATGATAAAGTGTTTTATTATATGATGGACGAGTCTTCTGTTTTGTGATTGGCCGAGACGGATGGTCATCGACAATGATCAAACGTTATGTTGCCGCGGGAAGCGTCACGCGAGAGCGACATAATAATCCAATGACCTGGAGCTAAAAATAGATCATCATGTTTCATGTTCATGTTTAGTTATTTAAGAATAAAGTTTTTGTTTTCAAATTGTTAGATGTCATTAAATTTGGGTTTACAAGTAAAATTAGAAAAAAAGAAACTTTTTTGTGAAAAAAAATGAATTTCTAAAAGAATGAATTTTTGAAAAACATTTAAACCTTCATGAATCATAATAAAACAGTTATTGACATCAGTTATCGGTGAAACAAATGATTTATCGACCTCGGAAAGTTATGTTCACCTCGGCTATCGCCTCGGTGTACATAACTGTTCGGAGGTCGATAAACCATTTGATCCACCTCAACTGAAGTCAACAGTTGTATAATAATACAAACCATTGCTGCTACTAGGAGTATCAATTAATTAATTAATTATTTAATTAAGAATTGTGTCCACATTGCGTATCTAAATACATACCTCTATTCTTTTCCCACAGAGGTTACTCCCTTCAGATTTTCTATCATAAACTAAGTTACATGTTGAGCAATTTCTCAGCTAGAAATAGAGAATCCCGATTGGTTGCCTTAGTTAGTTAGGTTCGCAATCACTGAAGTTGTTTCAAAATTAGCATTCCGTAACAGTCGAAATGGCTAGTTGAGTTGCTTCATTTGTGAGTTGCGCACATATTGTTTACAAGACATAATTTGGTTGCAGATGTAAAACGATTGATTGGACTAAAATAAAGACTTTACCAGTGTTGCAAACTTTCACCGCCAGTGGATTATGAAATATAGCTTATACTTAATAGAGGTTACCATAAGAATCTGACTGGAGTAGAGAATGACATACATCTAGGTTTCTGCAATCTCACTTTCACTTAGCTTTAAGTTCAACGGTGTCACTGGCTGGTATGTATTTGAGATGATATTAGTTGTAGCTAGTAGCTAACTAAGTTATGATGGCAATGGCATCAGGATCCAACAGGGAAAACATTGGAGCTAATTTTGAACTAGATCAGTATTTCTTCATTAAATATTGTTATTTAATCATTTAATTATAGCCAAAATATTCTAATAGGGTTAAGTTAAGATATATCTTTAAATTCAAACATGTCTAAGACAATGTCAAGATATTTATTTTCCCTTTAAAACTGCCACACAATGAATAAGTGTACTGTTAATAGAATTGTACTTCCTTTATGTTTCCTTTCCTCTTCAAATACCTTCCTGTTTGTAGCTTACAAAGCATGGATTCACTAAATGGGTGGCCAGAAGGGAAATGTTACGAAAACTATGAATCAATCCATTTTCATCAAAATTGTAGTAAATCTGTCACATAACCATGAATATGTGATACATTTTTTAATTATTATATTATTAAATTTCCTATTGTGATGTACACTCAACATGCCCTCTCCAAATAATAAACTGTGAGTTTTAATAAAACAACAGTAGCTATATCCTGAACACTAAGCAACAAGGTCTCATTAATTGTACAACATGTCAACATTACGTCGAGATAATTAATTTTCTGACTAGGAACCCATCAATTACTTCTTTCAATCTCTATTGTTCCAATGTTATCCTTTCAGTCCTATTTACTTCCTTCCTCGCTCATCATAATGTTTAATTATCATACATCTCTCTTCCTCAATCCTTCAATCTTTGTGTACAGAATAACATTTAGTCTCCAGTCCACTTACAATTGCGCTTTTACTTGAAAACAATTCCTGTCTCAAAATATGACAGGCACTCCAAAAGGTTTGGTTCATCAAGATGGGCACATCTACAACTCGACCCCAATCTAAAAGGAGTCCACAAACAGCTGATGGGCGGGCAGATATATCAAACTCTGCTTTCTCACCGCCATATTTTTTTCTTCAAAACTTCATTGCTAAATTCTTCCGAGGCCTTTCTTCATAACTTCCTACCAACCCATCTGATTACATAACTCTGTACATTCTTCATTCCTTCCCTAATTACGTTTTTACCTCATTTCTTCCCTATTCCTCTATGCTTGGATCCTTCATTTCTCCTCTTGGTTTTTGACTCCCCATCTTTCCCTCATTACCTCTCAATTATTCATCCTTCCCTTCTCTCTCCAACTTTCTACATGCATCAATTCCAACTCTTTCCACTCCCTATCATAACTTTCCCTCATCTTCCTTAGCTTTTCTAACAATCGTTTTTCATTCTCTTCTTCCCTTATTTCTATCTTCATCCTTCCCCCAATTCCCCTCTTCATCCACACCTTTACCCTCTGAAGTACTTACCGCTCTGTTCGTCAAGTCAATCTTGTTGCCAATGACAACAAAGGGGAAGTGTTCTGGGTCGCGTGGACTGGCTTGTATAAGAAACTCGTCTCGCCACCCGTCTAAGTTCCTGAATGTATTGGGCATCGTCACGTCAAACACGAGCACGCAGCAGTCAGCACCTCGGTAGAATGCCACGCCCAAACTCTGGAACCGTTCCTGGCCTGCCGTGTCCCATATCTGTTGGGAGATTTTAGAAAATCTAAACTTAAAGTATCCACATTTCTTTAATATAAAATCAAGGTTTGATCTATCGCTGATGGCTTTTTTAAAATTACGGGACTCAAAGTTAGTGTGCTATTTTGGCATTTTAGAAAATTTTAATTTTACAAATCTGAGTTGAATCTAGATTTCAATTTCAGGAAACTGACTTTACATTCAGTTCAGGAAGAACTACAGAGCAACTTAATGCTTCCTGCTAACAAGCGTATTTCAGTTATGATTATCAAACAAAGTTACTCTTATTTTACGAGGTCAGACGGATTTGTCAAATTTCATTATTTTCATACATTGCAAGGACAGATTGAAAACCAGTGGGTAAAAGAATGGTCATTGTCCTCCAATTTACAGGACCTATTTATCTTTTGACAGATCATTTATTTAAGAACATTTGGTAATGGAAGCTTTGAGGTTGTGTAATGACTGAAGAGGAACATGGCTATCCTGAAAAAATAGAGCCATGGGCTCTGTAGCTCATCAGGATTTATTTTGTTTGATGATGATGATTGTCTCAATATAAAGCACAATCCCTAACCCTGATACATCTTAGTCTTGAAATTGAGAGAGAGCACTCAGCAAGGTCACCACACACGAGATTATGCAATATTCTGACCCCTTGGCCAGCTGTGTTTTTTGTGGTTTACCGCCAAATTATGTAATAGACTCTGGCTTGCACTAAACACTGGCAGCAGTGATCTAACTGTATAAGGCTTAGAGAGAACAGGGAATGTGATGAATCCCATGGTACATAGTACAATTTAGAATCCCCTTGGCTAAATAATCTCTGCACAATTTTAATGGTTCTAAGCCTTTTCATCCAAACATCTAAACATTCTGAACGCAATATTCCTTCTAGTTTGTTCTGGAGAAGAAGATGAATAGTTTTTATGTTTTGAACTGTGAGGGCCTTTCTTTTTATAATATCCACAATTTTCAGTTCATAGGCTATTCAATAGTTCTCATTTCACATTGATTACATCAATTTGACAAACATGTCCACAATGTAGATGGTTATCGCAAGTCGACATAGTGAGTGAAGTGTCATAAAATATCAGTTCAAAATTCATTTTCAAAGGGTTTTTTTAGGCTGTGGCCCATATTTGGGGTCACAGGGTCACCAAATTTACAAGTTAGAATCCCCATTTGCTAAAGAGTTTGCCTACAAAATTTCAGCCTTCTAAGTCTTTTTGTTCCGGAGAAAAAGATGAAAACAGGATTTTAGGTAATGGCCTGTGAGGTCCTTATTTGGGGTCACAGGGTTACCAAATCTACAGTTTAGAAACTCCATTGGCTAAAGAGTCTTTACACAACATGACAGCCTTCTAGGTCGTTTAGTTCTGGAGTAAAAGATGAAAATAATCTTATCTTATCATTTCATAACCAGTCATATGCAGTTCACATATATCATCTAAAATAAAAGAATTCTTCACTCCTCTTCAATTTAATCCTTTGTCGCTTGTCACAATTTTCAGTTCATAGGCTATTCAATAGTTCTCATTTCACATTGATTACATCAATTTGACAAACATGTCCACAATGTAGATGGTTATCGCAAGTCGACATAGTGAGTGAAGTGTCATAAAATATCAGTTCAAAATTCATTTTCAAAGGGTTTTTTTAGGCTGTGGCCCATATTTGGGGTCACAGGGTCACCAAATTTACAAGTTAGAATCCCCATTGGCTAAAGAGTTTGCATACAATATTACAGCCTTCTAGGTCTTTTTGTTCTGGAGAAAACGATGAAAACAGGATTTTAGGTAATGGCCTGTGAGGTCCTTATTTGGGGTCACAGGGTCACCTAATCTACAATTTAGAATCTCCATTGGCTAAAGAGTCTGTACACAACATTTCACTCTTCTAGGTCTTTTCATTCTGGAGAAGAAGATGAAAATAGGATTTTAGGTAATGGCCTGTGAGGCCCTTATTTGGGGTCACAGGGTCACCTAATCTACAATTTAGAATCTCCATTGGCTAAAGAGTATGCACACAACATTTCAGTCTTCTAGGTCTTTTCATTCTGGAGAAGAAGATGAATAGGTTTTTAGGTTATGGTCTATGAGGCCCTTATTTGGGATCACTTGATCACCATATCTACAATTTAGAATCCCCATTGACCAAGGAGTCTGTACATAAAATTTCAGATCTCTAGATTCATTGGTTCTGGAGAAGAAGTCGAAAAAGTGAAAAGTTTACGGACGGACGGATGGACGGACGCCATCCCATGCCATAAGCCCATCGGGCCTTTCAGGCCTGATGAGCTTAAAATCTAAACCTAGCACAATGATAACAACATTGTATTTAAGTGTGTGTGGGCGCACCTGGAGAGTGACGAGTCTGTCGTCCACCATGACCTCCTTGGTGAGGAAGTCTGCACCGATGGTGGCCTTGTACTGGTTGCTGAACTTCTTGTTGACATACTGGTTCATCAGGGATGTCTTACCCACACTGCAACACATGCAACACATCACACATGAGACATGGACTTTTCTCAATGTCCCCCAGTACTGTTTAACCATTAAATAATGCAGGTTAAAAAAAATTCCATTAGCTCATGACCAGTGAAAAAGAATTAGAAAGCTTGACAACTACCCCCAGCAAGGCATGCCAGTCTCCATAACTTGCTAATTTAAGCTTTGTTGCATCTCCTTGACTTTCCTGTGCCAGCCTAGTAGAGCTCACCATCAAGATCAGGTGTTAGTTTGGGACTAGAAATTTCAGAAATGGACTACTACAGATGGCTTCTTCATGTATCAAAATAAAGGAAACTTTTATGGAGAAGATTCACTGGCATATCAAAATACCAGTTTACAGATATTATTTCATAAACAAAAGAATTATTGATATGTTTTATTTGTCCCACATGAAGAAGTATATTTATCTGTGCGGATTGAGTCAAAATCAGCAACGCTTTCAAAGCTGATAAAGCAGGGTAATGGAAAATGACTCTTTATATGTTAATATGCCATCTCGACACAGTCTGCCATTGTGTATTTAATAGATGAGGAGAGAGACAATACTGACCCGCTGTCTCCCAGGATGATGACTTTGAGGAGGACCTTCTTCCTTGCAGTCATATTGAAATCATTTGCAACATACGTTTTCCTTATACAGTAACACAATTTGACAGCTATTAATTAGAGACGGAAAACATGAATTCACACAAAGGGTTTGTAGGCCTACCAATGAGTGATTTTAATTCTTTTAAGGGGCATAATCATGTTGGTGAGGTCACATACATGTCTAATATTATAATTTGTGTTATTTAATTGAGAATTATCATATTTAATCTAAAATAACGGCATAACGAAAATACAATCATTCAACGTTTTGGTCATTATCGAAAACCGGACAATGCTCCTCGGTGCTTTCTGCAGCCATGAAGTCAAACGCAATTTTGGAAACTTTAATCAAGTAAATAGGAAGACAGATTTGCTTCTATAGCGTTTAATATGTCTTATAATGAGTATACATACGTGAGATAGAGTCGTATTTGTCGGCTTCTACACAGGTTGAGACCGTGTCTTTGTTTTCATTGAAACATACATAAGATAAGATAAGATAATTTAATAGTTATTGTCCCAATAGGGAAATTTGTTGTGTATAATTACAATTCTCCAGCATACAAAACATACAATTATCATTCAAAACAATACATATTAACACAGTTTACAGAGACTAGAATATGCTATACATGAAAGTGTTTATTGTGCAACATTGCACTTATCAGAATTTATTTCTCTAATGCTGCAAGGTATGAATGATTGGCGAAACCTGTTTGTTCTAAAAGTCGGCATTCGCAGTCTACGCCCAGAAGGTAGTATTGAATATTCCGAAAAAAGAGGATGCGTAGAATCACCTAAAATTTTGTTTGCCTTTTTTGGATAACTGCTGCTCATAACAACTGCCGATAGTTTCAATAGGAAGCCCAATGATTTTAGAAGCGATATTAACGAGTTTTGCCAATTTGTTTTTGTTTTGGACAGACAGGTTTCCGTACCAACTTAAACAAAATTAAATGTTATGACATTTTGAATGAAGGTTCTGTAAAATAACATCATGATGGTTTGGTCAATTTTGAAATGTTTTAGTTTCCACAGGAAATGTAAACGTTGCTGTCCCTTCTTATATATTTTCTCAGTGTTCTCATTCCAGGAGAGTTTAGAATCAAGGATAGTACCCAAATACTTATATTCATTTACTCTTTCTATATCATTTCCATCAATGCTTACACTTACAGCATCTAATGTAGACTTAGTTCTTCTAAAATCAATAACCATTTCCTTAGTTTTTTGAACGTTCAAATATAAAGAATTAGCTTTACACCAATCGATAAATCTGAACATCTCCGATCTGTAGGCAACTTCCGATTCTCTTATAAGGCCTACCACTGCAGCATCATCAGCAAACTTAATGGTGAAACATGAATCAGCATTTGAAGAACAGTCATTTGTGTACAAGATAAACAAAATTGGTGAAACAACACAACCCTGTGGGGCGCCAGTAGAAATACTTACAGTTGAAGATTTAACACTATTAACTTGTACAAATTGCTGTCTGTTAACAAGGAAGGAATTTATCCATTTAATGATATTTGAGTTCACATTCATATGAGAAAGCTTATCAATTAACAGGTGAGGTTGAATGGTATTGAAGGCAGATGAAAAATCAACAAACATTATTCGGACATATAACTCGAACTATAATTTCCAAGTGCTTATAGATGCTATTTAAGAGTGTTGTTTTGCATCATCTACTCCACGCCGTGCTCTGTAAGCAAATTGAAATGGGTCTAAAACGTCAATCACATCATTTAACAACAAGCCCTTAACAATTCGTTCTAAAAATTTCATAGCAACAGACGTGAGAGCCACTGGCCTGTAGTCGTTGTTAACAGAGGTTTTTTTTCTCTTTTTTTTGGCAAAGGGATTATTTTTTACATTTTCCAAAGAATGGGGACATGATGGGAATTCAATGATTCTTGATAAATCTTTTGAAAAATAGCAGCTAGTTGGACTCTACACTCTTTAAGAACAACTCCAAGCAAGTTATCGAGTCCACAGGCTTTGTGTGAATTAATCATAGCAAATGAATTGATCAGATCATCCGTTGAAATATTTAACACCTCACATGGCGCCCCCCACTTTTCCACAGCCTGAAATGTTTTGAGGGACCACAATCGAGATGTAAACGCAAATCCAGATATTTAAGACCAAATATATAGAGACTAACTTTGATTTTGCAAGGTAACTCCCCAACGGTTCTTGTGAAGGCGAAAGTGTCCTATTTCCGGCTTTATAAGGACTAATACGGCATTGTCAAACACCCAAATATGACCTGATTTCAAATCATCGGTCAAACTGTAGTAACATTCACCTTGGCGTCTCTATAACTAGCCCCCACCCCCGCGCTGACAGAATTCAAAATCTTAGCCTGGTCTCTGTTCCAAGTAGTTCCTCTGGGATCATGAAGATATGACATATTGCTCCTTGTGCTCCGACCGTATGCCTAGAAAGTGGAGACAGGACCTCATCAGAAGGATTCCATGTTCATATTTTTCAGATGCAGATCTGATATACATCTTAAATACTCTATATCCCCGTTGCCATCAACACGAGTTGATGAAAGTTACAAATATCCGAGGCTTGCCGAGGATATTTTTACTTTTATCAACGAGTGTTGATATATTTGATATCAGAAGACACGAGGGTGAGATTCTATTTATCATCCAAAATCATTCTTATTACGTTTAAGTGAAAATAGTGTACATCTCTGAGCACATCTCTGCCATTTTACTTCCAGTGAGGTCATAGCATTGTGACGTCATCATGTTTAGGACGTCATAGCATTGTGACGTCATTATTCGATGATGTAAAAGCATTGTGATGTCATGTAGTTGACGGCGACAGGGCATTGTGCAAAATCTACTGCCAAAAAGATATCTCCTAGGAGATATCGCTTGATCTCACACAAGCGATATCTCCTGTGGAACACAGTTTTGGATGATAAATGTTAAACTCTGTATAATAAATACAACCCCCTTTTCGCGCCATTTAAAAAAAACTATGCACTTGCATTTTGTTCTTGCCCACAGAGGCCATTATTGTCGAAAAAGTGTCATTTATGTTATAATTATTGCGTCTTCTGATGCACCAAGTACTTGGCCTTGAAACTGGCTTTGGGCTGGATCGTCAACTTGTGCTTTCTAGTCGCCTATTTTCGAGAATACTTGCCCCCAGTAGGCGAGAACAAAATGTTGTGTGAAAGGTGGAGCCCCATCCACCTTTTGAAGTACACAGGGTACACGGCATCCTCGGTTACCCATGGTTTTATATATGCTCCGTTACTCCGTTACTCTCCACTATATCACATGTGATATAGTGGAGAGTGACGGAGCATATATAAAACCATGGGTAACCGAGGATGGGTACCGGGGAAATATTAATATTGTTTCAGTCTTCATGGCGGAAAGCCTCCTGTTATTCTGTGGTTGCGTATAGCGGCGATGTTCTTCCTGGGAGTCTGATATGGGTCTCGGGTCTCACAGTGAGGCTGTCTCGCCACTAGATAACGATCTGTTGGACTGGTACTGTGGTTCTAGTGCATGATTGGTGTAACATGTTTTCATTTATTCACTTTAAAATTCACTTCAATTAACTTCACTTTAACTCACAAGTTAATTCACTTAGATTAACTTCACTTTAATTCACTTCAATTATTAACATAATTCCTGGATCCGTCACTGATATATATAGAAAGAAAAAACGTTTTCACAGTAGGCCTATCTTTCTATAGAACGTTTTTAATTGGACGTTTAAAAAAGACACCAAATATACACAGTGACCCCTGCATGTGAAATGTGTTTCTCTTTTCGAAAGGATCCCATTTGTCTCTCGATTTGGTTGTTCATGCATGTTCAACAAGTGGATAAAGAATCATATATAAGGTGAAAATAGATGATTTGATCAATAAGTGTATGAGTTTTAATGTAAACTTGATCTTTATCAGCAGAGAACAGTAAAAACGTTTTTAAAAATATAGATCAGCATTTCCAAGTTGCGATTAAATTAATTTTCACTGAAACTCTAAATGATCATGAAAAGGCTTGTTTTATAAATTCACAAGGAGGTATCCTGAGGCTGACATTGACTGTCAACTTTTTACTGGATGTTTTATTTATGTATTTGAATCGGATCACTGTCCGAACCTCGGTTAGTTTGCCCTTTATTCTATTCTTGTAACGTGTTGAGGCGAGACTTGAATTTTTTAAAAGTGTCAGTCTGTCTGCCTGTCTAGATTGTTGAGTGTAATCCGCCGAGAGGTGTCGCTGCAAGCAGGAAGTTATCAAGGTAGGTTCAGGGTGTTATACCCGGAGTCAGTATTTTACTAAATGAAGTATAGAGAAGTTCATTGATAACTTATACATACACAAACTATTGGCAGGTAGCTCAAGATACAGTTGTATCAGTTTAAATTAATATGTGACATTGATAGCGTTTGTATTTAGCCTATTAATTATTCCTACTTTCTCTTTTGGTAAGGATACGGCTTATAACATGTATGTGCTTTAGAAGTTCCGATTTGATGTTTGATGAAGCCAATATTTATAGACTCGGTAAGAGTAACACAAAGTAATCGATATACTAGACGATTCATCAGTAGAGTATAAACAATTCTATGTATTTAACACATAAGTAGACAACTACTGTAATTGTCTCTTTAGACTGGCGGGAAACTTGTTGAAACCTGCACTGTTGCTAAGGTAATCAATATACAACAAAGGGAGGTAACTCGTAGTGTACCTTTTCACAATGTTATAAGTCATTGTCAGAAATAATAGCAAAACAACGGGGCTCAAATACAAAACTTTTGCTGTTTGACACTATGTTTTTTTTAAAGATTAAACGCGAGAAGCATTAAACAAATTTAATTCAATTAGATTCATTGCTAGCATTGTTTTTAGCCAATTTATGTTCCTACTTTCACAGGGGCTTGTATTGCTGAAAACAAACAATTGCTAGGTCAAATACTACAATGCGTTATATACCCTATATTAATAAATAAAGAAAGGGGTGCAACGCCAATTTTACCCCCTGCCCAAACAAGTCCACATTTCAAAATGTGATTTCAAGTGTGAAAAACGTTATTTACTATTTGACACATTAAAGGGAGGGTTCTGTCGCCAGCTTGGTTTTTTTTAGCATTACGTGAAATGAAAACACTCTATAATGTACCTAATTTTAAAAAAAATTAATAATAAAAGACATACACAATGTGACTGTAGTATTCACATAGTAACAGATCACATGTCATAAGACTAATAAACAAATAATAAAATGTTATTCTGTTGCAAAGTGTTCCCCAATCACAGTCCCAATGAATGGCTTCAGTTCTCATTGTTTTTATTTTTCAACAAATGTGCACCGTATATCAAGTTGTGAAATATAAAGCCATCAAAATATTACCTTCATTAGTATCTTCCAATATGACTGTTTTAATCATGTATTGATAACATATATGTGTAATCAGTAATATCCTCTCGTATTTTGTTTCCACAAAAAATACCCCGATAGAACATCCCTTTTGAGTACTTCTATGTCTTCTTTAGATTGGCAGACAATTTGTTGAAACGTGTAATTGAGAATGTCGATTGAAAAAAAGTGAGGGAACCCGTCATATCCTATTTGTTACACTATCAGGATCAAGAGTTTTCTATGATAGACTTGTATCTGATACAGTGGAGGATCCAAACCTTTTTGCATGGGCGGGTATGTGGAAGAAACAAATTTGAACCAAGCTAATTGAACAGTAAACAGCACATATGTGGTGAGTTGGAACGTAATAAAGCCAAATAAAATTTAAGAAACGCAATGGATGCACCTTTAAGTATTTACAGATATTGAATAAAGGTATGATTGATTTTCTATTTAATTACCTGAGATCTGAAAATGAAAGTGATAGATTCCAACAAATACAGTTTTGTTTGTAAATACAGGAAACACAAAGATTTTGTTCAAACACTCTCCAGTAAAAAAATCAAAGTAACAAAATCGGTTTTGCAACAAAATACTTGATCAAATAATTTTCTGCAAAGAGACATCTATATTATATAATATGTATTATCAAAAATGCAATGCCTAACTTAATCATCTATAATTTGAAAACTTTAAAATTGAGAAAAGTTCGAAAAAATTTAAGATGGTTACCTTTCAGTCTCTCTCAACAACTAAATACATTACCAAGGATCTCTGCATTATAAGGAAGAAGTAACAAGTATGTTATAAATGTGTAGGGGTGCAACAATACATCGAACTATTGATGCATCGCAATAGTTGGCTTGGCAATAGTACTTTATCGATAGTATATACAAAAACACTATCACTATCGCAATAGTAAGGTTTACTATCGATACTATCAAAACTATTAAATTTCCCTTAATTATGAATGATTTACACAAGCCTCACTGCATTTGATTCAAGATTTGTCATTTTAGAATGTCAAAAGGGAAGAACTGGAGATAGGAAATAGCAAAATAACAAAAAGTCTTTGCATTTATGATTTCTTTACTGATTTTGGTTCCATAGTCCTTACATCAATGAAACATTTCTACTAAAACCTATCAGAAATCTAGCTGATTATTGCGTATTTGTACCCAAAAAAGCTATCACAATAGTTGTTGAGATACTGAGTTACAATAGTCTATCGCTATCGCAATAATAAGTGGCAATAGACTATCGCTATCGCAATAGTCTCTTTGGGTCAATAGTCACCCCTATAAATGTGTGACCTCTATCGTTTTACTCCATAAGAGCAGTGCACTAAAGAGATTAATCCCACAGGAGCACAGAATTTTAATTAATTGTGTACATCATCCTTCTCTCCCTGTATTTTAACCCATAACACTACTAATTACTCTCAGTGTGTTAAAGGAGAAATTCTCATAGTGGATAAAAATAACCAGCCAATGACATGACTTTAAATCGAAGAATGTTGAAAGTCCCTGGATGAGAAGAACGATAAGCGATCATCAACTTTCAAAACACACATTTCATTGGCTGACAATATACATTCTATAAATATCACTACGTAACCAGCTGGTAACCTTCACGAACATTTTCCGTACTACACACTCAGGGTATGAAATAGTGAAAAGTTTAAAACAAAACTTTAAAAAAAAGCTGAGGAAGCAGGATGTATGTATAAGCACAGGGGCGTGTATCGCTTAGAAACAGCGTTTGAAAGACATATACCTATATAGACCCTACCCTATTATTATATTAAAAGGACATTCCTTTTATATAGTAATAGGGTAGGGTCTATATATGTATATGTCTTTCAACGCTGTTTCTAAGCAATACACGCCCCTGTGCATCCAACAAAGATGGTATTATCGAAAGATGAACTTCCTAGCGTTCTAGTTCTTTCAGGGATGTCGAAAAAAATTTAAGTGGTGACACCCTGCCACGCTGAAATCTTAGGACGGATCAAGTGCAACTGAATAAAAACTTGTAACAATTTTACAAAGGTGTTATTCAATTTCAGCTTCCTAAACCATTTGGTTTTGGAGAAGAAGTTGTTTAATCGTTTTTATAAATATAAAATGCTTGTCATATTTTGAGCCAAACCTTCCCAAAAACATATTCTAAAAGTTTTTTGCCCGACCGACGGACAACAACCTTTTAGGCATGAATAGCTTGAAATTCACAAGATTATCTACTGTTGAAATCTTTTTATATTTATCATTTATATTACAATTCGGTGAAATATAATTTTACAATTGTTTTATATTTTTCAGATGGACGCACTTACAAAATTGAACGAACATTTTCTGTCGTGCAACATTTGTACAGAGATCTACAAAGACCCATGTACTATCGGCTGTTACCATACCTTCTGCAGAAAATGTTTGACAAAATATACAAAAACTCGAAGAGACGCCATCACTGCCAAATCCATCCGTTGTCCGAACTGCAACCAGATGACGAAAGTTCCTCGACCTCAAGAACCAGTGGATCAGTGGTGTCAACAGTTCAAGCCGAGTTTCCTCATACAAGGGCTTCTGGATTCATTCACGTCTCAGGAGAGTTCAGGTACTGATATTGTTCGTTAGTTTCGAGTATATAAGATACAATATTTTTATTTAAAAATAACTTAACATCTTGTAAATTATATCTATGTGATATTAACTAAAAGTTTCTTTAGGAAATATATTGCTAATGGACTTGTATGCAGAGAGAAGACAGTTATTTTCAAGTCTGATAAGGAAGACAATGTGTCAGAAAAAAAAGAATGAAAGAATTATTACCTACTAATAAAATTCCATTAAAACAGTTTAGTTTTTAATTCTAGGTGAAGGGGTTTAATTTTAACAACCAGTTGGTTCATTAAAGGTGCATCCATTGTGTTTCATAAAATCTTATTTGGCTTTAATACGTTCCAACTCACCACACGTGCTGTCTACAATACAAATAAATTCACTCAGCTTGCATATTTATCCCTAATCGCCAAATATATCAGAATTACTAGTTTCCAATTAAAATTGAGTAACATCATTATGCATCTGCAGAAACCGAAACTACACGTCCCATTTACATGCACAGTAGTTATGTGACCTATTGAACATTATCAACTCAAATTTGTCGTTTTGGCTGTTATAAATAAGATTCCAATATTACGTTTGACTCATTGACGCGCGCCACACGCGGTGCATTGTCCGGTTTTCGATCAGAAATCACTACTTTTACCTTCATATCGTCAATATGCTAAGTCTACTATCATCAAAATGGTAGTTTTCCGTAACAGTCGGTACTTCTCAATAAAGTAATTCCATTTATAACGTTTGCAATATGTGACCCCCAACAACACAATGGATGTACCTTTAACAACTTCTATGAAAGCACATGATACAGAAAGCTTAACATTTCGGAATATAACATTTGTTACAAAGAAACTGAAGTTTTCTAAATCCCCTTCAAGTATGGGCATGTCAGGGTGTCCACACTCAAACATTCCCTTTATAAAATAATACAGTTACAAAAAAACAATTTTGTGACCCCCAACAACACAATGGATGTACCTTTAACAAGTTTTGATTTTTTTAAGTAAATTTGGTAACAACCATTATGTTTAACTTAGTTTCAGCACAAGAACAACATTTATTGTTAAACATAACTTTTTTCAATATTTATTAAAATGTCAACAAGAATTCACACAATTTACTATTTTCATGGTGCGAATAAATAAATTTGTCAAATACTCCAATATTCCAACAGTATCACATGTTATAACGTTTTTCTCTATGTTTATTTTCAATTGAAACATTATTCCTCCTTCAGGTCCTGTTGATCACCGTTGCTTCACTTGTCAGCAAAATGGGAGGACAACACAAGCTAAATCAGTTTGTGAAGATTGTGACATCTTGTTCTGTGAAGCCTGTACTAAAGTACATGTGACCACTCCAATGGCAGCAGATCACGTGATTTCAACTCAAGGCGCTGGATCAACTCCTCAACTCAAGAAATGCAGAGTAATGTGCAAGGAGCACAACTGTGTGGTTGAATTTTGTTGCAAAGATTGTCAGAAAGCTGTTTGTCACAAATGCTGTATCGTCTACCACAGGAAATGTCACTCTGTTGTCACCCTCAACTCAATGATTCCTGAAATGAAACATGTACTACAGCAAAATTACGATCATATTGACTCTCAAGGACAACAGGTAGGAAACACTTTGAAGAGTAGGAGATCAGAAGTGGAGGAAACAACACAACACAAATCTTCTCTGCAGTCAGAGATCAGAAGAGTCAGTCAGCAAGCCGTGGATCTGATCAGAAGAAAGGAGAAGAAACTCCTGGATGAACTGGATGTGATCACTGAGAAGCAAACAGGAGAACTGAGAGGTCAGATAAAATCTGGAGAAATTGACCTGCAAACATATCAACAGTACACTGAGTTCATCAAACAAGTCCTGCAGTCTGACAGTGCAATGGATCTCTTTGATATGTACACGCTGTGTCAGTCAGGGGAGATAACTGCTGAAATACAGAGAAAAGACAAACAAGGAGACAGAACAAAGAAAGTTGAGTTTGAGAATCAGCTGGATGTGGATCAAATTGACGGGACTTTACAACTTGGTCGTTTAAAGTTTACAGAAGACAAGTTCAATCTCCAGGATACACCTAAACCCCTGTCTACAGTCAGTACTAAATCAAAGGATGACAACGAGACACCAGATCCCTGTGACATTGAAGTTTTGAATATTGCTGGAACAGATACACTGGTTGTTACTGACTACAGGAATTCAAGTGTCAGGTCCTGTTACACAAAACGTGGCACACCTCACTGTACATCTCTCAAACTTGATGAACGTCCCTGTACATTAACAAAGATTAGCCAGGACAGAGTAGCTGTATCACACTGGTCACACAGAATTGAACTAATCAAACTGACTCCTGACCCAGTCCGTGTTTCCTCAATCAAAACAAAGAAGGAGTACAGATGTCTGACTGCTCTCATTGACACGACTCTTGCTGCAGGTTGTTGGGGTAATCCCAGTATTGACGTCCTGGATCTGTCAGGGAGAGTCCTGAGATCTGTGATCACACCCAGCACTTGTCAGCAGCTGATACAGGAACCACGGTACATGTGTACAACACGTCAGGGTCACATTGTAGTGGTAAATGAGATGTCAGATACTGTCTACTGTGTAACACAGCAGGGGGAGGTTCTGTACACATACAAGCTGATAGGAGGGTATGCATGTGGTGGTGTAACAACTACAGACATTGGTTCTGTTATCGTGGCTGATCCCCATGGCAACAAGATCATCCAGCTGACTGAGACAGGGGAGTATGTGAGAGATCTGCTGACTGAACAAGATGGGATTGTTAGACCACGGGGAATATGTGTACACGGGAACAAACTGTATGTTACAGAAGACAGGAGGGAAACTGTCAAGATATTTCAGTTGTGAGCCTCATTGATATTGACAAAGTTCGATTTTGAAATAACTTTCTGTCATTCCTTTATAAATCTCAAGTAAAAGAACAATATCTTTGCTTCAGAACATAAAACTTGTTAATGTGTTTCAGTCAATAACATTCTTTATCTAAAGCGTCAAATAGTTTGCACTTATGAACTATAATCATAATGTATCAATAATTGTCCATTGTTCAAGTTATTGTTTATTTGTTCATTGAGCAAATTATTCTTCTACTATTTGAACATACAAATCCAAAAGTGAATGGTAACATTGTTCTTTTTTTCTGTTCACAAGGAAAGATAGTGAAATATCTATATACCCCTTATTTGGTCCACAGGTCAATAAATTCACAATTTTAAATTCTCTTCGGCTAAATAGTCTGCACACAATATTACAGCCTTAGTTATAGGTCTTTTCATTCTGGAGAAGATGATAATAGGTTTTTAGGTTATGACCTGTACGGCCCTGATTTGGGGCCACAGGGTCACCAAATCTACAATTTAGAATCCCCATTTGTTAAATAGCATGTACACAACTTTTAAGTGTTTAAAGCCTTTTAATCTTGGGAGAAGAAGATGAAAATAGGTTTTTAGGTCATGGCCTGTGAGGCCCTTATTTGGTGCCACAGGGCCATCAAATCTACAATTTAGAATCTCAATTGGCCAAGGAGTCTGCACATCAAATTTAAGCTCTTGGAGTCATTGGTTCTAGAGAAGAAGTCAGAAAAATAAAAAGTTTAAGGACGGATGGCAGGACGCTATGCCATGCAATGCCATGCCATAAGCCCATCGGGTCTTCCAGGCTAGAAAAATCTAATACAGTACAATCCATTACCATAAATTTGAAAACATAAACCCTGTAACTATCCACAGACAGTGAATGAGACACAAGGACTTTCAACCATTATTACACTTAATTATGTAACAGTCTCTGCTCTCTCAGCAATGACAAATACTCTTGAAAGCAGCGTTAAACCCAAACTCACCTCACCTCACCTCAGCAATGACAAACATGCCAAGCTTTGAGAGTCCGCATAAACTATTATAGGTGCAGCTACGTTATATTCAATGTTTGAGACTTGAAATTTGGATCATTTGTTATTCATTATGTAAAGATGATTTGCTTAAAATTGTTGTTTCGTAACTGTATTATTTTATAAAGGGAATGTTTGAGTGTGGACAGCCTGACATGCCCATATTTGAAGGGGATTTAGAAAACTTCAGTTTCTTTGTAACAAATGTTATATTCCGAAATGTTAAGCTTTCTGTATCATGTGCTTTCATAGAAGTTGTTAAAGGTACATCCATTGTGTTGTTGGGGGTCACATATTGCAAACGTTATAAATGGAATTACTTTATTGAGAAGTACCGACTGTTACGGAAAACTGCCATTTTGATGATAGTAGACTTAGCATATTGACGATATGAAGGTAAAAGTAGTGATTTCTGGTCGAAAACCGGACAATGCACAGCGTGTGGCCCGCGTCATTGAGTGAAATGTCATTTTGGAATCTTATTTAAAACAGACAAAAAGACAAATATGAGTTGATAATGTTTAATAGGTCATGTAACTACTCTGCATGTAAATGGGATGTACAGTTTCGGTTTCTGCACATGCATAATGATGTTACTCAATTTTAATTGGAAACTAGTATTTATGATATATTTGGCGATTGGGGATAGATATGCAAGCTGAATGAATATTTGTATTGTAGACAGCACATGTTTTGGGTTGGAACGTATAAAAGCCAAATATAATTTTATGAAACACAATGGATGCACCTTTAAAGGTTTTAGATAAATGGCTCACGCCAAAATTTGATGAAGGCACAGGATCAAATGAAGAAACTAAAGTCTCCATTTAACAAAGGTGTTATTCAGAAAATGTTAGCTTCCTATGTCTATTGGTTTCCAAGAAGTTGTTAAAGGTTTAAGCCAAAATGCTGCCTGTGCATATTTCAGTGTTGGGATTAAACAACTTCTGAAGGAGAAGTAAAAAATGTGATAAGTTTACAAACGACACATGTCTGCCCCTGCCATAAGCCAATCTGGCCTTCCTTATAACCTATATCTCTAATTTAAAAATTTGATCAAAGGGTTAACATGACCATAACCTATAATCTTGTGACCTTAATCTTTGAACTTCAAGGTCACAATCAATGATCACTTTTCATTGTGCATAAGAATCATGTAATGATTCAAAGTGTTAATAGTTAATATAAGTTAGTATAATATAAGTCTTTTCCCATGTTTTTTTTGTTGTTTTTGGTTTTTGTTTTGTGAAAATATATATTTATTCTAACGATGCCAATACATCTTCAATGTATACAAAGCTAAGTAGCTTTACTTTTTGCTATATTTGTAATAGACTAATAATATGATAACAGAGTAGAGTAAGCAAAAGCAATTATCAAAGAATATTGAAATAATTATGAAACTTCATTTACTTGTTGACGATATAACATGTACACTTATAAAAACTCCTAATATCAAAACCATACATTTTTAGCTCATCAGGCCTGAACGGCATGGCATGGTGTCCGGCGTCCGTAAACTTTTCGCTTTTTCTTCTTCTTGATATCCACAGAGCTGAACTTTTATGAGCATACTCCTTGGCCAATGGGGATTCTAAATTGTAGATTTGGTGACCCCTTGGCCCCAAATATGGGCCACAGCCTAAAAAATCTGTTGTAATAAGGTTTGAACTCTTGAGATTTTATGTGTGCTTCATTGAGTTGTTATCCTTTATAAAAGAGAGAGAGTCATCTCATCTTTTTCATGTGAGAGTCCTAACATGTGGTTTGAGAAATGCAGAAATTGAGAAAAGAATAACTTTGCAGTTAATCTTATTCAGAAGGAATGTGAAATATATATTGACTAATATCTACATTATAGACATGTTTGATGTAATCAATGTGAAATGAGAACTGATGAATAGCCTATGAACTGAATATTGTGCGCAAAGGAATAAATTGAAGATAAGTTAAGATTTTTGTTTTATTTTACATGAGATATGTGAACTGAATATGACTGGTGATAAAATGATAAGATAAGACTATTAAATGTAGCCACCGGGTACATGAGATTGTCACACCACATCTTCTTCTCCAATACAGAAACATATTTAAGTGGGGAAAACAACAATTAAAATATATAATTCACTGGCTGTGAGTCCAGGGTCTGCATGTTGTGTAATTGCATTGTGTTGACCTGGGCAGTGACCACATACAAACAGCAGGTGTCATTGCTAATACACAGAGGTTTCAGGTTACAGTTACAGTCTGTGTGTGAGGCTGGTTTAGTCTTGGACTCCCATGCTCAAAGAGAATTTATTCATAAAATATCAACATTTTATTAAATATTGAAAAGGAGCCTATGAGAAACAGGATCAGGGCTCCATTTCATCATGTATTAAGTGTTAATATTTCCAGTATACAAATAAGAACTAAAACAATAAAATGCAAAAGTATATAATATATAATATCTATATGAATGTGGATTAATGTGTAACCAATTTTGATAATAAATTTTTAAAGTTTGATGACTGAGCAATGACTTATTATGTGATATCTTAATCTTTTCCTCAGAGATAATGAATAACATAATTCCTGATGAGCTTCAGAGCCAATGGCTCTATTTTTTTAATTGTTTTAATTATTGTCCCCCGCCGCTGCGAAGCGCGGAGCGGGGGACTTAGTATTCAGCTCCGTACGTACGTCCGTCCCGCTTCTTGTTAGCGCGATATCTAATGAACCGCTCAACCTAGAATCTTCAAACTTGGTACCAGTCTTCATCTGGGGAATACGCAGACCTGAAAATTTTTTGGTTGACCTTGAAATTATTTTCAAGGTCACTACAAGACTGATTGTCAAATGTTGTTAGCACGATATCTCATGAACTGCTGTACCTAGAGTCTACACATTTGGTACCTGTCTTCATTTGGGTCATACGCAGACACCATTCAATTTGGGTGACCTTGACCCCGTTTTCAAGGTCACTACAAGACTTTGACCATTTTAAAAATTTTGCCCGATATAACAATAATTGAATCAAACATGTAAATGTCACTACTTGGTACAAGCTGTGTGTCCATTCTTTTAGCTCATTTCTTAATTGCGGCGGGGGACATGGTCACGTTTGTGACAATTAATTGTTTTTTTTGGGTTCGCAATAGTGACAAAAATCAATATAATATTTAATACAATGCAAAGAGCTGCATACAGTGTTGGTGGGAAGATATGTTATATATTGTTGAATGTTGGGATGAGTGAGTTACTGAATTTTTCAGTTTCATTCTTTCTTTTGGAAATAAATTTTTCTACCAAATATATCTGTTTTAATGTTTTTTTGTGATTGTTGAATTTTGGAATTGTGTTCTTAATATTGCATATATTGATATATTTTTTGGCTGAAACAAACCAAATCAAGTATTTGGAAAATGTAATCCTTTGTGGGAAAGCTTTATTAAGCCAAAGTTCAAGTTCATTCCAGAATTTTGTGTTCTCGCAGCCCTCCCTTTCTCCATAGTTGATATATAGCAAATAAGAGCCTGATAGCACAAGAACTTTTCAAGTTATTGTGTCAACGAGGATTTTTTTAAAGTGTTTTCAGTACTCGTGACCTTGACCTTGAATGTGAACATGTCAAAATAATTCCACAGGCAAAAGAAAGAAGCTGTGTATGTTGTTTTAAAACCCTTGGAAAAAAGTAATTTTAGTGATTTCATAACTGATGACCTTGACAGTATTTCGTAAATTTGACCTTCAAGGTCACACAATCTATGGTCACTTTTAATTGTGTATAACAATTATGTAAAAATAGAGCCATGGGCTCTGCAGCTCATCAGAATTTTAATGATTTTTTATCTAAGGTTGAATATCTAAGTTATCTCAAGTAATACATTGTTAACAAGCAAAATAATATTGGTTTTAGATCATGACCCCTGTGACCCACATTTGGAGTCACAGGGTCACCAATCCTACAATTAAAAATCACCTTTGACCAAAGAATCTCTACACAACATTTCACCGTTCTGGGCTTTACATATAAACTGGAGAAGAAGATGAAAATAGGTTTTTGGGTCATGACCCGTGACCAAGATTGGGGTCACAGGGTCACAAAATCTACAATTTAGAATCCCTATTACCCAAGGAGTATGCACACAACTTTTCAGCTCTCTAGACCTTTTGGAACTGGAGAAGAAGATGAAAATATGTTTTTAAGGATGTGACCCCAGTGACCCCATTTGAGGTCATGGGGTCATGAGGTCATGAAATCTACAATTTAGAATCCCCATTGGCCAAGGAGTCTGCACACAACTAGTCAGCTCTCTAGAACTTTTGGAACTCGAGAAGAAGATGAAAATAGGTTTTTAAGGATGTGACCCCTGTGACCCCATTTGGGGTCATGGGGTCACGAGATCTACAATTTAGAATCCCCATGGGCCAAGGAGTCTGCACACAACTTTTCAGCTCTCTAGACCTTTTGGAACTGGAGAAGAAGATGAAAATAGGTTTTTAAGGATGTGACCCCTGTGACCCCATTTGGGGTCTTGGGGTCACGAAATCTACAATTTAGAATCCCCATTGGCCAAGGAGTCTGCACATAAAATTTCAGCTCTGTGGAGTCATTGGTTCTTGAGAAGAAGTCGAAAAAGCGAAAAGTTTACGGATGGACGGACGGATGGACGGATGGATGGACGCCGGACACCATGCCATGCCATAAGCCCATCGGGCCTTTCAGGCCTGATGAGCTAATGATTCAAAGTGTTCAAAGTCAAAAGAAAGCATATTCGCAAAAGCAGGCTTTAGTTGTGACCTTGCTGTGACCTTGACCGTTGACAGATTTTAGCGAAAACTTTTTCAAATCTTGGTCTTTCTCCATAGTTGATATATACTCAATAAGAGTCTGATAGCACAAGAACTTTTTAGTGATTTCAGAACTCTTGACCTTGACCTTCAAGGTCACCAAATCGATGATCACCTTTCATTGTGTATAACAATCATGTTATGATTCAAAGTGTTCATTGTTAAAACACATTGGCAAATGCATTCTAAAGTCATGACCTTGACCTTGACCTTGACCTTTGACGGCCGAGGCAAGTTATCGTGTTCACAAGATTTTTTTTTAGAGATTTCAGAACTCATGACCTTGACCTTGTTATGATTCAAAGTGTTCATTGTTAAAACAACGCATATTCGCAAAGTCGTGACCTCGATGTGACCTTGACCTTGACCTTTGACGGCTAAGGCGGCGGTCGTGGTGGAAACTGCAGTCGGACTGCTAAAAATCAGTGGAGCAAATTTGCAAATATTTGTACCATTTCCCCTGACTCATCAGCCCAAAACATCCCCAAACGCAGTCTGATTAAAATCGACCTTGTTCCGAGGAATAAACTTCGCCAAATAATATATCTACCGGGATACGAACAGGTTCTGTAGATTCCTCGCGACAAGGTCTGAGAACATCCCGTATAGGCGTGTGTTCCGAACCAGTTTAGCGCAGCCAAAGCTCAGTCAAATAGCTGACCAATCACATCATAGTATTTAAACGGTCGCTGTTTTGAAAGCATTCGGAACAGACAAAAGGATAGCTGTTTGGAGTTATCTGCCCCTAGCTTCTCGCACCGAAAGCATTTGTTGGGCATCTTTTGATTGGCTATCTGAATTGCGCTCGAACACGCGAGTCTACGGGCTGTAATCAGACGGTTTGGCGTGGAACCTACGACTGATATGAGTTCGTATCCCGGTATATGCATTATTTTGCAATTTTTATTCCACGGAAAACCGTCGATTTTAATCAGACTGTCCCCCAACAGAGAGGGGTAGACAGGGAGAGAGAAGGAAGCATTACAATTTGGTGTAAAATGTCCAATGGTCAAGCATAATTCTTCTTACAATTGAAATAGCTCAGCCATAAAGGCATTTTCTCATCAACTGCAAGAAATAATGTCCTTAACCACTGTACCAATCTTTCAAATGCCAAACTAACATGCAGTTGGATACAGTACCACTGAGCTTGGCCTCTTACATAAACAGAAACCTGAACTCCTATTATGTGACATTACAATTACTCTCTCTGCCTCACTTGCTGTGGACCAAACTGAAACCTGATCCTCCCCCCTTATCCAGCCCCCAAGCCATTGCCCCTGTTTATTCAATATATTGAAATATTGTCAAAATATAGACGCTGTGTATAGAGAATATTAAATGACGTTCCGTTTAATAACATATTTATGAAACGAGTGAGTGGCTTGTATTTAACGAGCGAAAGCGAGTTAAATAAAAATACCATCTCACGAGTTTCATTAATATGTCATTAAACGGAAAAGAGTTTAGTATTTTATTTATTACTCACTGATTTAAATGCCACTTAATCCCACAAACTCAACGATAAATGGGACACACTCCGTTGCGACCGCAGTGTTGACATTGTAAAGTCATATTTTTGCCATTATGACGTCACTATAATCGGCAGCATGTGATGTTATTACACTAATAACAATAACACAGTAGATTTATTAAACTGTGATATCTTCAATCCAATATATCTCAAGATATAGAATTTAGTGTTATGTCCAGTCCTACCGGCGAGATGGGTGGTTGAATCCCTGCCATAAGCCCATTTCAAACCTGATGAGCTAAAAGGGGAATAGCAGGGTCACAAACTGAATTCAGGTCAGAGAAAATGAAAGGTAAGTTGAGTTTGACACCGCTTTCAAGACTATATCACTTACGATATATCTAAAGCCTGCAACGCCAAGGTGGCTATCCTGTGAGCATCAGCTTGAACTAGTGAACCATAGGTGGTACTGCGCTGAAATTCAGTGTAGCATTGCACCCAAACTTTACTGTAGAACAGTTCTCTACCTCAGACAAATTTGCCAAGCATCTGATGCCAGAACCCGGACCTCTAGATCAAAAGTCGAACATGCTAACCTCCCCCAAAATTAAAGAAGAACAAGGACAAATCGGTGATGTAGAAAGGGTTTCCTTTATTTCTGAGTGTGATATTACTATGAACATAAGACAGAAGATTTGAAAATTATGTCGAAACCGAGAAAATCAGCTGAAGAGGTCTAATGAGTTAACTTGAAAAAAGATATTTTCCTTTTTGTACTATAAATAGAAATGGAGAGGAAAACTACCTAAAGCTGACGCTGGATTGAAATATACAACAGGTCGCAGAATCTCTTTCAAATGAAGCAGCAAAATAAATACATATCATACATAAACTTCTATGTAACTTCAGTTTGTCTACCTAGTAATCACATTGCACGTACAACATAGAAAATATGTCTGTATATTTTCATGATTTCTCCGTCCGTGCACAAGGGAGAGGTCCCGAAACAATAGCGGGCTCGACGAGATCGAACCGTGATGTTCTACATGGAGAATAAGCAATATTAACAAGATGATTTGTACACGTCTGTTTCTCAACAGACAGGCATTATTAAAATCACTGAAACGTGCAAAATGACAAAGTCACATCGCAATCGGAGGTACCATTATCATTTCAAAACACTTATACGCATTTGCACAAAGGCTGAAAACCAGACCAAAGTTGGTTTTCTCCGCACACCTTGTCAAAGCTGGGTGTTCCCCGCAAAGTGAAATACCCCAACAGAACCGGGGTTACATATATATATATATATATGAATATCTATATTTGATAAAATTGCGAGTTGGTCCTGTTTGGCATATTTCTGGCGGCCGAAGAGCCAGCTTTGACAAGAGGTCATTACATGTTTGGTCGAGCCTTAGCAATCGACGTTCGGCTGGTCGTACCGAGGTGACGTTTCGCCGCCAAGTGTTTAGGTTAAGTCCACAGCTACATTGCCTGTTAGAGTTAACACGAGCATCCCTCCTTGGGTTTGTTCTGTTCTTTTGTTAACACGATTTGGTCTGGGAACTCGTTGTATAGCTCCACTTCAGACTCCTGCATCAGTGCGTTCTTGGCGACCGTCTGGAAAGCCTGCTCCACGTTGATCGCTTCTTTAGCGCTCGTCTCAAAGTACGGGATGTCGTTCTTGCTGCTGCACCAACTCTGTGAGCGTTTCGCCGATACCTGCAACACAATTGGAACGAATATTTAACTCATATGATAAAGTGTTTTATTATATGATGGACGAGTCTTCTGTTTTGTGATTGGCCGAGACGGATGGTCATCGACAATGATCAAACGTTATGTTGCCGCGGGAAGCGTCATGCGAGAGCGACATAATAATCCAATGACCTGGAGCTAAAAATAGATCATCATGTTTCATGTTCATGTTTAGTTATTTAAGAATAAAGTTTTTGTTTTCAAAGTGTTAGTTGTCATTAAATTTGGGTTTACAAGTAAAATTAGAAAAAAAGAAACTTTTTTGTGAAAAAAAATGAATTTCTAAAAAAATGAATTTTTGAAAAACATTTAAACCTTCATGAATCATAATAAAACAGTTATTGACATCAGTTATCGGTGAAACAAATGATTTATCGACCTCGGAAAGTTATGTTCACCTCGGCTATCGCCTCGGTGTACATAACTGTTCGGAGGTCGATAAACCATTTGATCCACCTCAACTGAAGTCAACAGTTGTATAATAATACAAACCATTGCTGCTACTAGGAGTATCAATTAATTAATTAATTATTTAATTAAGAATTGTGTCCACATTGCGTATCTAAATACATACCTCTATTCTTTTCCCACAGAGGTTACTCCCTTCAGATTTTCTATCATAAACTAAGTTACATGTTGAGCAATTTCTCAGCTAGAAATAGAGAATCCCGATTGGTTGCCTTAGTTAGTTAGTTTCGCAATCACTGAAGTTGTTTCAAAATTAGCATTCCGTAACAGTCGAAATGGCTAGTTGAGTTGCTTCATTTGTGAGTTGCGCACATATTGTTTACAAGACATAATTTGGTTGCAGATGTAAAACGATTGATTGGACAAAAATAAAGACTTTACCAGTGTTGCAAACTTTCACCGCCAGTGGATTATGAAATATAGCTTATACTTAATAGAGGTTACCATAAGAATCTGACTGGAGTAGAGAATGACATACATCTAGGTTTCTGCAATCTCACTTTCACTTAGCTTTAAGTTCAACGGTGTCACTGGCTGGTATGTATTTGAGATGATATTAGTTGTAGCTAGTAGCTAACTAAGTTATGATGGCAATGGCATCAGGATCCAACAGGGAAAACATTGGAGCTAATTTTGAACTAGATCAGTATTTCTTCATTAAATATTGTTATTTAATCATTTAATTATAGCCAAAATATTCTAATAGGGTTAAGTTAAGATATATCTTTAAATTCAAACATGTCTAAGACAATGTCAAGATATTTATTTTCCCTTTAAAACTGCCACACAATGAATAAGTGTACTGTTAATAGAATTGTACTTCCTTTATGTTTCCTTTCCTCTTCAAATACCTTCCTGTTTGTAGCTTACAAAGCATGGATTCACTAAATGGGTGGCCAGAAGGGAAATGTTACGAAAACTATGAATCAATCCATTTTCATCAAAATTGTAGTAAATCTGTCACATAACCATGAATATGTGATACATTTTTTAATTATTATATTATTAAATTTCCTATTGTGATGTACACTCAACATGCCCTCTCCAAATAATAAACTGTGAGTTTTAATAAAACAACAGTAGCTATATCCTGAACACTAAGCAACAAGGTCTCATTAATTGTACAACATGTCAACATTACGTCGAGATAATTAATTTTCTGACTAGGAACCCATCAATTACTTCTTTCAATCTCTATTGTTCCAATGTTATCCTTTCAGTCCTATTTACTTCCTTCCTCACTCATCATAATGTTTAATTATCATACATCTCTCTTCCTCAATCCTTCAATCTTTGTGTACAGAATAACATTTAGTCTCCAGTCCACTTACAATTGCGCTTTTACTTGAAAACAATTCCTGTCTCAAAATATGACAGGCACTCCAAAAGGTTTGGTTCATCAAGATGGGCACATTTACAACTCGACCCCAATCTAAAAGGAGTCCACAAACAGCTGATGGGCGGGCAGATATATCAAACTCTGCTTTCTCACCGCCATATTTTTTTCTTCAAAACTTCATTGCTAAATTCTTCCGAGGCCTTTCTTCATAACTTCCTACCAACCCATCTGATTACATAACTCTGTACATTCTTCATTCCTTCCCTAATTACGTTTTTACCTCATTTCTTCCCTATTCCTCTATAATTGGATCCTTCATTTCTCCTCTTGGTTTTTGACTCCCCATCTTTCCCTCATTACCTCTCAATTATTCATCCTTCCCTTCTCTCTCAAACTTTCTACATGCATCAATTCCAACTCTTTCCACGCCCCATCATAACTTTCCCTCATCTTCCTCAGCTTTTCTAACAATCCTTTTTCATTCTCTTCTTCCCTTATTTCTATCTTCATCCTTCCCCCAATTCCCCTCTTCATCCACACCTTTACCCTCTGAAGTACTTACCGCTCTGTTCTCCAAGTCAATCTTGTTGCCAATGACGACAAAGGGGAAGTGTTCTGGGTCGCGT
Organism: Gibbula magus; assembly: GCA_936450465.1. Taxonomy (NCBI): domain Eukaryota; kingdom Metazoa; phylum Mollusca; class Gastropoda; order Trochida; family Trochidae; genus Gibbula; species Gibbula magus. The sequence goes on from OW388296.1 coordinate 34,168,348, forward strand.
GGACTGGCTTGTATAAGAAACTCGTCTCGCCACCCGTCTAAGTTCCTGAATGTATTTGGCATCGTCACATCAAACACGAGCACGCAGCAGTCGGCACCTCGGTAGAATGCCACACCCAAACTCTGGAACCGTTCCTGGCCTGCCGTGTCCCATATCTGTTGGGAGATTTTAGAAAATCTAAACTTAAAGTATCCACATTTCTTTAATATAAAATCAAGGTTTGATCTATCGCTGATGGCTTTTTAAAAAATACGGGACTCAAAGTTAAAGTGCTATTTTGGCATTTTAGAAAATTTTAATTTTACAAATCTGAGTTGAATCTAGATTTCAATTTCAGGAAACTGACTTTACATTCAGTTCAGGAAGAATTACAGAGCAACTGCTTCCTGCTAACAAGCGTATTTCAGTTATGATTATCAAACAAAGCTTCTTTTATTTTACGAGGTCAGACAGGTTTCTCAAATTACATTTCCATACAAGGCAAGTACAGATTGAAAACCAGTGGGTAAAATAATGGCCATTGTCCCCCAATTTACAGGACCTATTTATCTTTTGACAGATCATTTATTTAGAAACATTTGGTAATGGAAGCTTTGAGGTCGTGTAATGACTGAAGAGGAACATGGCTATCCTGAAAAAATCTTAACCTAGCACAATGATAACAACATTGTATTTAAGTGTGTGTGGGCGTACCTGGAGAGTGACGAGTCTGTCGTCCACCATGACCTCCTTGGTGAGGAAGTCTGCACCGATGGTGGCCTTGTACTGGTTGCTGAACTTCTTGTTGACATACTGGTTCATCAGGGATGTCTTACCCACACTGCAACACATGCAACACATCACACATGGAACATAGACATTTCTCAATGTCCACTCAGTACTGTTTAACCATTTCATAATGCAGATTACAAATTGTCCATTAGCTCATGACCAGTGAAAAAGAATTAGAAAGCTTGACAACTACCCCCAGCAAGGCATGCCAGTCTCCATCACTTGCTAATCTAAGCTTTGTCACATCTCCTTATCTTTCCTGTGCCAGCATAGTAGAGCTCACCATCAAGATCAGGTGGTAGTTTGGGACTAGAAATTTCAGAAATGGACTACTACAGATGGCTACTTCATATGTCAAAATAAAGGAAACTTTTATGGAGAAGATTCACTGGCATATCAAAATACCAATTTACAGATATTATTTCATAAACAAAAGGATTATTGATATGCCTTATTTGTCCCACATGAAGAATTATATTTATCTGTGCTGAACGAGTCAAAATTGGCAACGCTTTCAAAGCTGATGAAGCAGGATAATGGAAAATGACTCTTTATATGTTAAAATGCCATCTCGACACAGTCTGCCATTGTGTATTTAGTAGATGAGAGAGAGACAATACTGACCCGCTGTCTCCCAGGATGATGACTTTGAGGAGGACCTTCTTCCTTGAAGTCATGTTGCTGTATGGGCCTACGACTCTGTCGACTCTGAAACACACGTCACATTCTGTTACACAAAGAATTCAAATTTTAAAGCATATGATGAAGTAGGAGTAAAGAAATTTAAATTGGGGGGTTAAAGAAGGGGATTGACTTCAGTGTCTATGTTTTAGACCACTAAATTACAGTGGCTGACTCAGGGGACTAGAGTATGTAAGCAAAGGGAGATAACTCTAAAGTCACCTGGACTGATGTTGATAGAGATTTGCCCTTACCTCTGTCACACATGACAGATATCATCAAATTTACATGCAAAATTTTTCAAAATGGGATCTGCCACATAATTGTCTTCTCATTTTCAATCCTTTGAAGTCTTGATGGTATTTAAGTTACATATATTTAGAACTTGGTTCTTTGATAACCTGCTGAAGAAATCCTAATTTTGCCCATCCTTTTGGCTTGATGTCCGTTAAAAATTAAGTAGGATACTTTTACCATTGCACAGAAATTGGTATGTTCGGAATTGACCAAAATGACCTACTTAGCCGTTATCCAGTAACAACACTGCAAGAAAATCTCAAGCCAGAGGTCAATCTCGGATCATTCCCTTGTTATTGTGATTCCTGAAAATTGGCCCCTAAGATTGGTTTGGCACTAATGATTGTACAGTAGATCGAAATACTCATCCTGCTGTTCAGTAGCACTACATTTACAGTGCATGGACTTGTACCTATGTCAACCTTATCATTACATACAACACATGCTTCAGCTGGTATATCAAACATGGGCTAATATAGGTAATCATTCACAGCTTGACCAAATAGAAGTTATCCATTTATCTATTTCAGTGCCTCGGGCTTAAAATGGAGAAGCTTGTGATCTGAAAGATATACTCATGAAAACTGGGTTCCTCTGAATTTAGAAGAGTTTACATTCAGTGGAAATACTACAATAAACTGAGAACACCCTGCCACATACTAATCTGATTAAATTATCCTCAACAAGAAGAAGATGACACACACCAAGTAGGTTTCTCTACATCGATATTAATTAATATCCCAACCTAATCAAATCCCCAAGAATAAGATTTAACCTCAAACAGAATGCAGGCTTCCTTGTACAGAGTTCTCACATATATCACAAGGTTATCAAAAGGTCCCTTGGTTCAGGAGTTCAATATTGTGGCTGGCTGATGCTGTGGTCAAGCAAAATTCAGTTCAGTAAAATACTCTTGCAATCATTATTAAATCCTGCATAGCATAAACATAAGTGGGCAAAATTAACTCATTTTATCAATGTGACACACCCCTGTGCTCAAAACTTGTCCTTGGAAGTGCATTTAGAACTGGTATACATAAGAACAGGAAGATTGTCTGATAACAACTTCATTAATGTGAAAATACAAAACGTTCACATTATCATATACTCACTCCTTCATCAGGTGGAATGTGATTTCACTTGATATATTATATACATTGTTTCAAAAACATAAATTAATCAGTTACAATGTTTGATGAGCTATCCATGTTAGGAAATAAACTGTCTAATGTTTACAAACATTGATTCAATCTTATGCCAAATTGTGTCAAAAAATTTAATTTGCTGAAAATGAAATATATTTTTAAACATGTTTCTTTATCCTCTTAAAATTTCCACTTTCATTGTATTAAAAAAAAAAGATGATAAATTTTACACTTTGTGCAAATTAAATATCTGAATTAAATGTGTAATTTGACATTTCAGTTTCAAATTAATGTCAAGCTGACGTTGCATATGACCCTATGCCGACCTTTAACATAAACTACAGAGAAAATTATTATCAGATTCAGTGTCATTCGCTGGACACATTATTTACTTTTGCCCTATATTGGTTTTAAATGGGTGATAAATGTACTGCACAAATGAAAGTGAAAATATAAATCAAACTTTATTTTAATTTCAATTATTAAATATTCAATGTACGAAACAAGTTTGTAAACTTATCAGGGCGATTTAAATAGCGAAATATATAGACGATATTTGACATTTCTCGTCAAATACCATGTATATCTCATTGAGTTTTTCAACATTATTTCAACTTCACAAGATGACATACACTTGGTATTTGATGAGAAATGTCAAATATTCTAATTATTAGATTTATGAAATTATGCATAGTTTGTAACTTTGTAAATGAGGTGCAATTCATGTTATTTTATTGGTATAATGTCATCACATGATTAAAAGTGTTATTTCACTGAGAAGAATAACATGTTCTTTCACACACTGGGATAACAGATTTTATTTTAACCTATAAATGCTGTATTTAACCACTGAAAATGTTATAACGAAAATATTTACACTCTACAATATTTACATTTTTTTTAAAGAGACGGTCTCAGGGGGTATATTTGTTGCGACAAGACTTAAATTAATAAATAACAAAACACAGTCTCGTTGAAACATACTACTGAGGTAGTTATATATTGGTAGCTTGATAGTCAACAGCAATAAAAGAATCGAACACCTCACAAAATGCTGATGTCCGTGAACAGACACTTCAGCTAGGTAAAAAAAATAACTGTTTTTCCTTTAATCAATATGCACTTTTTTAATTCACTATAAGAATTACCCTAAATACAACATTTAATTTACCCAATATAACTTATTTTGTTATATGGTGTGTTTTCCCAATACAACCCATTAAATAAATTTAACAACACGTGAGTACAACTATAACATAAATACGTCCAATCCATCAGAAATAACCTATGTGAATTAGCATGGTCACGCTTGCTGCACCCTGATTTGAGGTAACAAGGTTGTTACAAATCACTGAACACACTTGTTGACAAAAGTTGACAAGCACGAACATCAAACGTCATTATTATTATATTATGTATATCTCTGTTTTCATTGTTTTGCTGAAACTATCAAATTTCTGTGCTGTGAAATAAATGAATAATATGAACATAAAATATATCAATAAATGAATCAGGTTGGTTCTGTTCTCTTGGTTTAAGCAGACTTGCCTGAGGGAATTTTACACCGTATAAAAGAATGCTTAAAAAAATGCACGGTCATGATACGCAACTACATTTGGTCGGAAATACAAAACAAGATGACATAAACAATGATATCAGAAAACATGTTTCTATTATTTTTTCTGACAAACAGTAAAAGCATTTTACTCTCTATTTTCTGAAATTGATTTATCTAACCCATCAATGCATCAAATCCAACAATAATTATTAAATTTTCAACCTAATCCAGTTCTAATTATATATCTTATACTCAGAAGTAATATACTGTTTCAAAGTCTTATAATTTATACCCTAGTTTTGTACTATTTCTGGGATGACAGTCACTTCCTGCATAAATCACCTGAAATAAGTGAAAATGACAAGAATGACAGACGCTTTAGACAATCATGAATCATACACCGTGATTGAAATAGATGTGATGGTGATTGAGCATATCTATGTGTACAATATCCATTGTCATTTTGATACTAAATAATTTTGATGACTGCCAATTGCTCAAGAAATGTTTTCTATTAAGTAAAAGAAAAGAGATGACAACATGAGTTGTGTCATGTTTAGTCGTAATTAACTGGGTTAAAAAAAAAAGAATCTTGAATACTGTGTGACACGTGTGTCTAAGAAATAGAATAGTTTCAAAATCATGTGTTGTGCATCAAGGCTTTGCCCTAAACTCTAACAGTAAAAGCATGAGGCTCAGTGGTTGGACAAAAACAGTAGTTCAGAGCAAACTTTAGACACTACATTATTTTTTGGTACCATGTAAAGTAACTCCTTTTAAAAATATGTTCACAATATTAAACACAAAGTAAGTGCAGCAAAGTTTGCCGTGATTTGGAAATGCTAAATCAGGACAACTACTGGTGACGGCATGACACTGTTGTCTTTGACCATTTTGATGTCACTGTGAAGTACTTTATTGCGGAATAAAGGATTGGCAGGGTATTTGATCATGGCCCGAACCATGCTAGAATCCAGTTAATGATATCAAGTCAACGACAAATGCTTGAAGGTCTTATAAGGGGTGTGTCAAAGCACAAATTTCGCTGGATATGGAACGTATCACAATATCTCGAACAATGCAGTTTGATTGGAGATCCAGATTGCCTCACTTCATCACAATCGTTTTACGACATTCTATTGTGACATGACATCAAGGATGATGTCGTATATGTTACCTTATTTAGTAGAATAATATGTTATTTCACTGCGAAAATACAGATTTCATTTTAACCAAAAATAGTTGTATTTCACCCTTTAAATATAATAATACGATAGATCCTCACAGTTCTTATTTTTACATTTTTTGGGTGCAGACAAACTAAAAAAATTATCAACATTGCTAAAGGTGTTGTTATCAGAAAGCAGTTTATCTTCATTGTCTGTCACATGACAAGATCAAAATGTATACAGTATTACATAAATAACTCACAATTTTGCATTGTACGTGGGCCTAAGGCCTTTTACGAAATAAACTTGATTGATTGATCACAGCTGATCAATGAGAATGTAACCTATTCATTAACCAAAATTTAGGGTTGTGATTCCTCAAAAGTGTAGTAAACCAAAGGTAAATGATATTTTTTCCGTGATACAACTTACATGGGAGCTTTTGAAGAAGAATTCTGGCCATGACCCTCAAGCGATAAATGTTGATGTTGGAATATAATACCAATTGTGCTAGAGACAATTAACACTGATTTAGCTCATCACTATAAATATTATGGACGACACAAATGATTTCACTCATAACATCAGCAAAACCTCCCACTTTTACGTATTAAATGTATCACTGCAGTTGCCAATGTCTAAATGGCACAGTTTTGTTTCATATAAGTTACCAAAATGAAAAGAAAAACGGCTGAATGACATCCGCAACCACCTTACCACAAGATCTCCGCAGTAAATTTTAGATCAAAACTTCATCCACAGTAATAAACACCCTCTACAAGATGGCGAGAAGTCTCGTGATCACTTACGTCATTTTTACCCACAAGTCAATTTTATACTATTTCCCTACGACAATTTTAATACATGATGCTCTCCCATGTGACTTCTGTCGATATGAATATCACGCGTTTGTACAAATATAGATTATGAAAGCAAATCGATTACCTACATCTTTTGGAAATGTTATCATAATTTCGGATTGGTACAGTAAATTATTTTGTGATTTGCCCTTCAACTTTAAGTTAGTTATGTTGCTTGTAATCATAAGTCGATGTTGCAATCAACATATTAAAGGCAAAATCAAATGTTTTGATACAACATCTACATGAACAATATCAAGGTCCTAGAAAGGAACTAGCAGAACTACAAAGTACGAAAATATCCCGAAGCAATGCATATTAAGGAGATTGCCCCATCACCCAACAGAGATGAAGGATTCCACATCCGAAATGTCTGTTATAACTTTCTATATCAATTTATATTCATAATCATCTATGAACATTATCTTCTCTATCGCCTTATTTGTTAAATATGTCACATTTGCTCATTACTTCCAATAATCATGTTGTTAAAACAAATCAATCTTCTGACAAGGTGTGTACATTAAACTCATCTACTACATAAACACTGTCAATCATTAATTCTCGCCTGGCTTCCACTCAACCTTATTTACTGTTAAAACAACTAAAATTATTTCATCCACATTTACTGTATAAACATTTCATGTATATAACTCCAACTTGCAACCCGGGAGGAACAAACAAACCGTCTGTCTCAAAAGACATGCACTCAGGGACCGGTCGAGGTATCGGTGGCCTAGTGGATATAAGCTGCTAGGGCAGTCAAGATGAACAAAAGGAAAGAAGTGTAAACATGAACACAGCTCAGAATAGTCCTCTACCATATTCACTGAGCAATATTTGGTTGAAATCTATCAAGGAAATATTGAACTCCAAAACGCATAACACTGTCTTTTAGTGCTTACATTGAAATACATCGCTGTCAAATATCTGAAGGTTTGTCATTTTGTTTACTCGTGTTGTCATGGAATGAATTCTCAAAAGTAGAATCCTATTAAATCTACAAATAGCACAGCACATGGTTGCCCATGGTTTAAAGTTTTGTGAAGATAGTATAGATAAAATCCGGAGAAAAGGCACATCTAAACATCTAGGAATAATGGTTGAAATGTTTATGATGAACACAGCGTTTGGTCAAGTTAGCATGTCGAGATATTCTCGGGAAAAGATTTAGGGAATTACAGACAGACAGAATGAACGGTGTTTATCATCCAAAAAGGGCTCCCACAGTAGATATCGTTTGTGTGAGATGAATCGATGGTTGCCCAATCGATATCTATTAGTGATATATATATATACATTGTAGATATCGCTACAATCAAATCGTCATAATCCTATTACATCATTAGTAATGATATCACAAAGCTTTGGCATCACCGAGAACAGTGTTGACAATGTTATGACGTCACAATGATATGATGCCATAATGCTTATGACCTCACAATGCTATCACATCACTGAGATCACTGCTGAAGAAGGTTGTGGCAGTGTTGTGTTTCAGATATGTCAGTCTATGGCTAATAATTGTTGAAGAATGATTTGGAATGATAAACAAAATCTCACCCTCGTGTATTCTGATATCAAATATAACAACACTCGTTGATTAAAGTAAAAACTTCCTCGGCAAGCCTCGGATATCTGTAACTTTAATCAACTCGTGTTGATATATTTGATATCAGAAGACACTTGGGTGAGATTCTTCATGTATCCCTCAAAAGTGTGTTCCACAATGAGATCAAGCGATATCTCCTAGGAGATATTGTTTTGACAGTAAATTATGAACAATGCCCTGTCACCGTCAACTACATGACATCACAATGCTTTTACATCATCTAGCAATGACATCACAATGATATGACATCATAAACATGATGACGTCACAATACTATGACATCACCGCATAGGAAGTCAAATGGCAGAACTGTGCTCAGCGATGTAACTATTTTCATCGAACGTAATAATAATGATTTTGGATGATAAATAGAATCTCACCCTCGTGTCTTCAATAAACTTTATCGCCACTTGCGTGACGTCATCGGAACAATATTATGACGTCATATTATAAGCTTGCGAAAACTGTATGTTTACCGTGAAATCACTCCACATAAAACATATGCACCATTAACAGGTTAAAGAAAATACATTTATGAATGGGCCATAGATTCAGCTTGCCATCAGTCATAATCATATACTGTGTATTACCCATATGTTGCATCACAGCTGCATTTTGTACACACTTACAGCAATTATCCTCGCTAATCCGATCACTATCACTGCATCTCTCGCTGTACACAATCACTATCACTGGAGCCCTGCAGTACATACACCAAGACGAAATACATCAGTCTCGAAAAATGTACCACTACTGAAAATGTCTAAACCTAACACCCCTCCTGACTGGGACAGTCAATGATCAGTAGATTCCTAAATAATAATCAACTGATAACACAATAGAGTGACGTCATGACCATGGATTAAGTCAGAATAACAATGTCTCAATTGAAAATATTTGTGGCATTAAAAGTTATGATTTTTTTTTCAACAAAGGTTTCCTCCTTACTTATTCTTTATGTTAAACTTCTGATTTGTTTCACTTAAAAAATAGACCCTAGATTTATTTTTCTTGCTCTTCTTATCCTCTTACGTAAATATAAGATACACATAGATGGCGTAGAAAACAAAATGCCGACAATGCTATTGGGAAAAGAAAAATCACAATGTCTTTTGAGAAATCCTTTTTTTTATTTATCATTCGTTTCGGAAGATACAATTTGATAAATAGACAAATGTTCATGTGTTTAAAAGTATAACATTTTGCAGCCGGTAGACGGTTGTTCGTAATGTAAACAAAAATTATAAGTTGTCCTAGTAATAGTATATTGTCGTCTGCTACTTCCGGTTCTGTAAACGACACGAGAAATGGCAACAAACACGAAAGAAACACAAAATACAGTAACTGAAGATAATGACAGGGATTTTCAATCTTCAGAGCTTGGAACAAAACAATAGTAAACAATTTCAAGATATTTATAAGCATAAAGCCAGCGACTAGAAATGTGATCGCCTCAAATAGAACAACATGTGCAGCATCACATGGGCTTTGGAGATTATGTCAAGCCCAGAAATACGATGTCCTATAGACCTAGATCTAATCTTTCTCTCGCCGATGATTTATCCACACGAGATTTCCACGTGGTTTTAAATATGCGTAGATGATCAAACCGGCAGACTCTTGTTCACTGAGAGCTCGGATCCCCTATAACTAGAGTCTAGATATTGAAATAAACTGAGTTTTGACAATTTCCAGCTGTGTTTCCAAGGCTATAAATAATTTATGTTTGTGATACATACAGATTTGAAATGTGATTCAGAAAAGACTGGCATTTACTAGGGCTAAGTTGGATGAGTACAGAGTAGGACCCGGGTACCCTTCACACAACCATGACACGTTAAGATGTGACTAAATATATAAAAAAATATATATACTTACTTTGTAACTTAATTTAAGATTGCAATACTTTTGAAAATTCCAACAGAATATTAAAGTCAATTGCTATTCATAAGAAATAAGAAATAGCTACAGAGTTCTGTATTTTCTTTCTCCATATTTGATCTCTTCTTCTTAAAGGGAAGGTTCTACATTTATGGCGGACACTCAACAATAGATCTCTTTCTTTAATTACAAAATCCCACATATTTGATGTCAGGGATCAACAAAACAAGTATCCGGGTAGAATAGGGTAATAAAGGGTAGAGAACCAAGGTAGTAGTTTTGTACCTGTGCCAGCTCACCTGTGCCCAGTTTGCATCACATGACCTCATTACCCACCTTTAGACAATGCATAACGGTCTCTGCAGCAGTCTTAATATCGCTTGACCCAGATCATCTTTAATACCTATTTTTATCATCTTCTCTATTACATATAGTACATGAAATTTGTCATGCCTATGATAAATACTTCTGGAAAATTTACTTATTTGTTTATTATTTAACACCTGATGAGCTACAAAGCCAATGGCTCTATTTTTTCATACACAGGTGATTGTGTGGAGAGAGAATGCTTCAATATTACTGGCTATTGGTTTCTCAACCTACGATCACCAGCTATAATTGTATCCAAATTAGTGTTGCTTTTCATTGATTTATGTCGTATTTCATTTCATATTTTCATATTTACAATATAATTGAATTCCAGTTGGGATAAGGTTTATGGTCAAGAAATTGAGAACTTCAACAACAGTTCAGACGATGTTGGAGAAATATGGTGAGAATTGGACCGTCTATTAGTTTTGTGGAGCTCAATCTGTTAATTGAAATTAATATGCTTAAAAATGAATAAACAATTTCTGAGGAACAGTAATTCTAAATTGATGATACAGAGGTTGATACCAGGGGGAAAATATGATTAATGACGCGTTGAAATCTATGTTTGGTATATGGGTATTGACATCTGTTTGGTAAATTATCATTCGTGGGCAAATCCATTTTCTTTTCAACTTGTTGCAGGTCAAATAACCAGTGGTGTACATGTATACATCTTTTAAATACAGCCATAAATCTCGGTCACAATATGAGGAATTAATTTTACTCTAATGTATGAAGTTTTAAAGACTTTTTGCATGAGCAAGTGTAAAATCTAGGTCAGGTCAAAATGAATTTGGACCAAAGTATATATGTATGATCATCAGACCATCAAGCGGCAGTCCGTAAACTCATCACATTTACGACTTCTCCTCGAATTTCCTCCTGGATAATAGTTTTCTGACCCGTTGGGTATAAAAAATTTTACATAAGGTTTTTAATTTTATTGTCCTACTCTGACAAAAGGGCATGACAGGGATGCAATATAAAGTGGTGCATGTCTTTAAAGACTATTATAAAATGTTCAATGTAATCATATCTGGTAATCGGCTTTCAAACAAGTCCAGTTCATGTTTGTAGTAATAATAGAGAAAAAAAGAAAGGCCATTTGCTTGTATAATCCACTGTCCTGTCGTCACAGCCAAGCTTTAGGCTTTAGAGAAAATCATGCAAAATACTCATGTTTATTATCCCCCACCACGAAGTGGAAGGGGGATATATAGGTTTGAGTTCCATCCGTCCATCCATGTTTCCGTCCGTCCGTGTTGCCGTCCGTCCGCGATAAAGGGGACAGCTTTTCTCAGAAACTATTTAAGATAGGTGTGGCTTGATGGCAATAATAACTTGTTGAAGTTTGAAAATAAGAAGCGCGCAATTATTTTTCCTGGAGTTATTGCCCTTGTTCTGTAAATTTGGACTCTGTTCAAGGTATCTCCAAAGGGGACAGCTTTTCTCACAAAACTATTTAAAAAAGGATAACCAAATTTGGTGTGTGTATTTTTGGACTCTGTTCATGGTATCTCCAAAGGGGACAGCTTTTCTCATAAACTATTTAAAATAGGATTTCCAAATTTGGTGTGTGGCTTGAGGACATAAATACCTTAATGAAATGAGAAGCGCACAGTTATTTTTTCCTGAGTTATTACCATTGTTCCAGTTAATTGGGTCTAGTGGGGGATGTTGATGACTATGTCTTCTTGTTGAACTCGGTGATGGTAAAATTTACTTGAATATTTGGAAACTCTGTGATCATTAGATAACTGGGAAGTCTATTGCTGCTATTTATTGAAAGAACACGTCTGATTGCAGGTTCGGTGAGTCGAGTCAGACACGGGTGATAAGGTGGCTGGAGAGGTGTGAGGAAGTTGACACAGAGGATTCTGTCCTTGACCTTGGCTGTGGCAACGGAATGATGCTTGTGGAGATGGTAGGAATAATCCTGTCCATATGTTCTTGAAACCTGCACCCAGATTTTCAGAGTTCGCAAAGCGCTGTTAAACTAACATAGGCTTATGACTATCTAGCTTCGCCAAAACATGCAGTTTGACACCCAGATACTCGAGGAAGAGGTTATATAGCTACAGTTCTGCAGCCAATGACTATCTAAGAAAACTTTGAAAATCTAGGCCGAGGTTCCTTATTTTCGTAAAGGTTAGTGTCCGAGTAATACTCCATTCCTTAAAAATAATGGAGTCAAGGCACGATGGGGCCAAGGCCCATTATTTTAAAGGAATGGAGAGTTACAAGGTCATTAACCTACTAAAATTACACTCAATATAATGCTCTTTTTTTTAAAAATACTTTAAATAATTAAAATTATTAAATTTCTCCATAAAAATATGATGTGATGTGTAACTGTCCATTACTGAAAAATAATGGAGTGAAAGAACAATAGGATGACGTCACAAGTGTAATTTAAAAAATGTGCATAGCCGTAAGATTTGTCAACTTTGATTATATCAGAAATACTTGCCATTTAGATAGTTAGTTAGATATATTTGGGATAACACTACCTTCAATAGTACAAATACTTGTACTTTTTCGGGCCGAGTCCCTTGTGGGATTCGAACCCACGCCCTCAGAGTAAGGCACCTATCACCAGCATTGACTTTACCAACAAAAGTACAAGAATTTGTTCTATTGAAGGTAGTGTTATCCCAAATATAACCATGTTATATTTGGTTGTATTGTACATAATGAGTGGCAGATCAAGACCCCCCCCCAACTGAGAGCATTCAGGCCTGGAAAAGTGCATATTCCAATTTTGGCCAGTCTGACAATTTCATCTTTGACCCAAAAGACGAACCCGGAAGTTAATTATTTTTATGAATAAAGTATGTTGTCATTCAAAGCTCCCACAGTAGATATCACTTGCGTGAGATCAAGCGATATCTACATTGTAGATATCGCTACAATCAAATCTTCATAATCCTATTACATCATCAGTTTATGACATCACAATGCTTTGACATCACTGAGAAGATTGCTAATAATGCTATGACATCATGAAGTTGATGACCTAACAATGCTATGATGCCTTAATGCTGATGTCACAATGCTATGACCTAACTGAGATTACTCCTGAAGAAGCTAAATGCCAGTTTTTTGTTTCCGTTGGCAAATAATTGTTGAAAAATGATTTTAAATGATGAATAAAATCTCACCATCATGTCTTCTGATATCAAATATATTAACACACTATATTTGATATTAGAAGACACATGGGTGAGATTCTCTATATTGCAACTTTTAACAACGTTGTTTCTGTTAGCACAGAGAGGGTTACACTGACCTGACTGGCGTGGACTACTCGGAGAGTGCCATACAACTAGCTCGGAACATCGCTGACACCGAGGATATGTCTGGTATCAAGTATGAGGTAGGTTCCATTAATTCCAGAGAGAAGAGGGTATGTGGCGCACTTTTAGCTTGCACATCAAACAGGCAAACATGAGTACAGTTCACCAGGGGTAGAATAGCCTCTTTCACATAACACAAATTAATTAGAAACATACATAGTTATTCATGTCAATGAATGTAGATATCTTTCAATGGACACTCTGCTTTTGAAACAGTTGTAATATGGTGGTTTTTGGTCCACATCTCAAAATGTTTTGGCCCATTGGAGATGGTACACTAAAAGGGACGTTACCACCACAGGTAATTTTCATATCAAGTTTGAACATTCCAGATTTTGAGTTATGTTCTAGAAACAATTTTGGATGCAATACTTCCGACCATGTCATAGTGGGGATGGAAAAAGATCTCTAGTGTTTATACTAATGAGAGTATTGTTGGCGATTAGTCAACAGCCCAAGACAAGCAATCAAGCAAACTATATGTACCAGATTGTAGTAACAAGTTGTGAAAACCAGTAGAGTCAACCAGGGTCTAATGATGTTGCCCAGTTCCACCAAGCTGTCAGTCATGGTTAGTGAGGTGAGGAGAGGAGATTTGGGGTATATACATGTACACAGTTTTCAAGAGTATTTCACTTAAATCATGACTTCTAGTAGAGAGAAAGCTTGCAACACAAATGTGCATTGTGGTGAAACCTGTGAGCAATGGCTGGAACAAGCGAACCATTGCCGGTACTGCACTGAAAATCAGTCAAGCAGTTCTAACAGTTCTCTACAGTGAAGTTACCGAGCCCCTGGCGGGATTTGAACCCTGGATTTGATCAGAAAGCAAACATGCTAACCACTGCACTATCCTGCTCATGTTGTGGTGTTATTTCGGATAAATGATGAGTAATGTATGTAGTATCCATGTGATTCTGTGACAGAGTACACAATAAAGCACCCCTCATGTCACAAAAGATCATTTGTTTCACGTGTCATAATAATTGATCAGAGTTTCAAGCTTCTGAGTGGCCAACTTATCAACTTATAATTTATTTGCTACTGGCTTAATGACTCTTCCAGGATCAGATGTTGAACAATAATTTCAGTGGTTGTAAGCGGACTGACAGCAGCTTTTTCCACAGTCACAGAGTCAGCTCTGAAAATCCTGACTTTTTTTGTAGAAAATTGTTTTGAAAAAGAGGCTTTTTGGTGATTTTTTAGTCAAATGAAAAGTAAAATTTGGTGTGTCAGTTCCATGAGACTTAAAGATTTGTTAAAGGGACACACCGTCGAGGATAAAAATGAGTCCCATTTTTATTTTAACTATGCTGATAAGAGTGTCTGCTAACGTGTAACGCTTCGCTTCACTGTCAACATGCACAGTTTGTATTACCAATTACGTCAATTGTCTGAAATTGGGTGTCTGTGACTTGTTAGAAGACATATTAATTAGCATAGGTAGATACACATAATCTGATTTTTATCCTCGACGCGGTGTCCCTTTAAACCTTCAGCAATATTTCAGGATAGAAAGGTAAAGGGTAACAATATGAGGTAACCTCCAATGATCTGAAGTTTACCACATATTCCAGAATCATCTGCATATCTATTCTTCAGACAGGAGACCTCATCAGTGATGTGCGAGAGAGTTCGACAACTTGTCTGTGCCGACAGTACAAAGTGTGTATCGACAAGGGCACGTATGATGCCATAAGTCTCATGCCGGACAACTCCCAGAATTCTCGCTGCTCGTACCGGGACAATGTGAAGCGACTGATGAAGGCAGACGGACTGTTTGTGATCACGTCGTGCAACTGGACACAACAACAGCTGGAGGAGTTCTTCACAACAGGTACATTGAAGTGCTTAATAGTTCAGTATTATAACCGTTCATAGAATAAATAGTATATTTGTATATGACAAAAAGGGTCGTCCCTTAAAAGGAGGGTTCTATCTGGGTATTTTTGTGAAAATGATATTCAAGCAGATGTTCCTGTTATACATATATGTATGAATACACGATTATATCAAATCCAGTTGAAACATATTACTGAGTGTACATTTTTGTTGGCCTAATAATTTTCAATTTTGCGAAGAAAAATACACATTCATTTAAGAAATATATTAAAAGTTATACAATACAGCATGTTTCTCTTTTCATGTATTGCAAAAATCAAGATGGCGAATACTGCTGATAGATCTTTCCCTTTAACTATTTTTGTTGAGTTTATATCCACATTCAATGGTCGTTTAAACTGTTTGAATTAATTCCTATTATATATGCTATATTTCTACCTGAAAATGTAATCTAGCTACATGTATATTTAAATCTTTCAGATTTTGTTTTGCATGCAGTGATACCGACGCCCACATTCCAGTTTGGAGGACAAACCGGGAACAGTGTAACATGTCTGGTGCTCAAACTGAAAGCTTGATGAAGGGAGTCATGTGTTTATACTACAAGCATTTTCAACAAAACTTTACAGATTTGGTTTACTTTCTCAAATAGCATACAAAATTTTAAGGTTATAAAAAACAAAGTTTACACAACTACTTATCTTATTATCAAGTGGCTTTCAGAAGCATCTGCAATTTCCAATAAAAGAGTAAATTATTTCCTTGCCTTATTCTAGAAAGTTATTTAAAGTAAGAATGTTAGTAAGGAAGAACAAGTTCTATGGATAGTAAGGAAGACCAAGATGGATACTTCAGCCTATAATCTTATCATTGATCCCTTGCGGTACGAAGGAATGGAGCTCTAAGGATCTTAGTGGTGGTTGCATCAATAACAGGGTCTTCTTGAGTTATGCAATTATCTTGTAGTGAAGATCTTTTTTGCCATGGCCTTCTGAATTGAAGTGCAGAGAGTCTGGTGTTTTAAGCATCTCTGTTTCACCCTCATATTATTTTTTTTGCAAATTTTGCAAGTAAGTAGGTAGACTACATTGTGTGATTGGCAGCTGTAGGTGCGTTTTTGGTATACCTGGTGTGTGACAGAGCTGGAGAATTTGCTTGAGGCCTTGATCTTAGAGCAGATTTTGCAGTTGTGTTTAAAACAAACCTTGTCAATGAATTTGACACATTTTCAACTTATTTGTGGTAATATTTTTGGGTCGGTCAGTGTAGCCCTAAACAGCTATTCTTTAAGGGTTTTGTTCCTTTTGTTGCAATGTGGGGGGATTTGAACAAGTGTGAGTTATATATGCGATGAGGAATTCACTTGGAGGGACGACTGTATTCACCATATAGTCACCTGTCCTGTCCACCCACTGGCGGCCCATTGATGGCCAGCACACTTACTGATCTCTTTGCCAATATGTGGCAAAAAGGAGAACTGCCTCAGGAGTTCAAGGATGCATCAATTGTTCACCTGTACAAACGCAAAGGTAACAGACAAGACTGCAACAACCACAGAGGCATCTCTCTGCTATCAATAGCTTGAAAGATTCTGGCAAGGGTTCTCCTCAATCGTCTAAATGATCACCTTGAACAAGGCCTGTTACCTGAAAGTCAGTGTGGCTTCAGAAGTGGTCAAAGCACAACAGACATGATTTTTGCTGCTCGTCAACTACAGGAGAAGTGTCAAGAACACAACGTTGGCCTCTACTCAACCTTTGTAGATCTGAGAAAGGCATTTGACACTGTTAGTCGTAAAGGTCTGTGGAAAATCATGGCGAAGTTTGGCTGTCCTGATAACTTCATTAAGATCACTCAGCAATTCCACGATGGAATGCAGGCAAGAGTCCAAGACAAAGGAGCATTCTCTAACCCCTTTCCCGTTACAAACGGAGTAAAACAAGGCTGCGTCCTGGCACCAACTCTATTCAGCATAATGTTTTCAGCTATGCTCAATGATGCTTTCCGGAACGGCGACTTTGGGATTGGCGTACGTTATCGTACTGATGGCAATCTTTTTAACACCCGTAGACTGCAAGCCAAGACGAAGACCGAGACCACCATGATCAGGGATCTCCTCTTTGCAGATGACTGCTCTCTGAACGCATACAACGAAGTTGAGATGCAGTCGAGCTTGGATTGCTTTGCCTCAGCTTGCAACGACTTTGGTCTGACCATCAGCACCAAGAAAACTGAGGTGATGTACCAGCCAGCACCAGGTTCACCATACACTGAGCCCACAATACGAGTAAATGGGGAGAAGCTATCTGTAGCCGACAAGTTCACATACTCTATCTCGCAATGTTAACATCGATGAAGAGGTGCAATTCAGGATTGCCCGTGCCAGTGCTGCATTCGGTAGACTCCATGACTCTGTGTGGGATCGAGTGGATTAACACTGCAGACCAAGTTGAAAGTGTACAGTGCTGTTGTCCTACCTTCATTGTTATATGCCTGTGAATCATGGACAGTATATAGCAGACATGCGAAGCAGCTCAACTCATTCCATATGAGATCAGATGCCTAAGGAAACTGCTCAACATCAAGTGGCAGGACAAAATACCCGACACCGAGGTTCTTCAAAAGGCCAATATGGACAGTATACATGGCAAATTGAAACTAAATCAGCTGAGATGGGCTGGACATGTGCATCGCATGCCAGACAAAAGGCTTCCTAAGCGACTTCTGTATGGTGAGTTGTGCAGAGGTAAAAGATCACATGGAGGCCAGCGCAAGCGTTTCAAGGACACACTGAAGGCCACTCTCAAGAGCTGCCACTTGAACCCCTCAACTTGGGAATCGGACTCACTAGACCGACCACAGTGGCGCTACTCCATCAAGCAGGGTGTAAAATCCTTTGAGCAAACAAGAATTCATGATGCCATGACCAAACGTCTTGCTCGCAAGTCAAAGCAAGCTTCTCCGCTCTCTCCCAACAGCAAGCCCCCAAACTTTTTCTGCCCCAACTGCAACAAGTCATTCCTTGCAAGAATTGGCCTGATCAGTCATCTCCGCACCCACAACCCAAAGTGAAGTTCATTGGTCATCTTCAGATCTGAAGGACGAACTATATATATATACCTGTCCTAAGTTGGAGAGGTCGATAGCCCCTGAATATCACCAACAGAGATCCAGGAGAATTAACCCGATTGTGCTTACGGAACTTCTACCGTAGCCATCCTGTAGCTGCTGCTGTGCTGTTCCCACAAGCCATGATGACTTCACACCCATCTACCTGTCCGCCACAGCCGACCCAGGTACCGGTACTTACATTCTGTGATAACCAACTAATACACCGCCAAAGTTCAGCACTCTATTTCGGGACAATCCCTAAACCACTGTTCACTAACTTGAATGTGCATTTCAGAGCCCTAGCCGGTCTACCACCCCCAGAACTGGAACAATGTCCCCAACCACATCCAAACCCGGAAAGCCGGGCTACATCCCCGTTCCTGGGCGTCCAAAAGGAATTAGATCGAATCCTCTTGGACTACAAGGATTTAATCCCGGGAGGTACTCACCAGGACATCTTGCGTACCTCAATCATCCTAAGCCTCACTGTGCCGAAGGACCAGTAGTTAAACCTTCCACACCCAGAACCAACCAGTTTAAACTCTTGTGTAAACACTTTCAATTTTATCACTCTACCGGCAAAACTCGCCTTTGGTGTATATTTTATTCTCTCTCTACACAATATATTTTGCTCTCAAATTCATGTGTTGTGTATTCCATTCCTCTCCCGCCAAACTGGTGGAAGAGGAACTCGACTCTCTTGTAACCAGAGGCCCTCCTCTTACGTGAAAAAAGCAGAACTCAGGTTTAACTTGAATTGTCAAACTGACTTTAATTGAATTTTACATAGAGTCTACATTAAATATAATGTTCATTCGTCACTCCTGTTATCTTAAAGGTCCTGTGTAATGAATTTTTCTCAAGAATGACAGATTTTTACCTCTATGTACATTATATATCGGAAGCAATTGAGCATTAAAAGATTTTAATTTACCCATTTTAACAATGCCGCAATCAGCCTGGCAATCCGCTTTGAAGACCATCCTTGAGGCGTGACTGCGATAAACCACAGACGAGGGTAGTCTGTGACCAGCTCCGTTGAGCCTCCTTAATTAATTAATGAAGATAATCACTGCCGCTAGATGAATTTGTGAGGTGTGTTAAATTGCTAAAAATTGACTACAATAGTTTTTTTTAGGTTATGACCTTGTGATCCATATTTGGGGTCATTGGGTCACCAAATCTACAATTTAGAATCCCAATTGTCCAAGGAGTCTGCATATTAATTTCAGCTCTTTAGACCTTTTAGTACTGGATGGAAGATTAAAATAGGTTTTTGAGTCGTGACCCCTGTGACCCTATTTGGGGTCACTGAATCTGCAATTTAAAATGGCCAAGGAGTGTGCACATAAAATTTCAGCTTACTAGAGTCATTGGTTCTGGAGAAGAAGATGAAAATAGGTTTTTAATTTTGTGACCCCTGTGACCCTATTTGGGGTCACGGGGTCACCAAATCTACAATTTAGAATCCCAATCAGCCATGGAGTCCGCACACAACTTTTCAGCTCTCTAGACCTTTTGGAACTGGAGAAAAAGTAGTTCAACAATGTTAAACATGGTGATAGGCCTCATTTATTATCGGATGTTGATTATTGGCCTGACCCCACGTGGCCCGATAAGCTTGAAAATATCAGTGATAAAAGTATTCCTCCCCTCAGAACTCAACTTGTATATTTCTCAAGTATTTCACGGTTCTCGCAACATTCCTAGTGATGAAAATTTGTACCGATAGTCATTTCTTTTCAATTAAATTTTTTTTTTCGGACCTGTAAGATGTTTGTGTTCAAGGGACGCCAGTCTTCTCCAGTTGAGGGGTAAGACTGAATACTCAGTTTGAAACAATGCACCGATTGCCATCAGGATTTTCTGTTGGATAAGACTGGGAAGAAATAACTTCAGTTAGAATGGTTCACCCATACAATGATGAAAACTACTGTATAAGCATCAATATTGTATTTCAAGATGAACATTAAATGGATCTTTCTTTTGGTAACATTTCTAGATCTCATACGGAAATTCCAAATGATCTAAAATGATTTGTTCAGTGTATTTTCAACTGTTTATTTGTTAATCTCAAATCCAGCCAGAGCTGTTTTGATAATTACTATTCACAAATTTTAATGATCACAAGAAGCAGCCCAATATTATTTAATGAAATCATGTGTCAACATGTCATTGCATCGCCTCAAACACATACCTGTGATTGAAACCGGTGTAACAAGGCAAAAGTGAGAACAGCTCACATACCCCCCGCCTGTAGTTTGATCACCTTCCTAAAGGAAAAAATAAATTGGAAAATATAATCTAGACAATGTCAATGAATAACAATGATTGTTTTTAATGAACATATTTTTTATTATCCCCCGCCATTTCAAGGTCATAACGAGTCTTTGCCATTTTATCCTTGTCAGCAGGATATCTCAAGAACCATTCGCTGGATTCTCTTCATATTTTACACATAGCTTCTCCAAGGAAAGACAAAGGGCTGATTAGATTTTGGGGACCTTGACATTATTTTCAAGGTCACAACGGAACTTTGAATTTTTCGACATGTTAATGTACATGTAAAGCTCGTCAGCGGGATATCTCATGAACCATTCACAGGAATTCGATCATATCTTACACAAATCACCTCCTAGGGAAGACAAAGGGCTGATTAGATTTTGGTGACCTTGACATTATTCTCAAGGTCACAGTGGAGCTTTGACTTTTCCCGACATGTTTGGCAGTCGATTTTGACATTATTTTTCAATTTTGAAGTATTAATTTGCGGCGCGGGATCATGTCACCTTAGTGACAACCACTTGTTATTATTTGAACCGTGGAGTTTAAACCAATATAAGTGTTTGCCACTAACATGGCAATGTCCCCTGCTTCTAACGTTGAGTCATGTAAGACACATTTTCTAAATGTGGTGGTTCTTATATTGCAGAATATAACAGTACCTTATAGATAGGCAACACCCAAATTTAAGTTTTCAAGTTATATAGTTTTTTAGTTATGCTCCACAAATGACAATTTCAAAAATTATTTGGACCTTGGGACTCCTTAAAAGGCACAACAGCACCATATAGGTTATTTTGATACCAAATTTGAAGTTTCCACCTCAAAGAGTTTGAGAAATGCTCCAGAAACAAGACAGTCCAAAAATCGGATCGTTTTTGGTCAAAATTTAAAATATTATTTGGACCTTGGAGTCGAGACCCCTAAAAGGCACAACAGCACCATATAGGTTACTTCCATACCAAATTTGAAGTTTCCAAGTCATATTTAAGATATGCTCCGGAAACGATTTTGGACGGATGCACGGACACGCGGATCACTATATACCCCTGACGTAGTCGTAGCAGGGGTATGAAAAGGTTAAATTCTTCAATAAGCAAGTTAGTTGATATTGGTCATCAAAATCATCTTTAAGTTACCATCATGTGCCTACAGTGGCCATGTGGCTGAAGTGTTTCAATAATATATTCATTTATCACCCAAAACTGTTTCAAAGGAGCTCCTAGATCACACAAGCGGCAGTAGATTTTGCACAATGCCTGGTCACCATCAACTACATGACATCACAATGCTATGCGTCATTAACATGATCACGTCAGAATTCATCAACATCACCGCACTGGAAGTCAACTGACAGAACTGTGCTCAGAGATGTTCTTTTTCATTGAAATGTAATAATGATTTCGGATGGTCAATAGAATCCCACCCTCGCTTCTTCTGGTATAAAATATATCAACACTCGATAAAAGTAAAAATATTTGGATTTTTTTCGTGTTGATATTGGGCGAGATTCTCTGTATCAAGTTATATAAGGGACTTCTATACATATCCATTAGTGTCGCTGGTTATATCAATGACGGAAATATGGTGCTCATTAACTGAAGCGTTTCTTCTTTGATAAACATTCTAGAAGTTGGGTTGATGAAGAATGGAGACAATTTTATGAACATACAACCACTTAATTCATCATTTGCTTGATGACATAAGGATCCACGTTGTCTCCAAAGAAGTTGTATATCCACAAAATTGTCTCCATTCTGCAGGGAGTATTTAGAACAAATGTTCATAAAGTCAGCAGATATTACAATTGGATCTTTCAGTCATCAATACTTCTACTCAATTTGTAACCTCGAGCATCTCACCGTGAGAAAATCTCTTCATCTTGTTTAATATAACAACAAAGATTTGTCCTCACCACAAAACAACATTTATTCAGTAACAGACAAAACCGTACCACTGTTCGACAACCCTGGGCTACCATTCCCTGGCCTGGTCCAAGCCTTTGCCGTTTTTTTTCTTTAGATACAATTCACAGATACAGATATTACTAATAAATTGATAAAATATTTCTATAGGAGGGCTTTGCTATCAGATCCTGCCAGTTAATGGTTTTCAAGTTGCTCGACTAAATCAGGGTTATCTCCCTTTACCTGCAAGATGCTATTTATTATGTCCAGTAGAGATCGTGTTGAATGAAATCAAAAGGTACACAGGAGTATCTGTGCTGGCCTGACAGGAGTCTGATACACAAAGCCCTTGTATTATTCCTCTGTTGATCAATAAACTTCAAAAGTGCTCTGTCGTAATAAAACTTTTGCTCACTTGGAAGATCTGCGGGAAATCAAACATGACAATATAATCTACAAATTCCCTATTGTTACCAGCTGATATACCAATAGTTCTAGCTAGGTGAAGCAATGTCAAAGTTAATACAGAGTAACATGGTATTCATAAATTCACACAATCTTTCCTGGCGACTTTAGTAGAACTTGGGAAAGAGATTTAACACCTTAGTAGTAACACAAGCCAACTCTTCAGAGGTCAAAGAACTGGTTTCTATGGTAACCATACAAAGTACAAAGACGTGTTTTGAGAAGAATTACCTGTCGAATGAATCAATAGTAAAAGCAAAACCAAGAATTTGCTCAAACATTACTTCGTAAGTCGGTAGCATTGTGATAATGCAGAGAATTATATAATAACTTTGGTAATACAAACATAATAGCGAACATGCAACTGTACCTGGGACTCCAGCACTACAGCAAGTCCAACACGTGCAAGTGGAGTTAAAACCATAATCAGAAAAGCAAGCATGATTATATGCAAGATCAAATTAGAAACTCACACAAAATGTCAAGAAATTCAAAAAATATCAGCATCATGGATTACAGTTTAAAAATTACACCATTTGGTAGTAATCAGTGGATAGCCTAGTTGTATGGTCAATACTCACTACATAAACATTTATCATTGTACCCTCAATATGTGTACTGTGTGCACGTGGCCACAGAGTGCCAATATCAAATCTTGTTTTGGGTTTTGATCTCAAGCTTGAGATGTTTAGAAACCTTAGCTGAGGCACAAACACATAGGGGCACAGAAAAATCAATAATATTGTAACACATGTAGGTATATATGTTATTCATATAAATCAATAGTAAATAGTAACATGCAAAATTATCCAAATTCCATGATGCTTGAATAATTGTCCAAATACTTTCACATTAACTAAAACCTGGGCTAGTTTAGTTCAACACTATGTGTACATGATAACGTTACTTTCACATTGAGTCTAGGGCTACAAAGCTTAATGATATACGTTGGAAAAGATTACAGTTAGAGTAATATGGGGTACAGGTCGGCCGTGTGATCATAGCATAACACACCTTAGTATATTCACCCCAATGGCCTTCACTCTACCCAGTTAAAATAGTCAAATTCATATAGCAATATTGAATCTTGTAAGGTATGAAAAAACACAACTTGAATATTTCAATTATTTCATGACATAATAACTTGACATAAGAATAAGCTTGAAAAAGACTCCCCTTCGATCATTTACTTCTTTTAGGGGGTGCACATCTGTTTAAAAGACATTTCCAACACAAGTGAAATTTAATTCATCCAAGACCCATTTGAGGCTGGGCCAGACCTTCGACATCTGAAAGGCATGAGGTGCCTAGATTTTTTTCTCTCCAAAGACGTCGTTTAAAAATTGTCGTCTTGACATTTTGATACAATTATCTTGTAGTACGAAAGTAGGAAGTATCCTCTCCTAACGATAAGCCAACATACGGCTGGTAAGCGATTGTTCGAGAGCAACAAGTACTTCTTGTCGAGTGCTTCGTAGCACCTTCAATAGGGTGGATCACGACACAAGAGTCCGAGCCGTCACATGCAAGTTGTCTTGCGTTTCCGGTCGGTTCTACACAAGCTTACATTTTTCATCAATGTTTAGTTAATAGATATTAAATCCTTGCGAAGCCACTGTGGTTGTCAGATAGCCTGCTGTGAACTTGCTTCCTTATTTTATCTTGACCTTTGACCTGTTCTATATTGTTTATATCCATGTACAGAGCACACTGACAGTGAGTGTGGAAGTACTAACACTTGTCTTTCTTTCTCACGTTAATGACCTAGCAATCACGTCTGTCCTAGCAGTGAGACCCTTGTTCCGATATCTGAGAAAACAGTCTTCATTGGTGAATACAACTCAATATAATACCTACTTGCCTGCTCTTCAACACAGTTCTTACTTCATTTTATTTTAGCTGAATTTTTCCTTGAATCTTATCTGTTCATAGCAAAATAAATGATCTTGACTTGTGGAAAAGAATAATTTGGTTTGAGAGTGGTATAATTAGGTTATTTTAATTAACTACGGCTTTAGACCAATTGATCTGCATGATTTCTTCAGAGATGAGAGCAATGCCCACATGTTGGTTGAGGTCACCGGCCGGGAGCCGCCCGGACATCAAAAGCTATGCCAGGCCCGGCGCCCCGTCCGGGAACCACTCCAGCTTTTTTCGTCTGTTCCGTCCGTCCAACTCCTCCGCTTCTGTAAACACTGCCAAGATTGTACAAAAACAAATATGAAATGTACAAAAATAATACATTTCTCTGTATAAAAGTCAGTCAAAAATAAATCCACATCAGCCACTCTTCATCCATACAGTTGCTTGTCTGCTCACCACTTGCAAGATTCCATTTGGCGTCCACGCTTCCACAGCGTTTCCAACATTGGTAAAAATGTAAATGCATATATTGGGCAAAAACACCCAAAAAAGTTGTCCATAAAGTTGATAGCACTGACTTTCATGACAGTCTTGAGCTTGGAAAGCTCGTCAAATGCTGCTGTGACTCAAAAGAGCAAAGATGTCGATGACGCCGCCAACTCGGCAGCTCGGTTCAGTTCAGTACATGCTCTATTAGGAACTTTCACAGTAGTGTCCAACAATGGCCTAGGGAACGAATCCACCGTAGCAGGCGAAACCTTGGTAGGTGGAGACCTGAATCTCCATAACAAGTCCCGTTAGACGGGGTAGTAAACTCTGCTTATGCTGATTCTCGAGGTACCCTGATGTATCAGCAATGGGATGTAGGGTTCTCTTCCATAGATATAACAGTCACAGGTGCTTGCAGAGCTTTCATGGACTATCAGGACGTGTCAAATCCATTATAAAAATTCAATATAACATAACAACAAAAAAATATAAAGTAACAACTCATGGAGGTGACACAAGCTGATAATAAGCTAGCCTGACGCTGGAGTGTGAGGCCGTTGAGCTTTGTTCACTCCTTGCCGTCCTAACTGGGACGGGGTCGGCCGTGCTGGTAATAGATCTGCAAGCACCTACGAGTTGATGGTTGGGCAGTGTTGAGGTCTGGGGCTAGTTGTGTCTAAGGGGACTGGACTTCTGTAATGGAGGCGTGGACTAGATCTGCTGGCAGTATCCACGTGTCCAGTCCCCTGACCCCCAGCTTGAACTCTCTAGTCTGTGTATCTGAAACAAATAGATCAACATCTTTAGGGTTTAAAGCTGATTTCAGAAGTATTTCATTTATATCATGACAGCTACAATTATCGCAGAGGAAAAGTTCACGAGACAATTGTGACTATTAATTGCGATGAAATTTATGAAAACTTTCAGCTAGAAATAGAAAACATTGATTCAAAGCAAACAGAAGGTTGACTCACCCAGAGTGATCGAGTGTTACTCCTCGACCACGGCCCATCGGGGACGGCATCATGGGTTTGCCAGCTCTACCTCGCCCACTGATGCGAGGTCGGACTCTAAGAGGGGCGCGACGTACGGCACGAAACCCTCGTCCAGTGCCCCGGGCTGCGTACATGCCCTGAATGAGAAGGAGTGATATTGTTTGTTAGTGTTTCACTTACCCTGCTGCAGGACACTCGAGCTGCTAAGACTTAATACAGACAAAATGTTTTTGTTTTCAAACTGTCCTGAAATTGACAGCAATCTAAGTTAGTTTAAAATTGTCTTAACAGCTCATCAAATATAGAATGACCACAAACTGGTGATTTCATTTCGTTACTGTAGGAATTAAAGCCACTGAAAGACAATGTTAATGTGGATGAGACCGTAGAAGAGCAGCACGTACCGGCCTGTATGCGGGCCTCATACCACGAGTCATGCTGTAGAGAGCAGGACTTCTCCCTCTGATTGGTCTGCTAGGCAAATACCCTCGCCCCGGCATCCCTCGCCGCCCCACTGACATGACCTGTGGGTTCATTGCTCCCCGACCGCCACGGCCGGCTGACAGGTTTGGGCCCCAGCTGCCAACTACAACTCCAGCAATCTCCAGCTGTCCTCCGCGCGAGTCAATTGGAGACCGGCCTGTAACACATCATTGCTTAAGTGAAGGATTTTCAAGATTGTATACAGTGACTCAATTGTGTGACAAGACTCGTACATCCAACTGAATGTATTTTTTTGCTTTTGACAGTAAATTTTAAATTTGATTACAAACACTGATTAATGGAGAAGTGCAGGACAAGAGTAGAGAACCAAAGTTAGAATGGATGGATGACAAAGGTGATCACTAAATGTCTGTTAGTGCGGCCTCAGAGACGAGTAGATACATAAATGAGCTATTCTGGTGAGGTAGAGATTAACAACTCATGCAGGGAGACACGCATTACATCTACAGTCGGTCAACTCACTAATGAATGAGATGTGGATAAAACAAAGAAGAAAGCAGCAGCAGCAGCAACTAAACCCAGGAGTACGGCTAAGTGATATCACCATTACCAAGGATTCCTCTTCCTCTACCCTTCTGTGAGGCAGGCCCCACACCCCCTGGTGGTCCGCCACGCCCCCCTGGCCGATAGTGCACGGGGTGCCCATGGTACGGAGGGAACGGATAGTGTGCATACATAGCTGCATTGGGCAGCATGGGCTTGGCAAACTCCACCTTCATGTTCTCCATGATAGCTTGCCTCATCCGCTCCACTCTCAGCACCTGGTCCACCTGTGGGCCGAGTAGCACAACTGTCTTACTCTCAAAGTCTAAACACAACTTTACTTCAATCTTAAAATTGTAGAAAAAGTAGCAACAATTTAACAACTTTAAATTAGCTTCCACTCAGATAACCCAAGGAATACCATCTGTTGACAAAGGAAAACATGACTAATTTGGTTACAGGGAAAGATTCCAATAGATCAGGTTACTCATGTCTCAATACCAGCTGCTAAGAAATTGCCTTTGATGTTAGGGGAACATTTAATTCTCGGTTGCATTAAATATCTTTCAGTCTGAAAGAAAGGAATCTGTACCTGTCCGTCACACATGTCGATGAGTGGAGTGTTGTTGTTGGCCTTGAGGAGTTTGAAGTGGAAGAGTTTGCCGTCGAAGAAGAGCCATGGACAGCACATGGTCCAGGGGATGGGGGCGCCGCACACGTCGTTAGCAAAGATGGCCGTCTCCACTCCAGCCATGAAGAGGGAGGCCAACTGGACACCGCGCGGCTGGATGGTCGGCAGCTGCAGAACACATTGAACAATCAAATCATTAACAGGTGCCCCTTACATCTCATGCATATAACCATGTACACCTCTTCATATCTCAAAATTTTAAAAATATTTTGTTTAAAGGGAGCAGTTCCAAAGAAACAAAGTTGCTGAAGATTGTCCGAAAAACCCACCAGCTAATGGGTGGTTAGAATTCATTTGCTGTCAGTTGCAAAAACTATTGACAATCTGTACAGGGCTATAAGAGCTTTGAAGAAGCTGAGCTAATATTGTAAGAGTAACCACCTTGAGGTCCTGCATAGTCTGGACGTCGTGCAGGAGAGGGGAGACGGACATGGCAAGGAAGGCGTCCAACTCCTGTCTCTGGATTACTCGTCCGAACTGCAGCACGTATCTGTGGACAGCATTCTGGTCTTAGATATGTGTTCTCATCAAAATGTACAAGAAATCTTCAAAAGTTCATTATGATGAACAGAAAATGTTATTTTGATAGGCTGTTGATTTAAACAGTATTTTATTTCCAAATCACATATTACATACAAGACATTATGCAAAGTATGATTGAAAAAGGATTAGCCAACAGGCTACAATAAATGCTTCTTGATAGGCTTTTCCAGAAGTTCGGGTACATAAAAGCGTAACAAAGGTAACATGCTAAAGTTGTTAAAAAAACGTGCCTTTCAGAGATTAAATCTACTATTGCCTTATTGGCCTGTTGACAGAAAATGTGGTAAATATCATAACATTTGCAGAAACAAGAGCAGTAGGCACGTACCTGAGCACGCAGCACATGACGAGGAGGTGCTGGGGCACGTAGTTGGTGTTGAGCATCAGGGGCGAGTCACTCTGCATACAGGTCAGGAAAGCGCGTA
The DNA here is from genome assembly GCA_936450465.1 of Gibbula magus. Lineage (NCBI taxonomy): Eukaryota > Metazoa > Mollusca > Gastropoda > Trochida > Trochidae > Gibbula > Gibbula magus. The sequence continues at coordinate 34,197,651 of OW388296.1, forward strand.
GACGTCGGTTCTTATCGTCAGCCTGCTGTCCCAGCCACATGCGCTCAATGCTCGGCGTCTTCCACTCCACTGGTTTTGCAATCACAATCTCGAAGGATGGCCTGGCAGTGCCACGGCGGATGATCCACTCCTTAACAAGCACATCAAACGACCTAGGGGGCGCATCTCCTAAGGGGATTGAGAAGGTTAAATTACATGTCAGAGATTCTCATCGCATATCATAGCAAGCAAGTTAGCCTCTTCCTCTCTAATTTTCTGAAATTTAACCTCTTGCCTGTGGCTCAGAATTTCAACTGACCACATACCGTTGTTTATACTCGTCTTACCACAGACACCCATACCGCCATACACACTAGTAACATATGATGCTGCTTATGAAGCCTACCTACGTCGCCACAGTACATCAATTATACAAAATTTATTTCAGCTGACTAATATTGATTAAAATTGACATACTTTTCTCCTCCCTGAAATTTTTCTCCAACATTTCTATTGTAGAGAAACGGACTAACCCCGACCTTGTTCTTTGCTCTGGTTTTCATGAATGATCTTGAGTTTGTTGAGGTTGAAGAGCACGGAGTAGACAGTCTGTCTGATTGGGCGGTACAGGTCGATGTAGGACGGCAGTTCCCTGTTCGAGTCATCCTCCATCATCACAGGCAGCTTGATTTCACACTGAAACACACCAAGTCACTTTGAACATATGTACTGTCAAGATTTATTGATAACATTGCAAGCTTCACTTTGCTTTTATCATTTCCTGTAATATACAATCTATAATAATTTTAGCATTTTCCTCATATGGTCAGTCTTATTTTGTCAATTTTGATTGCATGAATCTCGTGGATTATTGTCTATTGTCTAGATACTTCGAAACATTGTGTATTTTCACATTTTAGTTATCAAGAAAATCTGCCTGTTCTTAATGTCTAAAGCATTTAAAATCAAATATAAAATCCAATATCCAAAGTTTTATCTAAACACTTTACCTGCATTCTTGGTGGTGATAACTCGCCAAAGGGAACATCTGGCTACTGGCTACTCTAATAAACTTAATCTCTCACCAATATAAAGGTGTACATGAGACAAACTGACCTGAGTAAGGAGCTGGTATATCCAGGAAGACATAAGGCCCTTTTCATGACGCTCGCTGGCAATGCGCACGATCTCCGGTGTCACCGGTGGTCCTTTCCCATCCACATCACTCGGCCGACCCTGGGGTATCCAAATCAACCGATTACTTGCATGTCTATGTTATACATCATCTCAAAAACATGTTTCCATTCGGTGCAAAAAATAAAACGTTCCTATCAATACATCAATTTATCAATACATCAAATTCTTTACAAATTTTTATCAGAAGTTATGACTAGCTTGTGATACTTAAAGTCTTCCTTAAAGAGTGATATCTGGTGATCAATTATCCAACGGTTATTTTACTCCGCACAGAACCCGGACACCAGGAAGAATAGGAGTCTCTTTCAGGCGTACACACCTTGTTTCCCCAGCCCCCATCGGGACTCATCCTGGTGTTGGAACTTGAACCACTGTTGGGTACGGAGGAAACCATTTTGTCTGGTCCATCCAAACCTGCAAACAGAGATTTTCTATCACTGAGGTTATATTCAGAGACTTTATTCACAATCATACAACTTCAAAATCTTACAAAAAAAGTGCAAATTCTATAGAGGTTAGCTTTCACTTGTATTCAGCGATAACATTCACTATCATACAACTTCCAACCTCTCACTACAAGTTTAAATCAAAAGATGATGAACCAATTCTCAGGATATTCTCCTATTGGAGTTCAAATGCAGGTATAGGTATTTCTTTTCCAAGATATAATTTAAGTCTCAATTGTAACTGCTTTTTAAACAAAGGAATTCTGTGCATCATATGAACAGAATTTTTTTTTATTAGATATACAGAGATTTCAACTGATATCAATTGAATCTTGATATCAAATGCATCTGCACATGTCAAGTTGATTATATAACTACTAACCAAGGTGTTTAATTTAAGGGCAAGATTCTAACATCCAAGATCATTCTACATTAGGGTTCAACATCTTTAAGCACATAACAACCACTTAATTTGAAGAGATGAAGAGATTTAACAGATATCATGGCCAGTGTTTGATAAAGCTTGTAAAGTAACCAACCTAAGAGTGTTACTGTTAGTTGCCAGTCAAATCCAGAGCAATGCGAAAATGTTAATATTGTCACAAGAAAGGCTTCATTGAGCGTATGCATTGCCATATTGGTACATGGGAATTTCTTGCAATTCTTTTGCGTACAAAAATAATGAAGTTAGTATTCTACTGTAAGTTCCAACAAGTGTTTCCCAGCAACATAGTAATGTCGTCCTCTCGGCCATTGTTGAATCTAGTCAGTCACATTTACTAGTTTTGATCATTTGGTCAGGAGGACTTCAAGGTGGTTCCTCACATTGCATTAGTGGTAAAAAGTGTCATGATGCAAAGTAGGCAGCCAAAGTCGTCATCAACAAATTTGAATACATTGGGTGGTACGGTTCGTAAGATATTGCTGAATGGGATGCAACTGAATACATAGTCCCCAGTTCACCATTGGACGTTGGCAGGGAATAATTATCATATGCTCTGGTTTGATGAAATCCTTTTTCTTACTTTGTTTATTTGGGATTACTCTGGAAGTTACAGTTGAATTTAACAGTTTAGTTCTCTGTTATTTCATCCAGAAGGGGCAAGGTGAAGGCGTGCAATCATATTTTAGGACTGCCTTGTGTACAATATACTCTTGGCACAGCTTCAGTTCGCAATGATATAAAACATGCACATCAGCAACAAACACAAAACTTAGTCATGCACGATAGTCCAGGCATACAAATTCAGGTTATATATCCATTCAGGGATAAAAGAGTTCAAAGCAATTAAGCATGAAGAATATGAGAAGAAAAAACAAAAGTTTGATGAGATATATTAATCAAAGGCAAAGCGAGCACAGCTCACATATCCCCCGCCTGTAGTTTGACTGCCTTCATATAGCACTGATATGAAAACATATCAGTCATGTCAATGAGATAAAAAAAACTAAAAGGCACAACACCATCACGTAGGTAACATCCATATCAAATTGGAAGTTTCCAAGTCATAGATTTCAAGTTATGCTCAAGAACAAAAGTCTGAAAACGGGGAACTTTTGGTCAAATTTCAAACAATTATTTACACTTTGTAGCTGAAACCTCATAGCATAAAGAAACATCTGTAATACATTGGAAGTTTCGGGGTCATATAGTTTTTGAGTTAGGAAATGATTTCTCACGCACAAACGGACATGCTATATACCCCTGCCTTCGTCACTGCAGGGGTATACAAATCATAAATCTATTACAATTTCTGAAGCACAAATTCATGCACATACACAAGACAGACAAACGTGTGTCTGAGGCTTTTAAGCTCTTTAATTCAGTTAAAACCAGCTGTAATGTTAAATGTCCCTATAAGTATGTTATTACATAGAGGGAATTACCCACTTGATTCACAATGCATGTTATTTGGACGGGCAGGATTTTATTTGTATAAAGTTATTGTAGTTGTATAAAGAACAAGATCACATTATCACAAAGACATTTTTTCAGGGAAATAGGCATCAAAGGAAGATTAGTCTTGGTTGAAAGTTCACTTATTATCTTTCATTTTGTTGGTCAGGCAAAGTTTTAAAGGAAGTTGAACATGACCTCAATCAGTGATTCTTTAATGATGGACTCTTGAAAAATAAACATTTCAGCTGGTTTAACTAGATAATAAGTACTCGTCAGCCATCTTAACATTGGAAGGAAGAGTGTATTCAAGGTTCTGTATAAAAGTCAGGAATGGGAGAGGAGTTTTTGAAGACCATTGAGATTGTACAACTTTTTGTGAATAATAGTGCCCTATCAAAATAATATCACATACATATATAAGTGATGATAACGTAATGAAAGAAAATCCATGAAAATGCCATTTACATCTCTTTACTCAGAAGTAACTTGGTCAATTTGACTCAATTTTAGTGGAAGTGATGTCAGATGGCTAAGGGAAATAAACTATCACTAAACTATCCACACTCTGGATATGAATTAATTTGAATAGAAATCGAGGAAACTTTGTGATTTCTGGAGGGGTTTACACAACATGTTGAAGAACAATTTGGTGATGGGTTATTTTCTTGCTTGCTTATCAGCCCGTCGCAGTGAAATATATACCCATCTAATCTTTCAAGCTCAACCAGTTAGAAATAGTTTGACCCAAATTCCCATTCCTGAAATGTTATTAAAGCGGAAGGGTTAGTAGGACAACATTCAGGCATTTACCATTGAACTGCATGTGGCGATTGTTCATGCTCGCGTCCCCGCTACTGCCGTAGCCATGCCTCCTTCCAAACTCACCAAGGGCATTCTGGTGCGGGGGATCGATGACGATCTGAGGGGCAGGATGCTGGGCCAGGCTGTCCCCGTACCCAGACATCTCCTGAAATACGTGGTCGGTCTGCATCAGTGCCTCCTACCACACTACTTATTCATTCTACAATTCTACAGTAAAGCATCAGTGTATCATAAATTGACTGACCCGAGGGGAATATTTGTTTTCTATTTTCTAAATCAACCCATTATTAAGTAGTGGTCAACAGTCCTACCAAAGGCAGTTGATTTCAACTCCTCTGTTTTAAGGAGTCTAGGAAAATCTGCCCACTTTCAGGAATCAGTGAAACTTGTATTCTAGGTTGGTACTTTTCACATTGTATAATGATCCAAACTTTAAATGAAATACTTAGCAGATGAAAGCATTACAGAAAAAACATTCTTTGAGACAAATTAATAGGAATCACAACTCGTAACAAGGGAATAACACAGGACTGGTCAATGGATAAAGACCAGCAATCCCGTAATTCTCTGGGACATAGTTAAACGATTATAAGAGAAGAGGGGCACTCACAGCATGTCCGTTCTGGGCTCCTGGGTATCCTCCCTGTTGGCGCGGTGAACCAGGCACTGCAAGTGGAAGGCACCATGTGTTAACATCTACATCTAGTTTGTGATCTTAAACGCAAACAACAACCTGACTGACTTGTTATGAACCAAGACAGAGAGACATGAGTTGAAAATCTTTTTAGTGTCAGTCATTGAGTTATAACAAGTTTTTGCCAGTCTTCCAAGTTACCTCATGTCCTTAATCCAGAAATTTGTTTCAAATATATTTTACTAAAGAAGAAAATGAACTGACTTATGATTTTTTCAATGATACAGGATGTGCCCTGTTCAGAATATTTGGCTTAATTCTAATCTATAATATTGAAGCTTGAATGAGGATGTTCTCGGAAGCAAGGCACATTCATTTGCCTATCAAATGTACTTGAGCTGTACTCCGGGTTGTACCTAGCTAAGCGAGAAATACAAAGAAGATTTCCTGGTTTGAAGGTGTTCTTACTTTTGAGCCTGGGTCTGTATTTGAGGAAGCCTTCTTGTGTGCCATTGAGATAATACTGTACACTCTGCTTGAAGCGTCCGATCAACTCCAACTTGTTCTTAGTGCCTCTGCAACATCATTTCATACAATAAAGTACCAATTTACTTTGAAGATAACAGGGATCACCCTGGAGCAGAGTGTCAAAGGGAGAATAATCTCCCCTTTGCCTTATACAATGGGATTTTCAGATAAAGTAATGGGATATTTCTAAATAATAACAATCATTTTAAAAATTTTGCAATGGGATTTTCTCCCCTCGTCAGTATTTATTATGGGATATCTTGCTACATCAATGAGTAAATATCCAAATCCCTGCCTAAAGTGATCCCTGAGATAACACAATTGACATAACTAGTCCCCCTCAAGTATTTCAAATTATAGTATAGCCCTCAGACAGTATTAATTTATAATGCTTCCTCCAAAGGGTTCACCAAGTTAGTACCCATATGATAATTCTGCAGCTTGGCACATACATCATGGTAACTGATAACATGTCCGAGTTCGCTTCATTTCCCCACCTGTCCCACCAACCACTCAACTGTAAACTTATCCTCACTTCATTTGAGCATATGCATTTTTATCCAGGGTCAGAACATTCTTTCATTTGTGTAACTTTTGCATGTCTCTTGTTGCTTGGGGGGTCAACTTTCATGACAGACAAGATTTATCAATACCCAACCATAAAACATCCAATATTACAGGTTGGTGGTTTCACCAGGCCAATTGAGTGAAGCTCTCTAGTGAGAATTGGCGATATATAAATCTGTTTGGAAGTGATTTAGTGCTGTGATATTAAACAGGAGTAATAAAATTGAGTGGCACAGAACCCTGAGAAATGCAAGTTACTATTTGAGGTTACCTGAACGACTCTTTACTGCAAGGGGAAACACCAGAAGGTTGTAAAACCTTTGTGTGTTCATACTTCAACTTTATCCTCAACTCGTACTCTCGGTCAACTCATGGCAATAAAGTAAAGTAACTTTCACAAACTTGGACAACAAGGGCGTAAGTTCCCAAGTTCGTTCTTCACTAATTAGATAGTTTAGTCAAGATTCTCTCTTGTGTCCTCATATACTGTGTACCAGGTGGTTTTAGTGGATAAAGCTTAAACCTCAAATTTCCAACCAACGAAAAATTCCCTGCATATCAATACTTACACCAGTCTCCCAACCAACGAAAATAAAAATCCATGGCTGTGGGGTCCTCAGCCAAGTTGTTATTTATGTACCCGTGGATTAAACAATTCATACTATGCTACACATAGTGATATAACTTGAACTTGGGAAATTGTGGGCACTAAAGCTCTACCAGCCCTACTGTATCCCTTTAAAACATCTAATATGAGGAGTAAGATTGGGAGGAGTGCACTCACTTGAAGACTACTTCTCCCACACTGTCCAGGTTGTCAGTGGCGGGCAGGTTTCTCATGAAGTCTACTGTACATTTGATGATTGCATTATCCAGCCGGTTGTTGCCCGCACGCTGAAATCAACAGAATGGAAGCATATCAGCTAATGAGTATGCAGATAGTATAGATCAGTCAACATGCTCAACTAAGGATATTAACACTTAGGGCTGTGCAATATTATTGCAATACCAATATATTGCAATACAGAGTTGTGCAATACATGTATTGCAATATGATTTTCATATGACAATATATTGCACCATCAAATTTTAAGTCAAATTTATTCATTTATCTTGTAAAAGGCACACTTACTGACTTAACTTGTGTTAAGAAAATTATTTTGAAGTGCTAGAATGAGTGTTGGACTGTATTACAAATGATATCGGAAACTCATTTTATCAAATGTGTCATGTTTAAACTGCAAAAAGAAGTATAAAAGTTGAATGTAGAGTTCATTTAGCATGTTGCAATATTATTTGGACTAGTGAAAATGGTTTCTAGAGAAACATCTTACTGTCAGAGGATCTTGCAATATATTGTGGTACGTATTGCAATACATTACAGTTCAGCAATACGTATCGCAATACAAAAATTGAGGCAATACACAGCCCTATTAACACTTGAACTGTTCAGAAAACTTGAGTTGCCAAGTTGCGGAGTCGCAGCTTACTAAAGAGAAATGTCAGGGTTTTCCACTGGCTACAGTAGTAAATTCAGCACCTATAGGTAAAGGTCAAGTTACTCTAATGGAATCAAGCCACTGTTCGATATTACATAAATCCCACATTACGAAACATACATATTGCAAAATCAAATCATTATGATTAACTCATTTTCCACAAATTGTCAAAGAAGCTTGAGAAGAATTGTGCATGTTGAATTTGGACTAACGTCTTAATCTTCAATAATTTCAGATATATTGGAAAATCTACAGCCCTCTTATAACTCTTTTTAAACGCTGCTGGAATCCTTAACTAATGTTTAGTCTGTCAGAGCATACCTTGATGGGTTTACCTCCATCAGCGGCCGCGGCAGCAGCAGCGAGTTGACAGCGGAACTCATACAGGTCCTCGTCTGTGAGAATGTGATTTCCTGCAACAGAGACATGTACATCAGTAACAAGCAACAGCCTCATATGAAACTAATACCTAATAATAATTTTCAATAAAACACAAAACACTTTCAATGCAAGCATTTCAATTATGGAATATGTCATAACTGGCAATTTGGAACAGCTAAAGGATACCTGGTGGTACAATTATCAAATATTTTCTTTTCAGAAAAGATGTTAGCGAAGATATGTAAATTAAAAAAGATAATTTTTGGTTTGGGCGCCGGAATTTCCTTTCCCTTTTTTTAAAAAAAATCATACAGTTGATCTCCTTTCTCCTTTCATTTTCAAAACCCAACCCAAACCAATTGATGGAGCATCGTTTTGTCATCTTGCAAACAAGCATACAAAACTTGTGTGACAAACAATCTGAGAACAGCTTATGTCAATGAAAATTTTGCTGCCTGGAAAAAATGTGTACAAGCTTAAAGGGATGGTTCTGTCGCCATATTGGATTTTTTGGCATTGTGTGAAATGAAAACACGCTATATTGTACCTAATTTTGCAACTTTTTAACAACTAAAGACATACACTGAGAGTGTTAACAATACATAGTAACACATAACATGTCATAAAACTAATAAACACTTTGCTATTATGCTTTAGTGAATGGCTTCAGTTCGTATTATTTTATTTTATTTTTCAACAAATTTGCGCTTGTGTTTATCAAGTTGTGAAATATAAATTCATCAAAATATTACCTTTAGGCCATAATAAATTAATTAACAGATTCTCATCCGGATTTTATTTTGAAAGTGAGTAGGGAGGCTTTTTATTTTTTATTTTTTATTTTCTAGAAGGTTGCATAGAACGGTGAATATCAGGATGTTAACACATGACATGTTATGCCTGAAGAATCTGAAATGATTTCCTCTGTATGAAACCCAAAAAATCAAAGTTTTGATACATATAAATGTGTTTAATATCCAAGTGCTGAACGCATTATAAGCTTCAACAAGTGTCAAAGTATCTGACAAAGAACATCCATACCAGTTTTTCAAAGTCACAACACCACTTCGTATCTTCAAAATGCAGAATACCATGCTTGATCAATTAGTGTTGGGATACAACATTAACAAAAACATGTGGGCAACATGGCGTACTTTCGCTTTGCTCTCGCTTTAACTTCCGGTTCTGACATTCGGAATTCGAGTACCAAAAGCAAAGCAGTGACAGGAATGAATGTTGACTGGTTCTAGTGCTCTGTTGCGCTAAGCATGAACATAGTTTTGTTGACGGGGAAAAATTTATTTGAAGTGGCAAATAAATTATTGTGAGTCGGGGGTTTTGAGACGACCCGCACGGGGATGAGAATCTGCTAATTAATTTATTATGGCCTTATTACTATCTTTCAATTTGACGGTTTTATTAATGTATTTATAACATATCTTGTAAACAGGAATATCCTCTCGAATTTCGTTTCCATAAAAAGTACACCGACAGAACCGTCCTTTTAATCATGAAAGGAAACTAAACTAGTACTAAAACTAAAATTATTGATCAGTCAACACATGAATAAACAAAACCTGTGAATTCTACTTTTATGATGCTAAAATACACAATATCATTAACAGCAGTCAGCTGATCACTTACTGTACAAACTGACATGACCAGCATGATAAATCCCTGGATTCTGGTGTTGGGCAATATGTTATTTAACCTCTGCACTAGTCTCCATTGTTGAATTTATCAAAACATTGCAAGTTTTTACCAAACCCCACACAAATTAGAAACAGTTAAACACCCAAATTTCTACATGTAATTCCAGAGTCTAAATGTGGGATATTTTTATAGTTTATATCAGTTATAATATAACACGAGGATGAAGAGTTTAAACAACCTGTAAGTTTGATTTTTGGAGATACTCTCAGTAAGCTATGGTACAAAAGCTGACAGAAGTCAGTATCTTGACACTAATTTTGACCAAGTTGATATAATTAAAGGCAGAAACCAGGCAGGTGATCTGTGCAGCCCTGCCTTCGAGAATGGAGAACACAAACAGGTCAGGGAGTTTAAAGATTTACCAAGAACAGAAACAACCCCCACAAGTCTTCCAAAAGTATTGATTCCAGCCTAAAGACGTTTCCCTCTGAACCGATGTCCATTTCACAACTCCAGTAAGATGCAGTCTCATGGTTGACCTTGAAGTCACTGTGACCTGGCAGAGACTTGTCGCAATCAATTAGACAGCTCATTAACTCAGGACAGGACAAGCCTGAAGGACAAGAAATGGCTTCAACTCACCTAGTCTGCAGTGTAACTTCTGGGTTAAGCCAGACAAAATTTACACTTGCTTTATGGATTCCTTTGAGCAAAATGTCTAAAGGCAGGAGGCAAGAAAAAAGAATCAACTTCACTTTAGTGTAGAACAAAAGTTGATGAAAGTATTACAGTCACTGAATTGATTGGTAGATAATAAATTTTCACTCTTTTTTAGTATGACAGTAACATTTGGTATCATTTTTAACCAGAAGAGAAAATTTTAGCAAAAAACTTAATTTGGACGGATTCTGAATGACATTCTTTCCTTCCAAATTTGATGCAAGGAGATTCCGTAATACAACTACCCGGTAAATAAGTTTTTTCATGTAATAAAGACTCTAAAAACAAAGTAAAGTTAAAACTAGAGACGTTATAATTGCACTATTTCATAAAAGCTTTATGAAACCCTTCCATTGACACTTTAATATCTTTGAAGGCAACTTCCATGAACAAACGTCAAGTTTAACTTCAAGCACATTAAGGACCAGAAAATTAAACTTGCTGCATTCTAACCATTCGTCAGCAACGGCAAGCATCAGTCTATTTACTTAATAAGTTTTAAATGTCTCAGAAGCCCTATCACGTAAAGTGGAAATGGCTGACTGGAAGCGCAGACAAAAGAACATTTACATAGGCTGCAGTCTTTAAATAGAGAGCTGGCTGAGTGGGCTAGGCTGACTGTGTGCTGCTTCTGATACCATTACAGCAACAAGATGGCCGACTATGCCGTCTGCTCCACCAGTCAAGATTGGCCAGGCAGATTCATATCCTTGCTGCTCCTTTGCTGGATCAATAGACGAGCAAATCAATGGATGGGGAACTTATCATTAACAGAAGCGAATTACACGAGGGGAGGGAGGGGGAGGGCAGCAAGAGTCCACAGCTGCCTCTCACAGACTGCAACATTTGAGATCGACAGTGGCTCGTCTCATGCTAGGAACACAGATTTTCAGTTTTCACTATTGAAGAACAAGGTGTGATTTTACAGTGTCCGAGAATAACCAATTAAGTATTTATATATAAAAAGAGTTAGACCATCCACATTCTCTCTTGATTCAATTGTCTGAAACTGCACATAACCATCCAAAACACCATCATTCATGTATCCACTCAGATCTGAGCGAGATCAAGTCTCCAAACATCCCCAAAATGTATTTGTACATTTCAACAAGTCTTGGTGTTAACTGTAAGAAAAGTCTATCTCTAAGCTGAGGGTCCCTGTTGGGCCTACTAGAAAGCCAGGGAGCAAAGCGTCTGTAATCTCATAGGTGACAGAGAGATGAATGGATGTCCCCTACCAATACATTCTACAACATGTGAACAGACAGGTGGAAACATGCTGTATCAGCAGTTCAGCAGAACTTGACACTGCCCTGGCCAGTAAAGACTTCAATAGAGAAGATAGAAAGACATACACAGAGAGAACGTGTGACAGCAACAGAGAGACTGGCACAGAGAAACACAAACCGAGAGTGGCATATGAGAGACACTGGATTAGTGCGAGATGTACAAGACACCTGAGAGAGAAAGACAGATACAGGGGGAGAGGTAGAGCAGTCCACAGAGAGGGGTGTACAGGCTGTGTTGAGGTCAGGTCAGGTCAAGTATAAGTACAGAAGGCAGGAGACAGGCTCGCATTCCACAGAGTTCACACAACATGGATTCCACATTCCTCTCCCAGCCTCCAGGCCTTCAGCACAATTACTGGGTAATAACACCTTAGTATCAGTGAATGAAACATACAACAGCTCTTGTATTCCAATGAAATATCTAGTTATTAAACTGATAGAAACTGCAGTGAATGAATGTTATCAAACACTTCAGCTAAAATGAAAGTAGGCCACAAACTATTTCACTTTTTAACTGTATATCACTCAACACTTTATTTGATTTTTAATGGGTTTTTAATTTCACATATGGTATATTCAGATTCAGTAGCTATATACCTGCCAGGGACGAATTCTAGACTGTATAACAGATTCCTTGCTAATACAGTCACGGTGGTGGGAGTCCGTTCAGGGTAAAACATGCACTGTGAACACTACCGCAAAATCTCCCCAACACAACCCAACTGGAGTCCAGGTCAACGATCTCACAACCAGCTATAAACATTTGCTGATTAAACTTAACTGAAATTCAGCCCATAAGCACATGCTTGCACGATTACTTCACAATAACCACTTCATGAAAAGTTGGATCCCATAGAAACAAGACCTGGCCTGGCCAAGATTTCACGAATCTTTTTAAAAAACTATCGTATTCAACATAAAAGTCAACTTCAAGAATAAAACATTGCCCATTGAGTCTGAATAAAGTCCTACTCCTTAATAGAAATACCTTTACCAGTGGCAAATCCCAGGTTATTTGTGATCTTTGTAAATCGGTTTGGCATTGATTTATTGAGCAGATATTATTTTTATATTGAAAGAATCTTATAACTTAGTGATAATATCTACGGGTAATGGCAATAAAACACATTCACCTTTTCTGTTCTTTGGCTTAACTTTCACATAGAATTTTGTGTCATTGCTTGAAGTTGTATAATGTATCCATTGCATGGCATAGAGTTGTTCATGTTCTATGGCATGGCATGGAGTTCTACATGTTTCATGGGATTGCACAAAGTTCTACATGTTTCATGGCATGTCATGGAGTTCTACATGTTTCATTGAATGGCATGGCATGGGATTCTACATGCTTCATGGCATGGCATGGGATTCTGCATGTTTCATGGCATGGCATAGGATTCTACATGTTTCAGTGAATGGCATGGCAAAGGATTCTACATGTTTCAGTGAATTGCATGGCATGGCATGGCACGGCATGGGATTCTACATGATTCATGGCATGGCATGGGAGTCTACATGTTTCATGGCATGGCATAGGATTCTACGTTTCATTGAATGGCATGGCATAGGATTCTACATGTTTCATTGAATGGCATGGCATAAGATTCTACATGTTTCATTGAATGGCATGGGATTCTACATGTTTCATGGCATGGCATGGCATGGGATTCTACATGCTTCATGGCATGGCATGGGATTCTACATGTTTCATGGCATAGCATGGGAATCTACTTGTTTCATGGCATAGCATGGGATTCTACATGCTTCATGGCGTGGGGTTCTACATGCTTCATGGCATGGCGTGGGATTCTACATGCTTCATGGCATGGCATGGGATTCTACATGCTTCATGGCATGGGGTTCTACAAGCTTCATGGCATAGCATAGCATGGGTTTCTACAAGCTTTATGGAATGACATGGGATTCTCATTTCATGGCATGTGATTGGATACTTCATATTTCATGGCATGGCATAGCATGGAGTTCTACATGTTTTACTGCAATTTCCCTAGATGTCATGATGACAGGAAAGGACAACAGAAAACTATATTACAGCAAAGTTTCACCTAGATTGAGAAGTGTGCTGCAATGTGCCATAACGTGTAACATGATTTGGCATGTGGTGGTGTATAGTGTATGGCATGAAATGATATGACATTTATGTGACATGGAAGGATTCCTCATGACCTGGAGTGTTGTTGTGGAGCATGATGTGGCATTGTAGGTTGTTTCTAGGAGTTGTATCTCTCCAGCATGGCTAGGCATGGTGTGTATGGGGTGTGTGTCTAGTGTTGTAGAGGCCCAGACAATGGTTCAGCTTGCGAGTTATCTAGTCTGGCTGCCAGGAGAGATAACTTCCCTCAGCCTGTTTAGACTCGCACACAAACAGGCCGGCAGGCAGATGCCATCAAAACCATTATCTCTCCACCAGCATTTAGATTGTTTCAGATTTGCCCTACTTCAGAGATGGTAGGAAACAAAACTTTGTAGGGCACCTTGGTATTAACAATGCTTGTAGAGACTGAATCAAATTAGTCAACCAGCCATATGTTAGTCCTGGCAGAGCTGAGCTGAGCTTAACTGACAGGGGACAAATCTGTCACCTGTTTTAGGGGGAGGTGAAGACAGCTGAAGAGTGATAGGATAAGAACAGTGATAATATATTCAAATTAATTTGTATGTAAAAGTCATACAAAATGTACTATCATTGACTTCAAATTGAAGATGCAAGTTACAGAGCAGTTTAAAACGAAACATCTACTCTGTACAGCAAAATGAAAGTGGTATACAGGATTCAAACTTCACCACATCAAGGCACTCGATGTTGAGACTAGTGCATTCCTGTATCAGTGGGAGTCCATACAACTTACTGCCAGCCAAATACATTACACAATCAATTCACCTTTAAATCTAACCTAGCCCTTTTGACTACACTGGTCAATACTAGTCCAACATCTCCATTAGACTCCATGAAGAGTGCTTACTTCAAACCCTGGTAAGCTAGCCATAAATGATCTGAAAATAAGATTTGCTTACATGCAAAATATTTGCAAGCGAAATCGGAGCTTAAACTTCACACACACAAAAATATCTCCGGGCCAACGAGGAGGAGCTCGTTACACGATTGCAAATTGTTTCCAGAAAAACCAATATGACAATTCTTTTCTCAATTGGATACAGCGCTGATGGAGGTAACCCCAGGACGAAGAACTAGTAAGAAGTCTACATGCCTACCAGGAACCACTACTCCTGACCGTTCTGACATAATAGCTATTTATAGATCTACCTCATCAAGGAATAGGGCTGCCGCCTCGACCAACAGGCACGGCTGCAGTGAGAGATCTATACAGTGAGTGAATGAGTGACTAGACCACTGTAACAGTACAGTCAGACTCGCTTCTTGATCTAGAGTATTTGTACACTTGTAGATCTGGGGGTTTTTTTTGGGAGGGAGGAAGGAGGGAGAGGGCACATGGTCATATGTGCAGGAAAAAGTTGGATTCAGAAAGGTTAAATGAACAACTATTTACAGATCGCCTTGGAAGTTTTTAGTTGAATATATCAAGTATGCATCTCACAATTGTGTAACCTGGATTGGACATGGATAACTCTCATCATAATAGCTAATATCACAATAGCTTTCAAAATGTATTATTTTTTAAAACAGAGGGTTCAGAATAAAAAAATTATAGGCTCATCCTTCAAACTCTCTCAGTCTTCCTACAAGTCCATGTTAAATCATGAGAATGCTGTTGATCTACCACTTTAAACACTGTGCAGCATCCGTGATTACAGGGGAGCTGTGGAGTGCAGACCTACAATTCTAGGTATAGAATACGTTCAGAGTATGAGCTTATACATCTGGAGGTTACCAATTACCTGCATACAATGGTGCAACTGGATATGTAGGTAAGCTCCCCAATTTTTAAGTGAATAAAGCGGTGCTGTATAATGAACTTGAACTGTTGGAGACCACGCTGCGTAATGCTGCAGCAAGTCAGAGGAGGAACTATCTAACAAAGCTTTGGGGATCTACTCCAAGGATGATGCATATCAACATGACAACAGGGAAATACTTTAATCCTGACTTGTCAAGACTGAGATATTACTTGTTTAGAGATGTGATGAAGCAACCTTCCATGGAAAATAAATTTGCTAAATATGTTAAAGAATCAACAAGTATGAGCAAGTTATCAATATTGTAAAAACTGTAAAAACTGAACGATAACATTTTCTTCTGTCTTAATCAAAATCTCTCCACTGTAAAACTGACAGTCAGTGGAAACAATGAAAATGCTTACTTTCAGTGAATATACATGAAGCAAACTACATTCAAAACTTAGATTCCTAGAACTAGCCAACGAATCAAACTCAATGTAGATGTGTATCTAGACCTGTAGTTGAACATGTTGAACAGTTCTCTACAGAAGATGGGGTTGCCCTTGCCGTGGTGTTTCAAATCCCTCAATCTGAAGTTGAGAATCAACTCTGCTACACAAAATCTTATCTGAACTGACAAACTGTCACCACAGTTAATTTTACATAATCTCTGCAATTCTTACACAAACTATTACGCTCCTAGAGTTCTAAATCTGATGCATGCTGGATTTTGCAAGTCAATACATTATATTTAGGTCAAGGTAACAAGACAAGGGTAACAATTTAACAAATAATTTGTTACATTCGGGTAAATCACAATTTTCAGCAATTCAAACCATTTCCCAGACATCAACAAAGGTGCAAGTTAAACTGGTATAAATGTCGGAGCTTGTCGACAGCATTTATACTACAGTTTAACTTGAACTTTCAAACCGTTTATAAGCCAGTGAACAAACACATTATAAAATCTATTTCTTATAAATTCAAACTTTGCATTTAAGTGATTTCTAATCAGTAAATAAACTTTTGAATATAAAAAAAATATCTGAAAAAAATGTACAGTGCATGATATAACAAATGTTTAGTATTGTCTTAGATCAGGTGCTAAGCTCCGCCTACAATAATACTGCATCACTTATGTGTCACCACACGCAAAATGTAGTTCAAAGGAAATATAATTAAAGTATTTAATTTTTGGTTCTAACATGTTTCAATCAAACTTTTAATCAAACTACAATAAGAATTCACGTTGTAAGGTTTTTAAAGAGTTTAATCAAGAAAAGAGCATGTGATAGCACTCATCATAGCAGTGTCATAATTGTGCAATGATACAGTGAAAAGTAGTACTGCAGGTTATTTTTTGTAAACAGTATGAAGGTTATCCTTTACAGCTGTCAATCTTGTGTTTATGAGAATATATACCGGTCACATGACATGACCTTGTTTAATCCAATCAGCAGAGAGCATATCGCTTAAATTTCAAAGTCTGAATTTATAAGACATTATTATTTCTAAATCCAAACAGTCAAATGTGGTACATTATTGTAATGAGACAGAGTGCGACAAATTTGTCCCACAGTGACAGGAGGAGATTATGGTTGATTGAATGCCACTTTCACTTGTATCACAGTGGCTGGTAATAATGCAGGCAGAAGGCCTGCATCACCATTGCGGCTATCCACTGCAATGAAACCTAAGGTGGAACTGCACTGACATTCAGTGTAGCACACTTCTAGCACTGCAACCAAACCTTACTGCAACCCTCTACAGCAGATAAAGCTCAAAAGTGCTAACCAGTGAGATATCCGAGGTTAAAATTGAATAGTGGTTTAATACATCTTTCAAGACTATTTCGCTTGTATCAATGGATATTCCATTAAGAAAACATTCTGGCTATGCAATTTGATTAAAACTGTGATGCAGATTGCTGACTAACGAATCATGATCAATGTAGCATTGTACCCACACATAAACTATGTAGAACCGATCTCTCCTGCAAATAAATTAGGACCTTTGAACCCTGGACCTCTTGATCTGAAGGTAAACCATTCCATTGTGCTCTTACTTTATAAACTGTCTTACATTTCTGTTTAAGAGATATGGGTGTATCACGAAGATAGAGGAACTGTAATCATACCAACAGAACAGGGTTTTTTTAACATTGATTGTTCAACTAAATTTTATTAGAAAGAAATGACCTCTTTGAGGATCAAATGGAAGAAACTTATTAAAAGTCAAAGAATGCTTCAAAATCGTATTTTGCAAACTGTAAAGTGAATTTTGGCATTATCATGTACCTCAAAATGAAATTACAAGATGAATAATACATAATAACGAATCAAGGTTTCTTTACATCTCACAGTCGATACTTGTGAACTGTCACAAATACAGGTTTGGGAGAACTTAGATCTATGGTAGATCTAGGTATCTAGCACTGTTAGGTGCAGTCAATCAGTGCATACTGCAAGCTCCCGAACAGCACCACTCAAAGGTCACAAAATGCCAAAATAGTCAGTTTATCTTCGGTCAACATTTTAACAGTTGTCAAACGAACAAAATTACACTTCAGAGACTAATAACACATTTTTGTGACTTTGGTAAAATGAGATCAGCGGATTTGCTGTGAATTCGTTTGAGAGATGGTGACAACTGGACTATGGAAATCAGCAAGACTTTATCAATCTGTTAATCAGCATGACATGTCTCCGTCAAATAATCACTGTTTGCTTCAGCAACATAAATGAAGCCATCATGAAACATTTACGGACGCCAAGAAACAAAGTCAAACAGAAATTCCTTTTTATAAACAAATGTCGCTGGGAGGAAGTGGAGTTAACGAGGTCATCAGTGGCAGTGCGTAGAATGACAGCTAACAATTATCAGGACGTCTTCTTTAAAGGGAGTGCAATCAACGGCGATATATAACAATGTTAAACTATAATGAGTGAAACATGTAGGTACTTGTTCGATTTATGAATCGGTTAACAGCGACATTAAATATTACTCTTATAAACATTTATAATTTTTTAATGTTTAATACCTTTGATGATTGAAGCATCCAAAATCAATTTTGCATTTTGAGTCCATAGTTCCGCAAATGATCTATTTTGTCAAACACATACTATAATCTGCAAAATCATCTTGCAGAAGAACTTTCAATTCTAATTTACTGTGTGGTATAATATATCATGAACCAGAGATTTATTTGTAAAATCGAACATTGGTTAATTCAAAACAATCATTGGCGCTCTTGAATTTTACATGGATTTACCAAATATTGACGTTTACCAACAATTCCAATTCAAATACTTCATGATGTACAAACAATTTCAAGTCTTGCATACTACAAAATCTTTGTAACCTAAGGGAATTCAAGCGATCATGCTTGGGAAAAACTAGCAGTTTATTTTGTCAATTTCATGATAAAACTAAATAATCTCAATTAATTTCCTGTGTGGACCAAAAGTAACAATGCTGTTGGACAGTGCTTATTTCATACACTGGAGACATAAATAAATAGACAAAATGGGGAGAAAATCCCTTGGCCATAGACATGTGATTTCAGAAGAAATGAGTATGTTAAAAGATGTTCTGTTAAATTTTGAAATTAATTTGTTTTCCTTGGCAGTATTTTCAATGGAATTGTTGCATTCCTGCCAAAGTGATCTATGCATCCCTATCTCGGCGAGAGATGCATGCATGTGTAGTATGTCATTTAGGGGTTTCCCCTTATCAGGAAAATGACATCAGGCATAACTTATTTGTCCTATTTCGGTATCGGTCATTCAGATCTGATCTTTGCTTTATTCATCATGCAATCACTTTCATAAAAGTCTTGGAACAGTTTGTCAAATGATATGAGATATGTTTGAATTAGAATGACAGCTTATTATCATTTTCATTGAATGCATGTCTCACTGCACATTATTGTTATCATAACTATTATTCCAAAATACTTTGCTCTGACAGTCCTTAGCGTCCTTGGTCCTTGAGCTTCACAATGTCCTTACTTTCATCATAATGTATCATTTTTTTTGGTGCCATGATTATGAATTACCAAATGACATTGTCACCAACACATCTATCATGACATTTTGCTGTCATGTCAAAGATTACCATTTGTTTACAAAAAGAAGTCTTACCTAGTAGAGCAGCAAATATGCAGAATCTATTTGGGTTGAGGTTTAGACATTTGGCAATTTCATCCATGATGTATTCTTTGGTCTCGAGTGAGCCTTTGTACGTGAGCTTGAGGTTGTTAGAGGAGAAATAGCGGGGTGGGTCGAAGATGGTGTAGACTGACTCCTGAGCTACAATGCCCTGCAGATTGTGCTCCCTGCAGAAGCCAATGACCTCTTGGTGATGATCGTCCATGGAACAGGCAACAGCAACGCCGAGATGCCGCAGTGCCATTCTCAGAGCTCCCCTTAGAAACACGGGTTGTGACCACCATACTTTTGGAGGGGGCGTGCCTTTATTGTTAATGTGCTTCAGAACCAAGCGAACCTTTTCTTTTTGAGCTAGTTGCTGTGTCAGCCACTCTGGCAGTTTTTGACTTTCAAGGCATCCATCGAAGAACACCACTAGTTCCATGTTGGCGTTGTGACATGCTTGGATTAAGCTTGTGAGGAAGGCGGTCATGCGGTTCCATTGCCCTCCACATACCCAGTCGGAGAAGAATCCACCGTAAAGTCTATCCAAGCAACTTTCTGCATCCACAACCAAACAGAATCTTCCTGTGCCGCCATAGCGGGGGCCACGCCTTTTCGGCACGAACCCTCTTGATATCTTCAGTAGGTCGACCGACACACAGGCGCTGGAACACTCAGTTTCTAAAAATTCCTGGAACTCTTTAATGCCCATTCTGTATTGCAATGTGTAGACGAGAGATTACATAATACGCTGACAGTATTTGAAAGTGGAAAGTCCACGAGAAGTCCAATAATAAAGAAGCTAAAAGAGGCGAACTCTACCTACAATCCGCCATGTGCTCAGCCTGTCGATCGCAGCCAAGTACTTGGCAGGTCACGTGATAGAGCCCGGATTGCATCCCATAATACGTTTAACTAATTCCATACAGTTTTCCTCTTCACTATTTACATTTGTTTTACTGATAAAGAGTATTCTAACGGAATAGTAACGCCATCAAATGCTCCGCCCCTTATTACGTATTCAACTAAACAGTAAATGTTTAAGTGCAAGCAATAAAACACGCGACATACTGATAATTACCGTCGAATACCAGCCACGCTCCGATGCGCATGAGTGCACATCCCAGTGGGCGCGTCGGCGACCGACTACCAATTGAAATTAGATACAAAAGGGCAATGATAATGTCCTTATTGGATAACAATAGAAGAAGATACAATCACCTTTTGTTTTGGCAAAGTAAAATAACAGCAGCCAGCCTTTTAGATTGAATATTATTTTTAAAAGGATAAATAATGAAATAGAAGTTATTTTAATTTTCAAATAAACATTTATTTTAAAGTAAATAAGAACAAGTTCTATGGATAGTCAACTTCTTTATTGATATGAGTGCGACGTTTCGATGCATAAAGTATTCAAAGGTTTCTTTGAAACTGATTTATCCGTTATCACGAATTTTGATAACGAGATGAACCTTTGTGTATAAGTTAGTATTTATATTTTCAAAAGGTTTACAATCAAAGTTTCTTCCACTCCATTTTATTACTTTTACGTTTAATTCATGTTTTGATTGCATCCATCACTGTTAAAACTAAATAAAGGTTTTGATTGATTGAAAACATGTTAGTCATTTAAGAAATGTATTGGGCACAAGTTATAAAACTTATAGAAGCCCTCTCCACATCATCAACACATATTTACAAGGCTAACATACATAACACAATGTCATGAAGAAGAGGATTTTAAAATTTAAAAGTGAAGTAGACATAGTTTGAGTGGGTAAACATGTAATATACATTATTAAAGATATAACGCCTTTCGACGTTTTGGTTTATCGACGTTTTGTCCCGTTCCCATTAAAGCAACACACAATTAGAAATATTATTCTTATGACAAATACATTATGAATATAGTTAAAACTCTTTAAAATTAATGTATGAACATGGTGAAACATGTTTTCATCGACTAGTTGTAGAAGTTGTGGAAGATTTGGATTGCCATATAGGATTGTATTTAGATTAAATTCTGCCTTAAAATTTTGAATTCTTTGCTTTAATTCTAAACGGTAATTAGCATATCTTAGACATTTCAAGAAGAAATGATAGACATCTTCAACCAAAGTACCACAAATTCAAGATTTACTTTCAGATAATTATACACGATACAGATCAGCGTATAGGGAACAAGTATTTCTTAACTGTATAATGTTCATCTTTCTATCACCGAATACAAAATATTTTGGGATTTTACACACTTTTTCAGGTAATTTTGCTTTAAATGATGATAATGAATTTGAACATATTATTGTCGAGGAAAACTTATTCCAAAGATAAGCACAGTCGTAGATAAAATCCTTTTGAAGGACTGCAGTTCGAAATTTTGGAATAGATACATTTTATTTGCTACGGAAGTTGTAATGAGAAATAGTTTCAGTGACTGGTGGTGGTACATTAATCAGATAATCTGGAGTTTGCATATTAATCATTTTGTAAAAAGTACAAAGGTTCTTATTTTCACGTCTTATTTTTAAAGGCAACCAACCAGTTTCTTTGTATAAGCTGTCTCGTGAGGCACATTTTGGCAAACCAGTTACAATTCTTGCAGCTTCAAGTTGCCGACCTTTTCAAGTTTGTCACACAAAACATCCCGACAGTTATCTCAGACCACAGAAGCATATTCTAAAATGGGTCGAATATAAATTTCATACATACGTGATAAAATGCTTCTATTAAAAAATACTTTAGCACACGAGACGATACTAGTTTTGAAGCCTTTTCTATGACAAGATCATCATGATTGGACCATTTAGTATCGTCCAAGAAGATAAGGCCAATATGTTTATGTTGATTTAAACAGTATTTTATTTCCAAATAACATATCACGTACATGAAATATGAGAAGTTAAATTGGAAACAAGGATTAGCAAACAGGCTACACTAGCCTATAAAAATGCTTCTCCTAATAAAACAAACTTAAGACAATTCAGTTTGTTTAACATTATAAAACAAGATTTAAACAATGTCTATGAAATTGATAAACGCATCTGTTACTCAGATTGCAATTATTCGAAGTGAAAATGCTGGTCTGTATGCCATTATCTTTATAAAGATTGACACTCTGCAACTTCGGTTAAAGTATGGAAATGCCAGGTCCATAAACACTTGAACTCTACGTTTTATTCAATTGAATTTGCAATGTTAGCTTGTAGTTGCTCTGTTTTCAATGTGTGTACCTATTTATATTGTAAAATGCTGTTTTATGAACATTTCATATATGTCTATGTATCTGAAAGAGAAATCAAAATTATTTTTTTTTTAAATCAGTTTGTAAATACATTTGTGGAAATACATTAACAGTTCATACACATGTTTAGTAAACTCGCAGTAGTTAAACATAAAAAAGCATATGGTACCGAACTTTATGAAAAACGGTTAGTTTCATTTATGAAATTATACACAGGTTTGATCAACAGTTCGTTTTCACTATGTGACAAAGATTCGTCACCGCTTATAGAATAGCACGTACAGTTATATTATTTTGGTAAAAGTATTTGCTGAATCTGAATGTATTATATAGAGGACCCCGTGACACAAGGAAATAATGAAAAGGAACTTCTCGAGTGTTTCCACAAGAACAGGCACGATTTTCAGACAAACATCTATCAACCAGATAGGAATTTAGATCACTACAACCAAGACGCAAACGGCAGAGAAGAATTGACTACGCCTGGGACCATATGAAATATACTTTTTGAATTTTGGAGCTAAAGACTTGTCACAAGCAACGAAGTTTTCAAATATTGATAATGACTCGGCATTTCTCATATTTATGTCCAACGAATTCCACAGGAATTATTAAAATGGGAAGAACGCCCTGAAGCGCATCGTACATTATTGGAATTACGTAAATTATAGCTGTTTACATTTGAAACATTTGGTGGTACCCATATTGAGAGATATTGTGGAGTTAATACATTTACCATTTTATAGAACATACATAATTTATGGTAGTGGCGCCTTTCAACTAATGAACAATATCCAGTCTCAGAGTAGAGTTTTTCGTGACTTGTGCCTCTAACTGCGCATATGTTTATGTTGATGTACAACAGTTTCAGTTGATCATTGTTCATACTAATCTAGGTACCTGTGGACAATTATTATGGCTAAATAGCATGGTTTTAGTCGTATTAGGGTTAAAGTTAACCAACCATTTGCTAGCCCATTCGTGTAATTGGACCAACTCATTGTTAAGAGAAGCTTTGACAAATATAAATCTTTTCCCGCAGCTCCAAGTGATGCATCATCCGCAAACAATCTAGTGACGTTTTGCAAGGAACGAATCGCCTGGGAAACCCCTTATAAGATAATATTGTGAAACATGTCATTTATCGTTCAAGCAGTTATAAAATTATATTTCCGCTATTGCACTATCAAAGTAATACATATATATATATATATATATATATATATACATATATATGATGATAATGATGATGATGATGATCGCAACATTACAAATTAAACAAATATGAGTAACGACATGACACAATCACTTTAAAGGCACTGAAGTAGCACGATTTCCTTACTGAAATAAAGTTCTCTCACATAAATATAAGTACCCGGTAAGTGTTACCAATGGCTTCATAATACTCCTGAATCAATAAAAAGAGTTCTAAAACGATTGTACATGGTTGGGTAAAACCTTGCGAGTACATTTTCAGTCGGGCGGCCATTTTAATGTGTTCACATTAGAATGGCCGCTCGATGGTAGTTCAAGTGGTCTGACTGATGTAGCGATAGATCTACTTAAACACTCAGAGTAGAGTTTTAAATTTGGTACAATGATGGAATAGTCATTCATCTTGCTGTAAGAACTCTCAAATTCTCAATGTCATGAGACCTACACATCTACCTCTCACTGAAGAGTTCCAAACCACTGTCGCTTTATATGTCGCACCATTTTCTTCGAATACACATAACCTTTTTTTATGGATACGGCTTTTCGGGTCGTGTAATGAGATGTTATGTCCATTAACGTACCAATAGATTGTATAAACTTTAATATTAGAAGACAAATTTGGGAAGACATAATATGCAACAAAAAAAAACGTGCTACACCGCCTTTAATAGACGTTCGGGTATTTTTTATGAAACGAAATTTAAATTGATATTCAGATTTCCCGTCTTTGACTTTTGTTGTATGATTTGAAACATATTAGGCCCTACTAAGACTTTTTTTAAAAACATAAATGAACATTCAGGAGTATCACATGGAATTCGGCACCCACGAACATGTGAAATTAAATTTCAAAACCAGAATTTTAATTTTGTTAAAAACCGTTAACGTTTTAATTATCAAATGTTTTCAATTATTCATTAAATTATATTGCAATTTATGTCGAATTTGTTTAATTTTCAAACCATGAAATTACATTGTGCATAAAAACAATTCTTATATATATATATATATATATATATATTTTTAAATAACCATTATACATGCAATCACGGACTTAAATTACATGTAATTCCGTGATGCAATATTTAATAATCATCGTGAAAATAGGTTCGCTGTAAGATGTATTCAAAATGAACTTAAAGATACATTTCTAATTCTAAAATACTTGAAATAGATATTAATTATTTAATATAATTACATCATTTCAGAAATATTTCTTTAAGAACTTCCTTTAAAAATTAATCTTAAGCGATATACCAAGTCAGTCCTTCGTTCTCAAAACACCATTGTAATCAGTAGTACGGAAAGTAGTCTGGCATATTTCGACTGGATTCCGCGAAATAATGCGTGATCACGTGACAGTGCCTTACAGCAATCCCGTCAGACAACGTGAAATATGGCGGACTCAGTTGTGTTTCGTCCGGGCACTGGCGTTGCACCTGCTACTCTTGTTGAATTGTCAGTCTCGTGTCGGTAAGTAATTGATTATAATTTTTCTAAATCTTTTGAAGCACCTACGCCACCAGTTGTCAAGTTGCGGAGCTCGATGAGTGTTATTGAAAACTTGTCAACAAATTCGTCTGCTTGAGAGTTTGTTTACAACTTTTCAAACGAGTGTCACCTGTCATATATATCGATGTCTGACAGCCCATCAAGCTTTTGATAAATGTCAAAGACCCCTCTATCTACATTGTAATATAACAAGGAATCAGAATGTCTTGTAATGTGTGCCTTTGAATTCAACCGGAGAAATTTTCCACTAGAGTAACCTAATTTCGCAACACCTTCAAACGGCTTCACTTCCGTGATTTGGCAACTGCGCTTGTTTTGATTGCTCCATCACTATTTTCAGACTCAGTTGTGTAAGACTTAGTGTCGTCATCATTAAACAACTACCAAAATGAGTTTTTGTCAGTGATTGAATTGTAAAATTAAAGAAACTAAGCAGTAAAGCAAGTCTGTTTCATTGTCATATACATTATTAATAAAACATGAATTTGATGAAAAGAGAAATCAACCCATTGATTTCATTTTTGTAAACAAGAAAACAATGATGATGACAGAATAAAGCAACAAATGAAGCAAACAAGTCTTACATTATTTTATTATATATTGAATTAACACAAACAGATTTGCAATACAGATTTCAAATATAAATACAACAGGGTCGCATTATATGGTAGTGTGATAAAACTAGGTTTTGGTTAGTATTTACGTGTGTCTGGATGAGTTGCAGTTCGTATATATTTTCAATTATGTTGGCCTATGCTTTGGATAGGTAGCGGCGTCAGTTAGTCAGTCAGGCATGGTTTGCTTGCGATGTTTTTAGTTGCTAGTCGAGAGTCGTTTACTAGGAGGGCTCTGATTGGAGGGGAGTTCGGGTTGGCAGACCTTACATTTATAATCCGGGTATTTCCCCGTAGTTGGGTATATAAGCGCTGTAGCACACTTAGTCATCCAGTCTGTTCGATTAGCATCTAATTGGAGGTGAGAGCTCCCTCACACCGTTACGTTCTGTTTCAGAACGACACGTTCTGTATAAGAACGAAGCCCCATCCCAAATATTAGTGCTAGGAATATCGTTATTATGTTGTATTAAAAATAAAGAGTTTGTAGGTAGGTAAGGTTAGACGGGGTGGATAGATTCGGGGACTGTCGACACTTTGGGTCTATGCACCCTGTATACATCTAGAAAGGTTATCGCTAGGAATAAGTAGGGTTTGGGTTTGGAATTAAATACGTTAGCTAGAGTTATAAGGTTTAAGGGATAATTTATACAGTTGAATCGGATTACGGTAGCATCTTGTATGATGTGACCCCTGTCTCAGGGATTATACCATAATTGTAGTAAAGCATATTTACTGCAAGGTCAATGTCAGTTTGTCAGGTCACGGTAACCTCTTGTGTGATGAGAACTGTGAAATGATGTTTTATAGTTCTTGATTGTAGTAAACCATATTTACTGCAAGGTCAGTTTGTCATCTCATGGTAGCATTATGTGTGAGGTGATTTGAACTTTGTTTTTATATTTGTGGTGAATTATATTTACTGCAAGATCAAGGTCAAACGTGGTATTCTACGGTAGCTCTTGGTGTAGTCTTTTCCGTTGTTGTGAATCTTGCATTTATTATTTATTTATAAGTGCTACGTTGAGAATTTGTGTGTTTATATCAGTATTTTTGCACTTGTTGGATGTTTCTTATAGTGTTATCTTGATTATTGACATTGTGGTATTTTGAGTATTTTACACTTGTTGTACGACAACTGTTGCTATGTACAGAAGCCAGGTCTGATAATACTTGACATATTGAGCACTTGTGAGTTGAACCGGTGCTAGTTTTTCATCTTTGTCTAAATTCTTCTCCACATTAATTCATATTATAACAACCTATATATTTGGTGTGAAAGCGAAGCATTGTTTGAATGAGAGAAGTATGCCAGCTGATTATGTATCATAAAGTACCATGACTATTTTTGTTACCAGAATAAATCTCTTATTTGTCTGACTCACCTTGTCTGTATTCCATCCTGCTTCATGAACGAAAGAACCTGGGTTAATAGAACGAGTTTGGCCGCTAATGTCCTATAACATCTCCCTAAAAAACTACACAATGCAAAGTCCCTAATGACCTACCGGGTTTCATGAAGTAGCCAGACTCGTCCTATTACAGTAGCCATAAATATCAGGAGACACCAAGGTCCTAAATTTTGTTTTTGAGAGGATTTTGGGTATTTTTTTGTGGAAACGAGAGTTTCCAATTCATGTCGAAATCCAAAGGAGAAATTTATACAGTAACAATACACTAAAACTGTCTACATGTGCAAGTGAAATTTTGTTTGACAATCTTACAATTTAATGATCCTCTGTTGAAATTAAATGTTTCAAGTATGTAATTCACAATAATGAATATATAATAATAATAAGTTGTTTAGTTTATTTGCTAATGTTCTAATTCAAAACAAAGAACCAATTACACATTTTTCTATTCATTTGTTTGTTTTTTCTTTCAGAAAACTTATTGACGCTGATGTCTTCTCAAAGTCAGATCCAAGTAAGGAGCATCCTTATTTATACAATTTGCATCAACAAACTTTTCTCAATCATCAAATGATATGAAACAGTCTGATTAAAATCGACCTTGTTCCGAGGGGCATGTTCCGAACCAGTTTAGAACAGCCAAAGCCCAGTCAAATAGCTGACCAATCACAACGTAGTTTTTAAATGGTTACTGTTTTTAAAGCATTCGGAACAGACCGAAGGATAGCTGTTTGGAGTTACCTGCCGCTAGCTTCTCGCACCGAAAGCATTTATTGGACTTCTTTTGATTGGCTACTTGAATTGCGCTCGAACACCCGAGTCTACGGGCTATTATCAGACAGTTTGGCGTGGAACCTACGACTGATATGAGTTCGTATCCCGGAAGATGCACTATTTTGCATTTTTTATTCCACGGAAAACCGTCGATTTTAATCAGGCTGGATATGAAACATTTGTTTGAACTCCATGAAGTACTACACTGATATTTTGCTATTTGAATTTCCATCCAAAGATCTCAGGTTTCACTGCAATGCATGGTGTTTCGAAATCAGTCTTACACTTACACTGTGAAAAGAAAATTGAAAAAAATATTGAAAATGAGCCTCCTTTATCGAAAATTCTATTTTTTACAGTCTCCTTTTCAATGTTTGTTAAAATGGTGATGTTTCCAGAATAAATAGTTTTTTCAGTTTCTGAATGTAAAACTATTTCGGAATTCGCCTCCTGCTATGATGTTAACCCAACAGACTACCAGTTGCTGAAATACCCTTGAAACATTAAACCTTCTTACCTCATTTATTGATGTCCCATGTGTGAGATCAAGCGAAAATGTTGCACAATGCCCTGCCAATGTCAACTAATACAGGGGTAACCAAGGTCTTAACTTAATTGCCTGACTTCGCAAATGGGGATTCTAAATTGTAGATTTGGTGACCGGCCCAAAATATGAGTTCAAATGACTAGTCTAACACTTAGACTTGGCCACAACCTAAAGACCCATTTCATCTTCTTCTTTGTTACGTAAAGTACTTGATATTTGCACTTCCGATAAATACTTCTGGAAATTTATATCAGAAACTTATTTAGTTTATTGTTTAAAGCCTGAAGAGCTTCAGAGCCATGACTCTATTTTTATCAAATATTATTGAAATATTTGATATTAGAATTATACAGTTGTTTGAGATTCTCTAGGTATTCCACAATGCTATAATTAAATTAAACATGGTCTCTAACTACAGAATAAGTTCATATGAGATATTTAATTTTTAAAGAAATTGCAAATTAATTTTTAAAGGGACATAATCATGTTGGTGAGGTCACACATATGTCCAATGTTATAATTTGTGTTATTTAATTGAGAATTATTAACTTTAACCGAAAAAAAACAGTTTAAGGTCAATCCGTTCAGTATAATGAAAATACAACCATTCAGAGTCCTGGTCATGATTGAAAACCGGACAATGAATATTGGCTTACTGCAGCCGTTAAGTCAAACATGATCTTTGAAACTTAAATAAAGTAGATATAAAGACAGAATTGCTTCTATAGCGTTTAATAGGTCTTATAACGAGTACATACGTGAGATAGAGCCATAATTGTCGGCTACTACACCCGTATGAGACCGCTCCTTGGTTTTCATTGAAACATATATATATTTGATATATTAAGCATTTGCGTATGAATATATGAAAGTCAAGTAAGAAGATAAAACCTAAACCAGCATCTTTTGTAATATGGTACATTTTAGAACCAAATAAAATGTCATGCAAAACTGATCATGCACCTAAAGAGGAACTGATAGAACGATTACTTGTCCTTGGAATGCTAATGAGCCAGTACCTTCTCTGCACTGATATAATTACTATGGTACGCCCTACACAGAGCTCTACGTTAACCAGAGATTGATCTACCATTAAATGCTCTTACTTTACAGTTAAAGGGACAGTGTGAGAGTGATCCATTATTATATTTGTATTACGTGAAATGATGACAAATATAATATAATAAAAAAATTGTTTTCTTAAACAGAATAGATTTTCCACGGTTGAATTTTCCCCTCAGTAATATGTTTCAGCTCACTATGTTTCAAATTGTGACGTGTAATAATCATATATTAAGAACATAACATATGTACAGATCAGAATTGTTCCCTCAAATTTCTTTTTCACAATTAATACTCCCTTAGAACTGCATACCATGCTCCCTACTTTGAGGTGAGGTGAGTTAACACAGCTTTCAAGAGTATTTTACTCATATCATGGCTGCTAGTATTATTGCAGGGAGAAAGCTCGCAAAGCCATGGTGGCTATGCATTGGGGTGAAACAAGCATTGGCTGAAACCATGGGTGGTACTGCGCTGAAATTCAATGTAGCATTGCACCTAAACCTTACTGCGTGTAGAACAGTTCTCTACTGCAGACAAAGTTGCCTATCCATGGCGGGATTCAAACCCCAGACCTCTTGATCTGAAGCCAAACACGCTGACCACTGTGCTGTCCCGCCCCACACCATCCTTTGACCTTTTATTATATCCATAAAGCCCAAGACATTGTTCTCGAGTTTAGTTACAGCAAGTGACAACAAATATATTTTGTAGCAGACTCTGTAATCTAAAAGGTGTATGTCAATACAAAAATATTTTCAAAGTTTATAACATTTGTTTTGTTTTGTTATTACTTTTCAGTTTGCGTCCTGTTTGTCCAGGATAACAGAAAAGCATGGAGAGAGGTGGGTATTTTCATATAAATATATTTGCTGTTATTTGTTTATCCTTGGTACAACAATACTTATATCACAATTTCTTTTGAAAATTCAAGTTTTTAAAAAATAAAATCCTATAACCTATAACTATTAGAAACAATTATATACCATTCAACTAGTGGTGCTGCCATGCAGGTAGCATCCTCGGTTACCCAGGGTTTTATATATGCTCCGTTACTCTCCACTTTATCATCCATGGGAAACTCTGTCAGCGAAATCTGCACTAAAATTACCCGCCTTTGGCCGGCGTGACAAAGTAAGTTACCAAAGAAAATACTCAATACGATAAGACAGAAATGGTCAAGGGAGATAACCGATGACAGATGGCTAACAAAATGACCTCGCGTGCTTTACAACGAAGTGATATGAATTGTCATTGGCTCGCAGGTCCAAGCTGCGTAGCGGTTTGATTGGCTCACGCTGGCCAAGGGCAGGTAATTTGAGTACAGATTTCTCTGATGAAATTTCCCATGGGTGATATAGTGGAGAGAAACGGAGCATATATAAAACCCTGGGTTACCGAGGATGTGCAGGTAGGTCACGATGCATATCTCGATACTAGGGAGCGGCATTCAGATAAGCAAAGATTTGCTTGTTTGCCAATCCCGTCACTGTCTTGTGAATAAATACGTTTAAACCATATCTCGATACAGCTGCCACGACACGTTACGTATTGCGATACACAAAGTTTTATCAAAACCTGGGTTCAGTTCAGAAAGTTTGGATAATTCAGTTTTATGTTTCATTAGACGATTTATTTTTAAAATAACCAATATTTTCATGTTGAAATACTAAAATACTCTAATGGGAAAGCATTTAATGTATTTGACAAGATAAGAAATAAATTTCACTGTATATAATTTTGTATCGTATCGTATCGTTTCACTGGCAAATCTTATCGTTTATCGTATTGTACGCCTATTAATCGCGATACACTAGTGTATCAGTGTATTGTTGCATCCATTCAACCAATCTAGTTGTGAACCGTTTCACCCAAACTCACTTGCAAACACTTTGAATATATATTGCTCATAGTTAAAGCCATTAATTGATTATTATGTGTATTATTATGATAATTGAAAGATTTGTTATGTTTCAGTTCGGACGGACAGAGATCATCTGGAATAACTTGAACCCAGACTTTGTACACAAGTTTGTTATGCAGTACTATTTTGAACAGTCACAGAAACTTAAGTTTGAAATGTACGTACCTTTTTTCACGATATTCATCAATTGTTACCACGCTCCTCTAAACATTTCATCAAATGAAACTTCAATTGAAATGTCAATAAGTATACCTGTTTACCAATGAACAAATTGTTGTTTTGGTGTAATTTATTGTCAATGGTTTATCATTGTCATAAAACTGATGTTCAACACAATATCTCAATCTCCCCCCCCCCCCCCTGAAAATTTCTAAATCAGCCAATGAACACTTCTATTTGGTTACAATTTCAAAAGCATTGATGCTGATAAATATTCTATTAAGCTAAAAAAAAATATACATTAAACATTACTTGTTTGCAGTTAACATGTTTTTTGTTTTAATTCAATTAATTCAGTATTTCAAGATTAGCCTATTTTAGTGTACCTTTGTAAGCATGTGTTATAGAATATTAACCTATTGATATAAATGTGATCTGATTGTATATTTTCAGTTATGATGTTGATTCAGCCAGTTCAGACCTCTCCAAACATGTAAGTTCACAATTTATTTCTCCCGATTTTCATAAATTCACAAATTATTTGTTTTCATATATTGTGAGAGTATTCTCAAAAATGTACTTCGACAATGTTAAATTGGGAAATGCTATTGTTAACTCTTTACCTGCCAAAAGTATTCTGGAATAGTAAGTGATCAATAGCGGTTTATTGCCTTTGTTATTGAGTTGTATTTCCTGTAAATTGGCAATTTAAAAGGGTTTTAACACTAATTAATTCATCAGTGTTAAGAATGCCAACAAACTTATTTTCATTTTCTGACAGGATTTCTTGGGAAGACTCGAGTGTTCGCTAGGAGAAATAGTTTCGGCAAACAGGCTTGTTCGAAGATTGATGTAAGTACCATTGATTTGATATAAGTATCTTATGGCATGTTTGAAGTCTTGGCTTGCAGTTTTTGTCGGCAATTGTCGTTTTTGTGACAAGTCAAGTGACAAGCTTAATTTTTGCCTTGCATTAGATCTTGTGCTTCTCAATGTCTTTGTATCACTGGACTATAACAAAAAATGAAAGTCCAATAAAAAGTGCTATTAAAAGATCTGTCAAAGACTGAAAGGTTAACAAACCAATAATTTGGGTCAACATTATAAAGTTATTATTGGTTTGAACAATTTAAAAATATCAACTATCTGAAATTTGATCAAAGATGGTAGACTTTAAATACACAATTCATTTTCATGAAGATTTATGAAACTTTACTTCCCTGCCAGTCTCCATCACTGGCTAACTCACACCTTGCTGCATTTCCTTAACTTTTCTGTGCTAGCTTAGCAGCAAACTTGATAATTTTGACAAGCTAGAACAGAAAGGGTAACAAATGCAGCAAGGCTTGAATTAGCCAGTGATGGAGAGCATGAGTTTGATTGTGCGGAAAGATGGAAACGTTATTACAAGTTTACAAAGTGAATTGAAAAAAGTCTATTGTCTGGTTAGATACCGTAATATAAATAGACATGGGTAATAAAACACTGATGGGCAATGGAACCGAACCTAGAAAAGCATCGGCTGGGTATGTGTTAAACTTGTCACTAGACTAGCATTGATTTCACCGACACAGAAATATGTTAGGTAAGTATAACATCATGCTTCTTTGAGTGCAGTATGAAGTGTTCTTTCAAGCTGAAGTTTTACTGTAAATGCTTTCACAGTTTTGCTAGTCTTTGCAACTTTTTCTGTACAAAGCTTTATTACCTCTGACAAATTAATATCGACCAGCATGAAATTTGAATTGTGAATTCGATTATAGAAATAATATTTTCTAATTTCTCAAGAGGCCCGCCAGAGTTTGGGTGAGTTTATATGTTGTCCTCCAAAAAGATTTAGACTTCAATTTTCAAAAAGTGTAGTTTGAATTAATATGCATGTATTGCTCAAAGGTACAAATCACTATCTTATCAAAAAACACATAGAAATTCTTCTAATGAAATTAGATTTCCATAACTCAAGATAGTCATAAGTACCAATTCTAACATTGTCTTAAAATTATTATAGAGTTAAGATAAAGGTCCTTAATTTAAACAGGGTTTGTACAGCCTTAAAAGCCTGAAATTTGGGCAGTTAGCCTTAAAAGGCTTGCAATTTGGGCATTTAGCCTAAATAGCCTTGAAAATATATTTTTCCTTAAAAAGACAAGAAAACAACTAACAATTCAGAGGGTAAAGCCTTTCTGAATGTCATAGTCAGTAAATTTGTTGCATTTACCGTGTGTGATTTCCGCCAATGCCGCCATTGATATGAAAGATAGTTTGTAATTACTGACACTGCCTTCATTTTGCCCAGAAAAACTTTGGAAAGCCTGTATGAATCCTGTTTAAGTAAAAATTTGGCATGTTTATTTGTTTGAGTTTGTGCATTGTTCCTATGTAAAACACTCCTTGCTTGCGTTCTCCCAAATGTTGCACAAAACTTAAGGTTTTATAAAGGTGCATAACTGTGAGTCTTTCATGACTAGAAGAGTTTTCATAATGTATTTTATAGAGCCATTGAAGCTTCGATACATGTCCAAAGACTACAGATGCTGATTTAAGTTAAAATAATTTTCAACGCATATTCATATTCCCCATATATATAATAATTACTTGTTTCCAAGGCATCCGCCTTACACGTCCCATGTATGCACAGCAGTTATTGACCTATCAAACACTACCAACCAACAACCTTTTGTCTGTTATATTTAAGTTTCCAAAATCACGTAATGTTTGACCAATTGGCTTGTTCCATTGTCCAGTTTTTTTTATCATAAATGGCAACATCACTGGAATATATCGTCTTAAGTATTTTGTCCAAGCACGTTGCTATACCTGCAACTAGTTGATCCACATATTCGTGGGGTTTTAGTTCCATCCTTTGTATGTATGTTGTTTGCATGGGTTGTTACCGATAGTTTATGTTGTGATATAAATGCAAAGAAATCCAAATTATGCGTGGGTAGTAGATTAACTTTGTTTTCTTATAGTCAACAATCTTATGTTCATCTTTCACAAAATAAAGTGTCGAAATTTTTTTCTCATGGAAATATTTATTAATTCTCATATTCATTTTAATCTAATTCTTCATATTATCAAAGATCAAATAATGTTCAGTGTCATAAATCATTCTAGCCCATCGCCTCATCACCATGTGATTTAGTCTTGTAGACAGACAGTCTTGGAAAGTAATGATCTTTTCTTTACAGAGGGCCCAAAAAGGACAGTGGCAGCATAGCAAGTAAGTAACGTACATACAAGTTAAATCAAATTCTTCTTTATATCATTATTCTCTTTCTATGTTATATTTTACAAGAAATACAGGAAATTGTACTATTACAGATTGTGTGATTTCATATTAGTGGACCGAGAAATTTTGAAGGGATGTTCGGGGTGTAACAATACACCGAACTATCAATGCATCGCAATAGTTGGCTTGGCAATAGTACTATATCGATAGTATATACAAAAATACTATTGCTATCGCAATAGTAAGGTTAACTATCGATACTATCAAAACTATTAAATTTCCCTTAATTATGAATGATTTACACAAGCCTCACTGCATTTAATTCATGATTTTCCATTTTAGAAGGTCAAAGGGGAAGAACTAGAGATAGGAAATAGCAAAATGACAAAAAGTGTTTTCATTTATGATTTCTTTACTGATTTTGGTTCCATAGTCCTTACATCAATTAAATATTTCTACTAAAACCAATAAGAAATCTAGCTAATATAGCGTAATTGTACCAAAAAATGTATCGCAATAGTCTATCGCTATCGCAATAGTAAGTGGCAATAGACTATCGCTATCGCAAAAGTCTCTTTGGGTCAATAGTCACCCCTAGTGGTTGGGGATTCAAGGGGGCCATCACATGTACATGCAAAATGTCTCCAAATGGTGGGTTCAAATCCCCGGACCTCTTCTCTTGATCTTCTCAAATATAACAATGTTACATCTGTTCTATTGTGGTTTTCTTTTATCTTTTGTCTATAACCCCAAAAATGCCATCACAGTTTTTCTTCTGTAAAAACTGACATTTACAGTTCTACAGAACAAGCTTGCAATGGCCTGTATAGATAATAATACTAATAGATACACTTTTCTCATTTGTGACAAATAATTTTAATCTTTGAATAAGTATTTTTTTGTATGGTGAAAATTTTCTCTTTTCAGTCAGCGCAGAAGAATTGAGCAGCTGTAAGGTAAGTCTTATATCTGGTAGCAAACTCGTATCTGAGTAGCGTGGTTGTGGAATTTAAATGTAAATATTTTGACCGACATATTTGCAGAGACTCGGTTAAACTCACTGTAAACCATATAAATAGCATTTTTGGTGAAGATCTCCAAAGACTAACACATTATAAAACGAAGAAAAACTTTCTCAATCAGCTTTTGAAATTACGACTATCAGCTCTGTTTATGAGTGACAAGCAGAAAGTAGGCTTCCCCAGAAAGGTATATCTATTTTCAAAATATAATATAAATATTTGCTTGAAATACAACACAACAAAAACAATACCGGTAATTATATTTATACTAAGGAATGCCTAGAAAAGGTTGGTAACATTGTTTTATAGCTGCAGTCGAGTCATTAATTTTCCTACCAACTCTTGCTTTAACACTGTTCCCTGTAACATGGGTGTCAGTATTTTGTTCCCAAACCCCGCATTATAGCGAGGGACCGCCATGTAAGGAAATGCTCCTAAAGAAGAAACTAGTCCAAAGAAGTGGCTTCCATGTCCATGGGTTAAAAAATATATAGGTCCAAGGTTCGTTGACTTACCAACTTTTATATTTGACCTGGTCAAAAAATCACCCAAAAGTCAGTGACTTGTCTCCTTCACAATTAACTAAGTGGTAGGAATTCCATACCTGACTCTGTGTCTTTTATAAAACTTCAATAAGTCCATGACATTGAAAAGATTTTTCAACCCCTGCATAATGAAATACTCTGGAAAGTGGCGTTAAACGTGAATTAAACCCCACCTTGCTTGTTTGACCTATCTGACTTGATGGCCATTGCTTCTCCCCTCAAGGAACAAGCCACTATACAGTTCTGTGCTCACAAACTGGACAAGAAGGATTTCTTCGGCAAGTCTGATCCCTTCCTCACCTTCTCAAGATCTAACGAGGACGGCAGGTGAGAATTGTTTTTGTAAATCTAGTTAACGAAATTTCTTCAAAAAAGACTTTGCATTACAACGATATGAACCTAAGAGAGAAGGTTGAGAGAGTAGCAGGTATCACTTTATCGAGGATCCATTGCTATTAAAACAAAAATATGATTGTCTGACGCCAGTGTTCGAAATACTTTTAGTCGCTACTGGCAATCAGGGCTTGTGGTTTGAAAAATCAACCAGTCCTTCTCAAAATTAAACAGGCCCTGCATTATATTGTATATACAGTCAAGCCGCGATAGTCCGGCCACCGATAATCCGGATCCCGCGATGTCCGAACGGTAGCAAGCTGCAACCAATCTTAAACCATCTTGTTTCTTTCATTTCAATAGTCTGAACTTTTTACTTTCCGGACGATTTTAATGAAAAACGGAATCGTTCGGATTATCAAGGCCTGACTGTATACCGTTTATCAAAAAGGCAGACAGGCTTCCTGACCACTGCAGCTGGTCACATCCAGGATAACTAGCAATTGGCTGATGGGCAGGCAGCGATTCTGAACATTGTCTGACCCCATAAGCAACACGCCACTGATGCAAATATTGGTTAAAATATGTGTGTGTATAATTTAACACTAAAAATTCAAATAAGGACAAGAGTATGGATGAGAACTGCTTTATTCTGAGAGAACAAAGTTTCGGTACCGATTCTTATCATCAGCACTAAAACGTCTCTCGGAATAAACAAGTTGTCATCCATATACTTGTCCTTATTTGACTTCAAACTTCTAGAAATGCCTCTCAAGAAGTTTTACTAAACCTTACAGACGATTCTTTGTGGGCGGGTGAAATTTAGGAGAAAATAATTTAACTCCTGCAAATATGTGTAATGTTGCAGTTTCACAGTGGTACACAGGACAGAGGTTATCAAGAGGACGCTGAATCCAACATGGAAACCATTCGTGCTCTCTGTCCGATCTCTCTGTAACGGAGACTATGACAGGTGAGTGAACAATCTTATGGTAGTTATGGAAGTGGCGATCAGTGTGACTTATATGGTAAAAATAAGCGGTCGTATTTTCCATAATTGTAATTTGTACATGTGTTGATATCACTTTTGCTTAGCAACCATTGTTTTGGCAGGGGTTTCTTCGTCGGTGACATCATAAAATAATTTTTTGTAAAGTCAATGTAACAAGACAAAACAAAAGATGTGAGCCCTTTTATGGCTATTATTATGTTGGTCAAATGGGATGGAATAGGTTATACTGATATTATTAGACTCGCTATATAACACACTGTTTGTCAGGTTATAATCTCCTTATACATTGAGTAAATGATCACTTTATTTCTATATGTTCATTCAAGGAAATGTGTTTGTATCTGAAATACCTTTTTTCATTCAGGTAATATTAAAGGGGCAGTAGCACGTTTTTCGGTGTGGTCGATGAAATGTATTTGAAAAATAATGTCACCAATAGTAAAACACCCTTCCCTCTTCAGCAAATCAAGTTAAAAAATGAGTCTACATGGTTCCGTAGAGCCATGGACATTTTTTTTGTCATTCGAAATAATAAAATGTGTTCCGGTAAAATGGCCGCCATGCAATTTTTGCTTTATATGCAGCACTGTTTTTACCACTACGGAAAATTGGTTTGTGTAATAATATGTTTTACCCTCTAAAGTGAATATAAATGACATAAACTATCATTATAAATGGGAAATTTGAAAAAATAAAATATGCAAAAAACGTGTTACTGCCCCTTTAAAACAGTAAAACTCTCTAATTCCTGAAATATAGTTAAAAATGCTAAAGTCTCACATTTGAAAAGTACCTGAAAACATTACTTTGACAATTTCACCTTTATCTGTTGCAGAAGCATCAAGGTCGATTGTCATGACTGGGACGCTGATGGAGGGTTTGTTTCTTTTAAAATATAAAAATTTAAAATAAGGCATCTCCAAAAGAACATTGTTTCCATTGTAAAAGTTCTTTGACAAAATTGGTGAAAGATTTTCTCAAAATCGAATTAATTTTTTTTTACATATGTGAAACCACAGTCAAGGTGTTTCTTGAAAATTAACAATGATAAAAACCTTTTCAGTCCCATTTCAGATAATGTAACTGATTGATTTAGTAGATATTGGACTTAGTACGGTTTGAGTCATAGGTGTGTGATACCTTATACAGTAAAGTAAATTATATTTCAGACATGATTTCATTGGCGATTTCACCTCATCGCTGAGGGAATTATCAAGAGGTCCTATGGAACAAAATAAATATGAAGTAAGTACTCAAAAATTCAAAGGGAAAATATGTAAAAAATAAGGATTTACAAATACAAACCCTGAAATTTTCTTTCTAAAATGTTTTACAGCCACAGCCACTAAAACAATTCAAATTTTGTAAAAGAATGATAATGAAGACTGATCATTGTATTTTATTGTTTTTAAATCTTTAAATATTGAATTGAATGTTTTTTAAATGAAGTCTGATGTCTATTCTGTATTTACATTTCATATTTTGTATGGAGTTTAAAAAAAGAACAATTAAAAAAAAGTCTGATGTCTAACCCCATAAAAATGTTACTAACCTCCACGACTATATTGTTAAATGAATCCTCCTTGATTATACCACTTGCGAAAATACTTAACCCATCATCATTCAATTATAGATAAGTGATATTTGTTACATACAATGTAAAAAAAAGTACCCTCTATTTATTGTCCCCCGCCGCCGCGAAGCGCGGAGCGGGGGACATAGTATTCAGCTCCGTCCGTATGTCCGTCCGTACGTCCGTCCCGCTTCTTGTTAGCGCGATATCTAATGAACCGCTCAACCTAGAATCTTCAAACTTGGTACCAGTCTTCATCTGGGGAATACGCAGACCTGAAAGGTTTTTGGTGACCTTGACCTCATTTTCAAGGTCACGGCGAGACTTTGACCAGTTTTGAAAATGTTGTTAGCGCCATATCTCATGAACCCTTCAACCTTGAGTCTTCAAACTTGGTACCAGTTTTCATCTGGATAATACGCAAACACCAATCGATTTGGGTGACCATGACGTCACACCGTTTTTTTAAATGTTGTTGGCGCAATATACACTGTGGGCCATCTCAGTATTTAGTACATTCTCATTAAAATAATAACAATTGAATGAAATATTCTTAATTGTGGCGGGGGACATGGTCATGTTTGTGACAATTACTTGTTTATAGGGAAAATAACATTTCTTTGAATTCTTTTCAGTGTATAAATGAGAAGAAGAGGAAGAAAAAGGGCAGCAAGTATCAGAACTCTGGTGTTGTAAGTATACAATACAATATGTTATTAGTGGGAAAGAAGATTTCTTGGTGTTAACTTCACATTGTCGGTTGATGAGGGGTGGTCAAAAAGTTCTTTGAACATGCTGAATCTGAATGACAGCTGATTGTAGTGTGTACACCTCAATCCAGAATCTCTGATTTAGGCTTTTTGTAAAGATTTTCCTTAAAGAATAGATGAAATGACATATGGTAACAATCAGATTCATTAAAATGGATGTCATTTTGACAATTGCTCGATTTTAAATTTCTGAAATCAGTCCATAAATTACTTATATACGACTATGCGACCAGAATATTTAGATATCCAACTAGGTAATTCCGCAGATGACAATTACACAATTATTACATAAATATGTTTTTTGGGCGATGTAATACACCTCATAAATTCATTTAGCGGCAGTGATAATCATCATTAATTAATTAACGAGACTCGGTGGAGTAGCTGTCTAGCCGGCCCCGTCTGTCACTTATCACAGTCATGCCTCAGTGAGCATTTTCAAAATGATTGCTAAAACTAATTGCGATTGTGTTAAAATGGGTGAATTAAAATCGTCTTAATTATCAAATTATTGCAAGTGTATATTATCTCGATTTTATGCTCAATTGATTCCGATATACAATATACGTAGACGTAATCATCTGTCGTTCTTGAGAAAAGTGCATTTCATCAGATCTTTAAGTCTTTATCTCATCCCTGTATCATCACTTGTTTGTCTTCACTACAATTATTTCCCTTCTGAAAAGTGTTGTTACCTCCCTTTGAAAACTATTTTCAGAAAATGGCAAATGACAGTAAAGTAGTATTCTAACTTTGTCACCTTCACAATGAAGACTATAAATAATGCGATTTTGTCACACAGTTGTTTAAAATTTTTCTGGTTTTTCCTGCATGAGGATTCTATTCCCAGATCCATAACATTATGAGTATCCTGTAGAACAAGAAATGTGTTTGATTTTATCCTGAGTTTACAATAGTGACTGCTTAATGTTGTTATATATTCCTCTTTTCAGGTTGAACTCTTGTCATGTAGGATCGCCAAAGTCTACACCTTCCTGGATTACATCCGTGGCGGGTAGGTTTGCCTGTCTGGCCAGCTTCAAATACATGTGAAATTAAATGTTTTTGGCGGGAAAAAGAATTCCTTATAAAATGTAGATAATAGGAATTGTAGATTATTTGCAAGGACAAGTGCTCACATATAAGGTTAAAAATAAGAATTTGTTCAGCAATTATTTTTGGGATCTTCAGTTCAAAAGAAAATAAGAAACTGATAAGTTTTGTTGCCAACAGTTTAACAACTCGTAAACTGGTGCCCTTGATGAGTTCTTTAATTCTTCACACTCACTTGCTAATTTATTGTGAAAGTTGATTAACTGTTGACATCCTTCTTATATAGAACGAGGATGCACTGCACGTTTGCAGTCGACTTCACTGCGTCTAACGGCGACCCCAAGTCTCCCACATCCCTGCACTATCTGAACCCGTACCGACCCAACCCCTATGCCACCGCCATCAAGGCAGTCGGGGAGATCATCCAAGATTATGATACGTGAGTATATAGCCACCTTACTTCTCATCCTCTTCGAGGATAACAGGCCCGACAAATAGAGAATGCTGGATACTTTAGGCTTGGTCTCTTTGCCATAATTTTCTGCACAACATTCTCTTCCAGTAGACACACACTGTTGGTCAAACATTGGTTAAAAAGATCATTAGTAAATGATGGAAACAGTGCTGCCATCAATCGCAATGTTAAGAGTGATCATGCATTGTGTTGTTGGGGGTCACATATTGCAAACGTTATAAATGCTGTTACTTTATCGAGAAGTACCAACTGTTACCGAAAACTACCATTTTGATGATAGTAGACTTAGCACATTGACGATATGAAGGTAAAAGTAGTGATTTCTGATCTAAAAACCGGATAAGCAGAGCGTGTGGCACGCATCAATGAGTCAAACGTAATTTTGGAATCTTATTTATAGCAGACAAGAAGACAACTTTGAGTTGATAATGTTTTATGGGTCACATAACTGCTGTGCATGTAAATTTGAAGTGCAGTTTCGGTTTCTGCACAATGATGTTATTAAATTTTAATTGGAAATTAGTAATTATGATTATATTAGGCGATTGGGGATACATATGCAATCTGAGGGAATTTATTTGTATTGTAGACAGCACATGTGAGTTGGAACTTATTAAAGCCAAATAAAATGTTATGAAACACAATGGATGCACCTTTAACTGAAAGGAGATATAGCCATATTTGCCAAGTATGTTAAGTAACTAGCCTCTGACAGCTTTCTAAATAGCTATGTGTGCTGGTTTAAAGATTATTAAAGATACATACAAGCGTAGTTGTGGATACCTTATACAGGTTTGATAACCACAATTTGTACTTGTCACATACTCCAAATGTCTATTTAATGCTTCTCCTTGCAGTGACAAACTGTTTCCAGCCTTGGGCTTCGGAGCTCGCCTTCCACCGAATGGAGTCGTATCACATGAGTTTGCACTGGTATAGTAACAAAATTACACAATACACACCATTTCAAGCCTTCCATCAATCGTTAAACAA
The DNA here is from genome assembly GCA_936450465.1 of Gibbula magus. Taxonomy (NCBI): domain Eukaryota; kingdom Metazoa; phylum Mollusca; class Gastropoda; order Trochida; family Trochidae; genus Gibbula; species Gibbula magus. Next base: position 34,240,764 of record OW388296.1, read on the forward strand.
AATTATTCAGTTATTTTCACTTGAGAAAAGTTTATGTGACTAACTAAAATTTGAATTACATTTCATTTCAATTTAAAATTTGTTTAGTTGTTCGTAATAAAATTGTGTTGTAAAGAATAACAAACAAAGGATTTTAATTCAAGTGATGTTTCAATTTTTTATTTACGATTGTTCACAAATGAGATAATATTCCCTTTTGTGGATGACAGAACGGTAACCCGCAGAACCCGTACTGCCCGGGTATCCAGGGCGTACTTGACGCCTACCACAAGACTCTACAGGCCGTCCAGCTGTACGGTCCAACCAACTTTGCTCCTGTCGTCAACCATGTCGCTAGGTGAATATAAACATCACAATCCTTATTAAGATTTCAGTTAGATCTGAGGGCAAACTTTTCAAGCTGTTTTGGATTGATGTTTTACAACCTCACTACTTTGTGTGTACTTTTGACCATTTCGTAAACTTTTGAAATAATATTCATTTCTTGCTCTCGTAATACTCCAATCCTTTCATTCCATCTTCAAACTTGAACATTAAACATACGGTCAACTGAGTAAACTTTCATGATCACATGACCTATATAGCATTAATTAATACACCTCTGAATAATAATCATAATGAATGGTTTTTATATGGCGCACAAATCTGTCAAAGAACTGGAAGGTCACCTCCACATCTTACAAAAAGACACATTCACTGCTGGGTGAACAGAGGCACACTTACCCAGGGTGACACCATAAGTCTTTAAATCATGTGGGGCAGGAATCGCTCTTCAAACTCTCAGTTACTACAGCAATGAAGCGGGACACCCATTCATGTGGCCAGTTCCATTGTTGCTGAACGTCACTGATAGCGGTCGACAGAGCTATGCACAAGTATCTCTTCATGTTAATCATTTCCTGCCCCCAGATTCGCCAAAGCTGCCAGAACCGGAGAGGATTTCTTCATCTTGTTGATCATCACAGACGGTATAATCACCGACATGCCGCAGACTACAGAGGCGATTGTCAGCGTGAGTAACTTTGTCATTGGTTCTTGCTATCGACTGATGTTACTGATAAATTTGATACAATAAATTTCTAAAATTATGAAGCATAAGAAGAGCTTGTAACAAGTGACAGTCACTGGATAAAGCATGTTTTGGTGGAGTTATTGTAAACGTCCATAATATGTATATAAATTATATAAAATATGTATATGTTTATAAACAGGGGCGGATACAGCTTTTTGAGTTTGGTTATTGGTTATTTGGTTAAAAAAAATGCAAGATGTGACTGAAATGACCTAGGTTTTGCTCTCTGCGTTCCCAGGCTGCCAGTCTTCCCATGTCTATCATCATTATCGGTGTCGGAGATGCAGATTTTGATGGTAAGTTGGTTCTTTAACATTGATAGAATACAGATGGTGATTATGAAACCATTTTCTCCATGTTGACCTGTTACATGTCCATTTCCTCTCACGACTTTCCTGCTGAACAAAATAAAGGAAAACCAAAGAGGATAATTTACTCTTCTGTACTTAGTTTCCTGCTGAAAATTAAAGATAATATACACAGACGATATCGGGGCCGGGATAGCGCAGTCAGATCAAGAGGTCCGGGTCTTGTCAAGTGTTCTTGTAAACGGTTTCTCCAGTGACTTCTTTAACATTACCAGAGGCTGCAGACAAGGTGACCCACTATCGCCTTACCTCTTTCTTATCTGTACAGAAATCCTGGCACACATGTTGAGAGAAAATAAAAATGTTAAAGGTATTAAGTTCTTAGACACTGAATACTTACTTACACAGTTTGCAGATGACACAACACTTATTTTGGATGGAACGGAAAAATGTTTTCAAGCAACCCTAAACATACTAAATAAGTACGCTGAAATTTCTGGCCTCAAAATAAACATAGAAAAAACGAAAATAGTATGGATTGGCTCCACGAAATATTCAACTATCGAATACTGTCAGACCTATAAGCTAGACTGGACTCAAAGACCCTTTACTTTACTTGGTATCCAGTTTCAACATAACCAGGCAGAAATTGTTGAAAGAAATTATAAAGATAAACTCAAACAAGTTGACAAGACAATGGCAATGTGGTTAAGAAGAGATCTTACTCCATTTGGCAGAATAACCGTACTTAAAAGCTTAATATTACCATCACTAAATCACCTGTTTACTATGCTGCCAAACCCAAACAATGATACTATTCAAACTCTACAAAAGAAATGTTTTAAGTTCGTTTGGAAAGAAAAGCCTGACAAGATTAAGAGAAATACTATTATTCAATCGTATAAAGAAGGGGGGCTAAAAGTACCCCTAATTCTGGAAACAATACAAGCTCAAAAACTCTCATGGCTACGCAGAACATTCGTACAACAATCTAATATAGCCAATCTTATAAGTTTTGCTGTTCCAAAAAAAAGCCTTCATCCAACAGAGATGGGAGCAAATTATCTAAGGCGCTTCATAATTCCAAATATCAATAATGCTTTTTGGCGAGATGTCTATGAAGCATGGGCAAACATACAATCTCTTCAAACAAATGATATTGATACCGCAACTTCACAACAATACATATGGGCAAACGACAATATAACTGTTGGAAAAAAACCTATTATCTATAAACATTACTTGAATGCAAATGTTAAATTCATAAATGATTTTCTTAAAGAAGATGGTATTTTTCTTACATATGATGAATTTATTTCCATATACAATGTCATGACAAATTTTCTAGAATATATGGGTATCATACAATCCATCAGAAGTTACCTTCTTTTGCAAAACCAAACTCCTTATAAAATACAACAGCCATTTATGCCAAATAACCTACATATTCTTTTCAAAGAACGCAAAGGGTGCAAACTATTCTATTCTGCCTTGCTAAGGAAATATCATTTTCAAGGAAAGCTCAATTGTCAACTTAAATGGGAACGGGATATCAAGGTGGATATATCGGAATCACTCTGGCAAATTTACAATTATATACCCTTCAGAACAACAGGTATTACACATCTAAGATGGCTACAATATAAAATTGTACACAGAATTATAACAACAAACAGGGACCTATTTAACTATAACTTGATACCATCTGCTTCTTGTTCGTTTTGTGATGTTGAAGCTGAATCAATTGTCCATCTATTCTGTGAGTGTGTACATGTAAAAAGGTTGTGGCAACAATTAGTCAACTGGATCGAATATGATACAGGCACAAGATTAATTCTAGATGAAAAACATATACTCTTTGGTTTTAAAGAAAAAAGAAATGATGTCCTAAATTTAATCCTCATTGCAACGAAATACTTTATATATGTGAAAAAATGTTCAAACTCGCTTCCAAACTTTGTTGGATTGAAAAACTGCCTTCGTATCGTATATGAAATTGAGAGATTTACTGCCTTTTCAAACTGTAACTTCGGAAAATTCTTCACCTTTTGGTCATCGTGCCACAACCTCTTCACATAACTAGTTGTATAATAAACAGTTTCTACCATCTGTCCAACGTGTGTATATTGTATGTATAAATGACTCATGTAACAAACAAAAAAATCGATGTACCCATGAAAAAGAAATAAAGTGATAAAAAAAAAAAAAAAAAAGAGGTCCGGGTTCGAATCCCGCCAGGGGCACGGCAACTTTGTCTGCAGTAGAGAACTGTTCTGCACGCAGTAAGGTTTGGGTGCAATGCTACACTGAATTTCAGCGTAGTACCACCCATGGTACGCTAGTTCCAGCCGATGCTGGCAGGTTTCACCGCAGTGCATAGCCACATGGCGTTGCGGGCTTTCTCCCTGCCATAATACTAGCAGCCGCAATATAAGTGAAATACTCTTGAAAGCAGTGTTAAACCCCAATTCAACTCACCTCATTTCACAGACGATATCTGCCTTGCATGGTATTTGTCAAGGAAAAACATGTTCATTATTTCTATGTTGAAATGCTGTAATTTCAACTGTAAACTTACAGCCTTTGCAAGGTGTCGCTATAATGTCATAACATTTTCTTAATGACTTGGCGCGAGTGGAGATAAAGTTTATCACTACTTCATAGAATGACCATAAAGGTTATCAGCACTGCAACTTGATATCGGGTGTTTTTGATTGTAAGAACCCAGTATTTCACTCCTAATGATAACATAAAACAATTTAATGTTGCTTGTCGACCTCCACTGATTCTTATCCTCATTATACCCCCGCTACGAAGTAGTCGGGGGTATATAGCGGTCAGCACGTCCGTCCGTGCGTCCGTCCGTCCGTCCGTGCGTCCGTCCGGTTTTTGTTCCGCTCATAATTCTGAAACCAGTTGCTCAAATTTTACGAAACTTGATATGTACAATCACCATGATGTGAACATCTGCCTTTTGTATGTTTCGTACCCTCATTTGCATAATTTGTTCAAATTTTCTCCGTTTTTCGACTTTGCCATTCACAGTTTTTGTTCCACTCATAACTCAAGTACTAATTGTTCAAATGTCTTGTAACTTCATACATATAGTCATCACGATGTATACATCTGCCTTTTGTATGTTTCATACCCTCATTTGCATAATTTATGCAAATTTTCTCCGTTTTCAACTTATAACCATTCACACTTTTTGTTCCGCTCATAACTCTGAAACCAGTTGCTCAAATTTTACGAAACATGATATGTACAATCACCATGATGTGTACATCTGCCTTTTGTATGTTTCGTACTCTAATTTGCATAATTTATGCAAATTTTCTCCGTTTTTCGACTTTGCCATTCAGTTTTTGTTCCACTCATAACTCAAATAGTAATCGTTCAAATGTCTTGTAACTTGATACATATAATCATCACGATGTGTACATCTGCCTTTTGTACGTTTCATACCCTCATTTGCATAATTTATGCAAATATTCTCCGTTTTCGACTTAACCATTCACACTTTTTGTTCCACTCATAACTCTGAAAGCAGTTGTCCAAATGTTAAGAAACTTGATATGTACAATCACCATGATGTGTACATCTGCCTTTTGTATGTTTCATACCCTCATTTGCATAATTTATGCAAATTTTCTCCGTTTTTCATCCTCGCCATTCACACTTTTTGTTCCACTCATAACTCAGACACTAATTGTTCAAATGTTACGAAACCACTGATGTGTACATCTGTCATTTTTATATTTCATACCCTCATTTGCATATTTGTATGGTTCATACCCTCATTTGCATATTTAATGACATTTTTCAAATTTTTCGACTTTTACTTCTAAAACATGCTTACAAGTGTAATACTTACTCTGCTTTAATAATACTTATATATAATGGTCTGTTCATACAAAAGTTTAAACATTGATGCCCTTTTGCTATTTTCAAACATTTCTTTTTTACCAATGTTAAAAGCGGGGGTATCATGAGTAAGCTGTGCTCACTAATTCTCTTGTTATCTACAGCTATGGAGGTGTTGGACGGTGATGATGTTCGGCTCTCATCACGTGGGCGGTTCGCTGAACGGGACATTGTACAGGTACGTTACCAATATAAACTAGCACTTCCGGTATGCGCGCTGAGTCGTAAACACGTTTACGTCAAGGCTCTCTTCAAATCCTAACAATCTAAACGCTACAAAATGAATGCCAAAAAATCAACCGGTAAGAAAGGTAAAGGGGTCGCCCAGGGCAGCAAGGAGGCAAATATTGAACAGTTTTTGACTGATGGAAGGACGAGTGACCGGATTGATGATTCCACCGTATCTCGTGCCGTCAACAACATGGCTGCCCCTGTCGATCTTGAGACGATCCAAGCTATGCTAAACCAACAAACAGAAGACATATGCGGCAAAGTGAAGGAAGATATTAAGAAAATCACCGACAGGGTCGACAACGTCGAGAAAACCGTCTCCTTTCACGACATTCAAATAGAGGAACTGAAAAGGAAATTAAAAGAAGCAAAATCAGTGTGGAAGAAAGACGTTGCCGACATTAATCAAAAGTGGCTGGAAACCTCGTGCTATTCAAGACGCCGAAATCTTCTTCTATATGGAGTTCCTGAATCTGCAGAAGAGGATATTGTGGAAAAAGTTAGGCTCTTTATGAAAACCTCACTTGGATTACCTGAGACGGCCGTCAACGCCATGCTATTCGTAAATGCGCATCGCCTTCCCCGCATGCCATGTTGTGTCCGGCCCAACCCCGATCATAGTGAAGTTTGTTTCCATGTTTGACAGAAATCAGGTTCTGTACGCCGCCAGAGATAAGAAAATAAGCCCTAAACTGAGAAACCTTAAACAAAGTGTCCTTACTGACCTCCCAACTATTCTTAAACAGAAGCGTGGTGAGCTTAATGCGAAAGTTAAAGAACTAAGACGAACCGGAATGATCGCAAGAACACAGGAGAGCAATTTCGACGTCTACATCGTCACTAAACAGTCGCCTACAAGCAGATGGACCCGATACAGTGAATAAGGACTCACATTTGGACAGTCTTGCTGAACAAGACGGATATTTAATGTTTATTCAATGGGATGTTTCAACTTTCAATACTTGTTTACATGGATTGCTTACTATAATAACTCTTTGGGAGACTCCTTCATTTTCATGGCACCGGTGAGACAGAATGGATCTATTTTCTTTGCCGTGTTTGGAGTTCATTTGAAGACTGACTGTTTATATTTACATGTTTACTACACGTGGAGATACTGTGTTCCTAATAACTGTTTTATTTACAACTGTCAGTGTTATTATAGTGACTTTATTGTCAGATATAATCTAAAAATATAATAACACAAAGAAATCAACATCATCTTTATGAACATAAACATGAAAAAATGTTTCTTTGGAAAACATTGATGATATATTTATCAATACAGTTAACCCTTACGTTGCGTATATATATTTTACCATTTTTAGCTCCTGTGGCGGAATTTACAGGCTCGCAGCTCGCAGCAGTAGTTTGAGCTTAGGCACTAACGAGCTCTGCTGGCGGAATTTCCAGGCGGCGATTCCGGTACCGTTTTTACGAAATATACCGCATCTACATGGCGAATAAGGACTATATACGGGCGTTCAATACACATTCAAGTAGCGACACCCGTACACAAATGGTGAAACCCGAAACTTTGAATGAATTTTTTATGATTTTTCGTTTTTATTCTATTACTTTCGAAAGATTGTCTTTAATTCGGGCCTCGTAACATCATAAATACCAAACGAAAAAAAATCCATTTATATACGGAATTGAAGACAAGATGTCTAGCTTTACAATGATATAAAAATTATTAGAATGCGACCTTTGGTTATAATTCTATAGCTATGTAAAGTTTGTCTTTATTTCCACCTATAAAATCGTCAATACTTACAACATGTATGAGGCATTGCAAACGGTCGTTCATCGCACTTTTCCAAGAAATCATAATCTCGAACCAGTTGACAAATAAGCACATGTCAACCCAAATATGGTTATGTTGTTTGACTTTTCAAATAAACGCTAACCTCGAACCATAACTGATGAAAATATGTTGATTAGTTTGTGTGCCGTTTGGTTTCACATGCCTCTCAGAAAGGTAAAATTGTATCTTTATTTCTGTGAATAAATCTGCGCATTTTATATAGAATAAAAGATTATTCTTTTCGGTTTATGGTGATATAAAAATTATGAAAATGCATTCAGTATTTTAGCCGTGATAAATGTTTTAGAAGTTGTGAAAATCGCCGATTGTTTCAAAATTTATGAAGTGTAAACATGACCTTTTTCACGGCGCTTGCTGTGTCTTTATTATTTTTTTGAGATTTTCTAATTTTATATGGGAATGTAGTCCATTGTTTCCCCTTTATTTTGCCGTATTTCTTTTTGAAAACAAACAATTCGCTCACATGATATGAAGTGCGGGAGTAAGGCGAGTTAGCGATTTTTTTCCCCGTCTCGCGAGATGCGAGGCAGATAGCAGTCTCGGGCGAGGCAAACCCGAGGCAATACAAACACGTGGGTGAAAATAGCCTCAAGCGAATTAATGCTTCGGGGGCTAAGCCCGACAAAATTGGCCTTTTGTAAAGCTAATTATCAATGCGTTACGGGTCAACAATGCACACACAATTTGGTGTGAATTTTACTTGATATTTCCACCGGACATTCACACAGACTCGTTATCGTGGCTATCTGCGAGATGTATGTAAACAAGTTTTCATGTGGCGATATACGGACACACTTCGTCTCGCATTTCGCCTGGGGGGCAAATATAATTATTACTGACCCGGTAAATGCACTAAGTCCAACGTACGGGTCTCGCCAAGGGTTCTAACATTTTTCTCTATGAGCCTCCCGGATAATTACGGGACCCTCAAGTTAAGGGTTAATAATAACTCCTCACGGAACTATCATTTTTCTCGATAAAGCCACTTCCGGTTAAAACGATGTGTCACTTGGAGCGCTAGAATATCTATGTTATGCTGTTATTTGTAAGGAATAATAATTACCGTTTTATTGAAAGCCTCCGAAATATCATCAAGGCATTTAACTTTTTTATTTTGTGAGAGCCAAGCTCTGGACGTTGCATACCAGAAAAGCGTTATGCTACTTCATGTACGTTTTCTTTATGTATTAATGTTGTGTGTTGTATGTGAGTGTGGTATTTGCTTGTGTGACATAGTTAGGAGTAGATTTTTTGCCAAATGTTTTGCATACGACTCTGATGGATAGCAAAGTATCAGTATCTGACTTATTGATTTGTTCTATCAACTGTAGAGGTCTAGCTGATTACCATAAGAGAAAAGATGTTTTTGACTTTTTAAGATTAAGAAATTACTCAATTTACTTTCTTCAAGACACTCATTTTGAAAATTCAAAGGAGTTATTTATTAGAAGTGAGTGGGGAGGTGAAGCGTTTTTTAATTGTAACACTAGTCAATCAAGAGGTGTTGCTATTCTCTTTAATACAAATGTTGATTTCAAAGTGCACAATATTTTCAAGGATAATGATGGAAATCTCTTGATTCTTGATGTCACTGTCTCTGAGAGAAGATTTACACTTGTTAACTTGTATGGCCCGAATACTGATGAACCAGATTTTTATGTCCTTTGTAGAGACAAAATTTTGTCATTTGGCAATGAATGTTATGTTGTTGCTGGTGATTTTAATCTTACACTCCAGCCCTCTTTGGATACATTTAACTATCAACAAGTAAATAATCCTAAGGCAAGAAATCAGGTTTTGAACATCATTGGCGAATTAGACTTAGTTGATATTTGGAGAGACCATAATCCCAGCCAGACAAAATTTTCATGGAGACGAAAATCTCCAATTAAACAAGCACGTCTTGATTTCTTTTTAGTGTCACAAAATCTGTGTTCCTTCATATTCAACCCAAATATCCGTATGGGCTATCGTACTGACCACTCTGTTGTTGACATAAGTTTTAGATTCACTGACGAAAAGCGAAAGAATACTTACTGGAAATTTAACAACTCTTTATTAAGAGACAAACAGTATATTGATTCAGTAAAGGAGGTGATTGCTAATGTTGTCAAACAGTATGAGGCAAAATTTGTGGATAAAATGGGACTGTGGATAAAACTGATGAAAAAGACTCAAATGCAGAGGTTAAGTTCAAAATTAATGATCAACTATTTTTCGAAACTTTGCTCATGGAAATTCGTGGGAAAACAATTTCATATTCATCTTTTGTAAAACGCACCAGAAACAAGAAAGAAAATGATCTTGAGATTGAAATAGAATCTTTAGAAAGTAAAGACACTTCCCTTGATTTTGAATTGTTAGAATCAAAAAGAAAAGAGCTAGAAGAGATTCGCAAAAAAAGAATGGAAGGTGTCATTATCAGGTCCAGAGCAAAATGGATTGGTGAAGGAGAAAAGGTCTCTAAATACTTCTGTAGTTTAGAAAAGAGAAAATATGTCAATAAGATTATGTCGTTTATTGAAGGAAGTAATGGATCAGTTCTGACCAAATCTGAAGATATTGCTCAACAAGCTAAGAGCTTCTATGAAAAACTGTATCAATCTAGAGAAGACTCAATTGTTGATAGGGACTTGGATGAACTTTTTGGTGAGGATGACTTGTGTAAACTCAGTGATGAGGAAAGTAAATTGTTGGATGGACCAATTACCTCTAAAGAACTACTTGACTCTCTAAAGAAATCTGCCAATAATAAAAGTCCAGGATCAGATGGCTTTTCTTATGAATTCTACAAGTTTTTTTGGAGTGATATTTCACATTTTCTTCTCCGTTCGCTTAACTACAGTTTCTCCAGAGGTTATCTTTCAGTCACTCAGAAACAAGGAATTATAACATGTATACCTAAAGGAGATAAACCTAAGAGGTTCCTTAAGAACTGGAGGCCAATATCGCTTTTGAATTGTTCATATAAACTGTTGTCCTCGGTTCTTGCAGAAAGGTTGAAAAAGGTTCTCCCAAAGTTGATTAATATTGATCAGACTGGTTTCATGTCGGGTAGATACATTGGAGATAACATCAGGCTTTTGTATGATATCATGAAGTATACAGAGTCAAAGGAAATTCCTGGAATGCTTTTTCTCATAGACTTTGAAAAGGCCTTTGACTCTGTCTCGTGGTCTTTCATCGATAAAACCCTTTCCTTTTTCAATATTGGTGATGATTTTAAGAAATGGATTAATATCATGTATAATGATATCAAGTCATGTCTTGTTATCAATGGTTCACTATCTCCTTGGTTCTCCATTCAAAGAGGCTGTCGGCAGGGTGATCCTTTGTCGCCATATATTTTTATTCTTTGTGTTGAAATCTTGGCTGGCCTGGTAAGAAAAAATCCAAATATCAAGGGCATCACAGTTGATAATGAAGAATATCTTCTCACTCAGTATGCAGATGATACTGAATTTATGTTGGATGGCTCAAGGTCTTCATTTGAATCTACGGTTGATACACTAAATCTTTTTGCAGATATGTCAGGATTAAATATTAATTATGACAAGTCTGAAGTTGTATGGATTGGGTCAAAGAAAAACTGTTCAGTTCGCTATCTACCTAATCTGAAAATAAGATGGAATCCGGATACTTTTAAGATTTTAGGTATAAATTTTGATACAGATTTGACAAAAATGCAAGAAAAGAACTATGGTAATGTTTTGAGTTAAATACGTCAGTTAATAAGCAGATGGATGAAGAGAATTCTTACTCCCCTCGGTAGAATTGCTATCATTAAATCTTTACTGGTATCAAAACTCAATTACCTGTTCCTTACTCTTCCAAACCCGCCAGGAAACTTTTTGAAGGAACTCAATAAAATTTTATTTAAATTCCTTTGGAGTGGTAAACCAGACAAGATCAAGAGGTCAATAGCTTGTAAATCCCTCAAGGATGGTGGTCTTGGCATGGTTGATGTTTATGATTTTATTCGAGCCCTCAAGCTGAGGTGGGTCAGGTATCTGTTTGTTAATGTTGAGAATCCTCCTAAATGGAAGTCCCTACTGCTCAGTTCTTTTCCAGATTGTGTGAATATTTCCAGTTTTGGTTCTGTCTTTCCTAAACAATGCAGTGATGAGATAAATAATTACTTTTGGAAAGATTGTATGTTGACACTTAAAACATTTGCTGATATGGTTCCACCAAAGTCTTTTGAAGACTTTATCACTGAGCCTGTGTTTTATAATATTGGTATATCTGTCGCCAACAATCCTGTTTTTATATCATCATGGTTTGATAGGGGTATAAGCAGAATATCAGACTTCATGAATGCTGATGGGAGCTATTTGTCGCCATCAGAGTTTGAAGGAAGGTTTGATCTGAAGGTTAATTTTATTACATATTACGGCATTGTAAGTGCAATTAAGAGTTTCTTTAAGAAACTTTCTATTGAAAAACCTGTTTCGTATAAACTTTTGGATGATAATCAAATTGTCAGAAGTATTCTTTCTGTCAAAAAGGGAGCAAAATTTTACTATAATATACTATCCAATTCAAAAGAGATCTTCAAGTCGAAAATAAAATGGGAGAACCTATTCTCAATTACATTCAATTGGGATGATATATTCACAAAAGCAGTAAAGACAACACCTGACACCAAACTTAGGTGGTTCCAGTTTAGAATACTTCATCATTTGTTACCAACCAATTCCTATTTGGTCAAGATTAAGATGGCATCTTGTGACAAATGCTCATTTTGCGGTGACAGTGTTGAAACTCTTGTACATTTGTTCTGGGAGTGTAGTATTGTTCAAGCTTTTTGGAAATCACTTACAGAAGTATTGCTTGAAAAATGTTCTCATGTTTGTAACCTGGCTTTTACATCAGAGCTTGTTATCTTTGGATGTAAAGAAAGCTTTATCTCTGATGAGGTCTTCGATCTCATTTTATTACTTGCTTAATTTCATATTTATAAATGTAAACTTAATGCTTCCACTCCAAATATGAAATATTTTAAGAGCATACTGATTGAGAGATACAATATTGAAAAGACAAGATATTTTTGTAAAAGCCAAAACACTAAATTCTATCAAAAATGGATGATGTATCATGGTCTTGTAGACCAGTAACAATTTGTAGTTTATTCTTTATCTGTTGAATATCCTTCCAACAACTTATTTGTATATGCTATTATTATCCATGAGTTTAATTATGAAGCCTCTTAGTATGCTTTTGTCATTTGTCCATCCTTTCTGTGCACAATGTGTGAAAGTGTGAGTGAGTGAACTGTCCTTGTCTTGTGTAGAAAAAAAACAAAAAACTCAGAAATGTCTTTATTTCAACTGTAAAAGGGTTCATGCTACCCATGGCATGTTCTCCTTTTTGTAACAGGCACTTCTGAAATAAAAATTTAATTTAAAAAAAAAAATATATATATATATATATATATATAAACTAGCATATCAAGTGGTGTTGATAGTTATTATTGAATGTATTTTCTCTAACCTCATACTCTCATACTCGAGAAACTTGTGAGCAAAACTTCGAAGTAGCCAAATGACCGGACGTCACGTAGTTGGTCTGATTTGGCCAGAGACAAGAAAGTCATGGTTTAAGATTCAGCCTGCTCTAGGCCAGATATGAGGTCATTTACTGCTCCCCCCTGTCATCTGCGGGCCACGTTTGTGGCCTTCCCATGCGCAGAAATCTGTGACCCTTGACATCCCATCTATACAGACAGTTACATCTGTTCAACTACTGAATTTTCTATATAAATGCAACAGAAAGATTCTACAATAAAAATCCACAAAAGTGATATATAATACTTGTAATAAAAGTTGTTGTTCATGTTACACAGGTCCATGAAAAAAATTCAGTCGATGCGAGAGAAATTTAAGGTGAAAATTGTCAGATGTGAGGAAGTTGGATAGACGACAGTTTCCAAAAATGATAAATAAAGTAAATCTTATGTGACCAATTCATAATGGTGTTTATGACATGTACACAAATAACCCAGCTTAGTCAGTCTGATTCAAGATAATATTGTTGTAATGTTCTAGAAGGCAAAATCTAATCGAGAGTTTCTTTCATTGAAAGTGTTGTCTTTCCCTAACATTTATACATAAGTGCCAAACCATTCTGTTTAAAAACATTTTCAATAATAATTTAATGTTGATTTGGACAGAGACTAATAAGCATACCTGAAAGTAGCTGCAGTAACAGGTGAGGGTTAATGTCCCATCAAGTGGTTAATTCTCCCGACCTTTGCTTCAGTTTGTGCCAATGCGAGACTTTGGAGGTCGTAACGGCGAGGACCCCTCAACGATTCAGGCGCGACTGGCGAAGGAAGTGCTTGAAGAGATCCCTGAGCAGTTCCTGTCCTACATGCAGGCCCATAATGTGAAGCCTAAACCTCCACTCCAGCGTCAACTCACCATCTCATCCGTCAGCTCCCTACCCGTCGGGGAACTCTGAAACTGTCCTACATGCAGGCTCGTAATGTTAAGCCTAAACTCCACGACAGCAAACCATTTCCTCTGTCAGCTCCCTACCTGTCGGGGATCTCTTTGAGACGGGACATGGTGCGAGAGTCAGCAAATCAAAAACTCATATTGGAATTATGACGGTTCATTAGTAATTATTTTGCAGTGTCAGTGTAATTGAAAAAGTGGTCTTATATTTGCAACTCTCAGGAAATAGCCATTCCCCTAGGCCAGTCTTGAGCAGGTCCTTCAGTAAACATAAACACTTAAACCCTTGCCTTGCTCTTTGTAGACGCGATATATCTTGTTAAAACGGTTCCAGATTCCCTGCCTAGGATATACCTGATGAAAAAGTCAGAATATTCCGCCACGCGGGCTAAATGGGATAATATATAGTAAGGGTAAACATGGTAGTGCCAAACCATTCTCAGCTGCCAATTTATAGGAATCACCATAGGCCGGCTTTGGAATATTTGACTGCATGAAGTTTACATGCAAAATATTTTAGGTGGAGTGGTAACCTGCCACTTATAACAACTAAAGGAATACTTCTAGATTAGCCACTGATTAGAGAAAGACTATCCTGATATGGGCTAAGATATCACTGTTTTCCCGAGACTGACGCATATGATTGACATGGGCACTTTAGATTGTATGTGGCTAGCTGTGAGTGGTAGATCTCATCGGTGTTTTAATTAATTCATAATATGAAATTGCTACCAAGGGTGTACTCTGAGGAAAAAAGCTGAACCTTATAATCCAGATCCAAAACCTTTGTACTTTTGTCTAATTTTGTCACCCAAATTGACAAAATTGCTGTTTCAGTTTTATTGCTTTTCACCTTATTTTATACACTGTATTAGCAAAAAAGTTTCACATAATTAACTTGAATAAAACTAAATTGACATCACTTGAGTTGGTCTAAAATAAATCGTTGATAGAATCTAACTTTTTCTACGCATGCAAAATAGCTTGTGTTCTTGCACTGTGCGTCAGTGATGTATGAGCTATTTACGGAGGACTTAGCACAAGTCATGGATTCTTAGTTCAGATGTCCTCAGTTATATAATATGTATATATAATATGTAATATAAGCTCAGTGCTTTTGTTAAAAGTTAAACTTTATTTTCAAGATGATGTGTATATCTGTTTCTTACCACTGTTTCTTATAGTAGCCGTCTGCCCCATAAGGGTATTGTGATTGCATAGCTCTAACACCCCCTGATTGTTACACCTAGTTTTGCCTCGTATCGCTCAAGGTTGATTACTGTTGAAATTTGTGTGGATTTCAGGACACTACAACCAGGGTAGTTTTGTGGAAGAAAGTTTGAGGAGATATTTACTGTTGAAATTTGTGTGGATTTCAGGACACTACAAGTTTCACATAATTAACTTGAATAAAACTAAATTGACATCACTTGAGTTGGTCTAAAATAAATCGTTGATAGAATCTAACTTTTTCTACGCATGCAAAATAGCTTGTGTTCTTGCACTGTGCGTCAGTGATGTATGAGCTATTTACGGAGGACTTAGCACAAGTCATGGATTCTTAGTTCAGATGTCCTCAGTTGTGTGGACCAAACCATTCCCTATATCCTCCTTCAATATGACATTCATTGTATGATAATTTGAAGCCATATAAGATATGTTGATGTCCTATATATTTTGCACAAGGAAAAGTTGGACCTGAAGATTCAGTAGAGAAGAATATATAGCTTCGAGGTTCAATAGGTTTTGAGGCAAACTGTGTAAAAGAATAACATGGAACTTGAAAATATAATCTGTATTTTCTTGACTTGCATGTTTATCTTATCAAGTAAGGTAGAAGTTTATAGTTTCAAGTGAAGATATGTAATTTCTTCCTCATGAGATAATATTATTATATGATGTAACCCTTGTATTTACAGGACATGTTGAGTGGCCACTAGGAAGAGCTTGTTGCCATAGTAACAGTGTTATATCATAAGAAATTGTGTTACACCAGACCATTGCTTCATGACTACCAACTCATGAACTTAAACATTTGAGTTATGATGACTTGTTATTTTAACTCTGTGAAAATAACATGTTCTCATTACTGTGGACTGATACTGACTTTATTCCACTCATAGAATATATATACCATATTAAAAAACTTATTTATTATTATTTACCTACTGTAAGTATTTATCATCCTTTCAAACTGATATTTAATCAGAGATGAATTCTTCTGCTGATATCCTCAGGTGAAGTTAGGCTGAGGATGTATTTTCTTCCATGGGTCTCTGTTCTCACCCTTCACGCTCAGTGCTTTTGTTAAAAGTTAAACTTTATTTTCAAGATGATGTGTATATCTGTTTCTTACCACTGTTTCTTATAGTAGCCGTCTGCCCCATAAGGGTATTGTGATTGCATAGCTCTAACACCCCCTGATTGTTACACCTAGTTTTGCCTCGTATCGCTCAAGGTTGATTACTGTTGAAATTTGTGTGGATTTCAGGACACTACAACCAGGGTAGTTTTGTGGAAGAAAGTTTGAGGAGATATTTCTGTTTTGTGCGTGATAAGACGCCTTCTATTTCAATGTAATCCTAAGCGTGTTCGTAGATGATGTAATCATTACATATCCTCTAGTAAGCGTCACCTCTTAGAAATTTAATCAAGTAGAGCTTGCTTCTGGATCTTAAGAACAAATTACAATGTTCTCATTTAGCATCCAATTGAAGGGATACCCAAATTGACTTTTAAGTACTTTTTAGCACATATTGTTATATCTACTACAACAACATAAACTTTTGCCCATTTGTCATGTGATTTCTTCAAAATTAATCGTCCATCTTTTTGTATTGTTTACATATAATCTTGCAGTTGTTCACTACCTGTATTTTCTTGATGTGTTCACCAATTTGTGCTGAATTGAATTGTTGCTGTATATTTTGTTGAGTGAAAACCTGTTTTATTTAGTCCAGTTTCAGGCCATCCATCCTAATCTCCAGGGTATACCTGATTATTAATCTCAAATAGTACCCTGGTTACATTCATCACACAGCTGGAGAATTATATTACCTCCCTTTCTAACTGCAGCCAATCAGATAGATCTTTACAGCCAAGCTTGTCTGTATCAACAAAGATGGCATCCCTGAGCCAAAAAGGTTTCCTCACTGTGCAAGTGAGATTTTGGATAGATATCAGACAGAATTATTACAAATTTAAAATACCAGCCAATGGAGGTAATAAAATTGTAGGACAGAGTCATGATTGTGTCCAGGATATAAGTGGAGATTTTGGATGTCTTGAATCAAGTTTGTATATAAACTTTTATATTGTATATTACTGTGTATATATATGCAGTGCAGAAGTTTTATGTGAGTCATGATAATATTCTAGAGTTATAAACAGATGATTATTAGCGTGTATGTACAATCATACTTTTTATTGTACAACTTTATTTCATGTAAGTTTAAATAATGGTTTTATCCCTTTCATTTCATATTCAAGAAATATTTGAAACAACACCATTTTCATTCATAACATGACAAATTCTAGATTGTCTTAGTTCTGAAAATAATTGCAGTTTCTGAAATAAGTAACTATATATTTTTCAACAGATGTCAATTTCTCATTGCCAAACTTCAAAATTGAAAAGCACAAAATCTAAAACGATCTACATGTTATTTTGAATAATGGTTTTATCCCTTTCATTTTATATTTAAGAAATATTTGAAACATTTCCATTTTCATTCATAACATTACAAATCCTATATGGTCATAGTTCTGAAAATATTTGCTGTTTCTGAAATGCGAAACTATAGATATACTTTATACTATACAGATGTCAATGTCTTGAGCATTGTCTCATTCTGAAATCTTCAAAATCAAAAAGCACAAACTATACATCCTGCTAGTAGTTGCTATTATAAGATAATATCCAACTACAGAACCATTGATAATATTCCGGGTGTGTTCAAAAGAAAAAGAACAAAAATCCATTTGAAGTCTAGAAGTTTTGCGTTCATGCTGCAAAGGGAGGTAATTTTTCTCTCCAGAATTTTTTCATGTTTTTAAAATATTTTGAATGGTGCTAAGTTGAAAGACGTTTTTTTTAAAAATCTCAACATACAATTTTACATTTTACATTAGATGTTACTGCTCTGAAACATTTCTCAGTTACTAGTTTTTATACCTCTACAATTTATGGGATCAAGTTTATCTTCAACAAGTATAAGTCATATTTTATTTTAGACACCTTGAAGTTCTTTTTATATAATCTTGTTTCTAAGGGATTTCACATAATATATGTTTATCAGCTGTTTTAATGGCATAAATCATTGTTTTATGTTTGATGTCAAGTGAGATTTTTGTCATAAATAACTGATGTGATTAAAGCGGTGATGTATATTGTCATATTGAAGTGTTAAAGGGGCAGTAGCACGTTTTTTGCTCAAATAAGTCGATGAAATATATTTGAAAAATAATGTCACCAACACAAAAACAACCTTCTCTCTTTGGAAAATCAAGTTAAAAAATTAGTGTACATGGTTCGGTAAAGCCATTGGAATTGTTTTTGTATATTCAAAATAATAAATTGTGTTCACAATAAAATGTCCGCCATGCAATTTTTGCTTTATAATCAACATCGTTATAACCATTACGGATAATTGGTTTGTATAATAAGATGTTTTCCCCTCTAAAGTTGATTTAAATGACATAAATAATCATTATAAATGGGAAATTTAAAAAAATAAATTTTGCAAAAAACGTGCTACAGCCCCTTTAAGTCAAATCTACTAATCATATGCAGTATTTTTTGTGGATGAGGAATGAGCTAAATGTGGTATCAAATATTGTACAAATAATTTTATACAAAACAGCAGCATTTTGAAGCATTTTGAGAACATAATGATGTAAAAGTTATGCATTTTACATGCACTTACTATAGAATTTCAACCCAATGAATCGAGTAGGTAACATTTTTATTATGACGTCAAACACGCACCTGCAGGCAGTTTTGTGATTGAAAATACGTTCAATATTTCATATATATATATATCATCATTTCTCAATAAAATAGAATTTTATATAGATACTAGTTACATCATGTGAAAGCCCGTTGATTTCTCATTCGGAAAATGTTAACTTGTTCATGAATCAGGGAACTTTGTCACAGACTTTTGTCCTATGCATGTCAAAGGGTCAAACGTCAATAACGTATCAATACGTCAACACCCCTTGGGCTTGATATGCAGCCTGCAGCAGCGAACATCTTTGTAAGGAAGATTATGACACACTCTTGTAAAACTGATCAGTTATCTCACTTCTCATTTTTCCTTTGGCAAGACATAATGACCTAGTTTTAGTTTTTTTAGGTCATCTGTCATTTGGTAACATTTTTATAGGGAGGGATTCTGAGTTGTATTTTTTCTTCTTTTTCAAAATTATGGGAGGAGATTCTAACAACTAAACAAATCTTTTTCATCTAATATATGTACGTTATTCTTTACAAAATCTAAAGCTACTAGATGTTCAAAGCGATAAATTTCAAAAGGAATATTTCAATCATGTAATAACAGCATTTATACACAAATGTGAATATCCTTTTAAATCTTTACAAAACAGAACTGAACTTCATAATGTTGACATGCTAGCACGGAACAGGCCATGAAATGCAGCAAGGCTCAAATTAGCCATTGTTGCAAACTTGCACAAGTTACGACTCATGGGGAAGTTGTCCTGTGATTTGCTGATGTACTTTTTAATTCGTATTCACATGGATATATTATTTACATACATGGAAGATGATTCTTAATGTAAATGTTTTTACAGTGATTTGTGACATTTATGCTGACTTTATTTTAGTGCAGTAATGATCATCAGGTCTTTATGATGTTGCTATGATATAAATATATAATACAGCAATGTTGTTGAGATGAATGATGATGTAATGTTTTGAGCATGTGCATTGAATTTGAAATAAAATGTATTACAAATATGTTTTCTCCTGTTTTTAATGTAACTTTTGTGAAAACCACACATGATTTGCAAAAGTGACAAAACAATTTGTATCAAAATTTAGTGCTTTGAGAAATTTGGTGTCAGCCTACATTGTGGGAAGATGCAGACGCAAGTCGATTTTGGTGACCTTGACCTTATTTTCAAGGTCACCACAACACTTCAACCACTTTATTACACGATATCTCATGAAAAATATAAAAGTTCATTCATTTGGTCGTGGTCCCCTCTCACATATGGGTGAAACTTTATTTTAATTTTTCATCAGGAACAAGTAATGCTCGGAAGCTAAACTGTTAAGAACTATCATCTTTGTTGGATGGAGACTATCTTCTTTGCCCTACTCCCAGAAAAATAAGGGCATGACAGGGGTTCAAAATAAAATGGTTGACCATTTTAAATGCTGTGATAAAATGCTCTAAGTAATCAAAGTTCCCAAGACCCAAGTTAATGTCTGTAGCACAAAATATAGCTTATTCTTTCTCCTTGCCAGTGCATAGTACTTTCAAACTATCCTGGGTCTCATGTAATAAGAGCTGACCATAGTGTGACCCCAGTAGTGACCAGTGCTGAATGCCTCATAGAGGTGTTGATAGAGTCAGAGCTGCTGGCTGTCGTTGCTTCCAGGATGAGTGGCTGACCATGGGTCGGGAAGGGGGAGTGAGTGTCTTAGAAAATATTTTACAAGCCTCTAACTCGCTGCTAATGGCTGCAATACTGCCAAAGCGGCGTTAAACAATAATTCACTCACTCACTCACTACAAGCCTCTAACAGAGACAAAACAACAGAGGTCACATCTTCTTATGTATAAGGATTTCAATTTCAATTTCTTCTTTATTGTGTATATGGCATGCACAGCATTTCTGGGCTGTTTCTTGCCCCTTTGTCAGATGAATGGTGAACTTTTAAAGATACACTTGTCACTTCTTCCTCAAAAGGTAAATTATTGTTAAATTTTGTGTCGACATGATGTATCTTGACCAATGTGTAATTGTAATTAGAAATATATGGTTATAGTATTTTTACCTCATAAAAACTCTTGATATTTGCACATTATGTCGCTGTCCTGAGTTTTAATGTTTTGTGTGTATTGAGGGGCGGGATAGCGCAGTGGTTAGCATGTTTGGCTTCGGATCAAAGATCCGGGGTTCAAATCCTGCCAGGGCCTCGGCAACTTGTCTGCTTTTGAGAACTGTTCTACATGAAGTAAGGTTTGGGTGCAACGCTACACTGAATTTCAGCGCAGTACCACCCATGGTTCACTAGTTAAGGTCGATGCTCACAGGTTTCACCACAATGCATGGCCACTATGGTATTACAGGCTTTCTCCCTGCAATAATAATACCAGCCGTGATATAAGTGAAATACTCTTGAAAGTGGCGATAAACCCTAACTCACCTTTCCTTGTGAGAATTGAATAACCCTGACCTTGAGGCTGACAGCGTAACACATTCAGTGATCACCGAACAAATGACACATCAACAAAATGTTTGTTTCATTATTTTATTCAACATGGGAGAAAAAAAGCACCATTTAAGAAAATATGAGAACAATTGATTGCACCGAGCTATAAATTTGATAAAAATAACAGTAAAATTTAGAATTGATGATTTATCTTTACACTTTTCACACATCACTACTCCCAGAACCTTGTCTATCAAATTTACATGCAAAAATCCGCCACTGAAGTACAAAAAATACTTGACATACATAAATAGTTTTGGATTATTCTAAATGAATGCAATGGCATGGCATATAGTCTTTAAAGTCACATTGGTAGACAGCTCTAATTGTAAAAATTTAATTTCTGTACACATATACTGTACACTATATATTTATGTTTGAAATGTAGAAGTAAGACTCATTTAAATATTATAAACAAATTAAATATACATCAATATAAAACACACATTTGAATATAAACAAAAAATTTTTTTTTAAAGTTATTTTTAAAAATAATTTATCAGTATTGCATAAAAATGACTCACAAATTTGTAAAAATATAAATGAGGCAAGGTACCTATTTTTTTATCCACTTCCTGGTTTAATCAGAAGGTGATGAAAAAAAATTCAAGATATGACAAAGCCTCCTGGTTGTTGAGAAGTTCATCAGGCATGTTTTACTGATGAAATAACACCACTTTTAATCATCCCTTGTAAGGAACAAGATATGCTTGTTACAAAGTACATCAAAATATAGTTACAATAAAATAAACTCTTTTTGCCAGTTTTGTCAGAAGAAATGTTCAACAATATTTTTGTTGTTTAAGTCACCACATACAAAGTTTTATCTGATCTACAGACAAACAAATAGAGATCAAAGGGGACTTTATGAATAATATAATTACTTACCGTATATACATTTAGTTATGAACATTCATGGAAATAATACTGTTTTCAGAGTATATTATCAGAAGTATCAGAGGCTGAGTAAGTTTTATACATTGAAAGGTAAGTTGTAATTGCATATCGTTACAATATCTTAGAAAGATATCATTAATAATGGAAAAGTATGCAAAAAAAAGTTTTTTTTATTGAACAGGGTTCTGCATTTCAAACTTACTGATTTTAGACATTTGAGATGTCATTGACAAGAATATATCAAAACTTAAATTTTAGGAAAATATTATATTGTTCAATATCTGATTTTAAAATATTTGCTCAAATGCTAAAACAAATTACAAAGCAAATTAAACCGACATAAAGTTGACAAACAGTTTAGTACACAGAGATATTGCTAAACAATATGACTCCAAAGAAGTGAGTTCGAAGTCTTAACCGTAATCTGCACAACAAATGTACATCAAATGGTTTCTATAAATCATCAGTTATTGTTTGCGAGCATCCTTCACTGACTGAGTAACCAGATCAGCGGGGTACAATCCATATTTCTTGAAGCCAACTCTATTTTTCTTGTAGCCGTAAGCCATCCCCTTGTCATTGACAGCCTTGGTCTGCTTCAGTTTCATACCTGTAAACAGTTGAGAACAAATAAAGGTGGGAAACAAGTATTTATCAAACAAATTTAAAAGGCTTCATTATCTTACAGTACATTAATCTTTTTTTACAATCTTGTATAGTACTTGAAAATAGAACCATGGGCTCTGTAGCTCATCAGGGTTTATATTGTTTAATGATGAAGAAATAAATATATCGTCTCAATATAATGCACATGTTGTAATGATACAAAGTTTTGATTAAATATAAAGTTCATGTTTTTATCAATAGTATTTAAAAATAGATATCAATTTCTAAATTAATCAAATAGAGAGGTATTGTGAATAAATTATTATTTCAACTGACCGACTCTGATGGAGATTTCTTCTGAGTTGGTCTTGCTCCAATCTTTGAGAGCGTACACTGTGACATTCTCCTTCCTGCCGACATGGCTGTTGTCTAGATTGAGGATACGCTCTGGAAATAGACAAGTAGCAAATTGTTATCCCCATCCAAAACCAAGGGATAGACATCAAAGAGTTATCATAATTAATCCTTTAGATTCCTCTTTCTATAAGCACCAATTATGCCTCTACTCTTGACCCAAAAGCAAGGTGTCTGGTGATGGTTAAAATACTTTTAAACATTTAATTCCAGACTTGTCCAGCACCGCAATTAAAGATGCATTGTGTTTCATAATATTTTATTTGGCTTTAATACATGCCAACATACCATATGTGCTAATTTCAGTTCAAATAATTTCACTCAACTTGGGTATCTATCCACATCGTCAAATATATCATAATTAATTGTTTCCATTTAACAAGGTGCAACATCATTATATAAATGTGCAGAAACCAAAATTACATGTCCCATTTACATGTACATGCACAGCAGATATATGACCTATTAAACATTATCAACCCAAACTTGTCTTCTTGTCTGTTGTAAATAAGTTTCCAAAATTGTGTATGACATTGACGTGCATTGTCCAGTTTTCGACCAGATATCACTGTTTACCTTTACATCGTGAATATACTGAGTCGACTATCATCAAATGCTTATTTTCAGCAACAGTTAACACAAGCACATGTGACCCCAAACACAATGGAAGCTACTTTAAAATTTGTCAATCCTACATTTTTAAATTCCAGACCTGCAAATAATGAGTTAAAAAATCTTGTTGAATTAAAGAAATACCTAAAGCTTAAAATGTGTCAATTCTACATTATTCTCAACCAACCTGCTTGTTGTTTGTGGTCCTGTGAGTTCATATCGTCCTGTCTGGCCTCTTTAGATTCTCGTCTGCGCCTCCTGGCATCAGACTGGACTCAAGAGCTGGCCTGAGTAGAGCGGTCATCTGAGTTGACCCTTCTGTCCTGGACACTGGACTTGCTCCCGTCAGCTCTTGACCCTTCTGGCTTGTCGTCCAGAGAGGCCAGGATTTCCTTCAGAACATCATTCAAGCCTGTCTCCTCATTGGTCAGTCTGGGAGCTCTTAGACTGCGCACATCTCGGTGTCTGCGATATCCCATACCGCTGTCCTCTGAGTCTTCATCATCAGAAGCTTCATCAGATCCTTCGTCTTCATCATCTTCATCATAGTCACCAGGGTTGGGTGTGCCATCCTTGAGAAAGGAAAAGAACCATCATCATCAGAATCAGGAGAGACATTCTAATTACAGAAACGTCAAATGAAATCAAACCTTTTTGCACCAGGAAATAGTCTGAAGTAGTTATCCCATAGAGAGATAATTTATGTTGGGTCACTTTAATCATTTTGGTTTCGGTAAGACAATTATTCTTAAGACAAAATAAACCATGGATCTATGTTAAATACAACTTTGACACTCACTTGTCTCTCTGGGAACGTGTGCTCCTTCAAATAAGCGTCCCAGTTCTTCCTGGCCATGTTCCGAGTCTGCGGGTTCTCCGACTCAAAGTTGAGATCTTCCCTGAAACACAACACAGATCTCTTAACTACTTTCTGTTTTATATGAAATTCATGAACTATTGTTATGTATACGTAACAATGCCACAGGAGGACCCATGAGTTTTGAAAAGTGCGGTTCACACATTGAAGGGGGGAGGGGTAGCTCAAAAGGGGTTCAAACTTCAAACCTCCCTCTGGATCTGCTACTGAATAAATTTGCATTACAGTTGGTCTTGCATTCAACATTAGAGACTATGCATTAGTCATCACAATATCTATACAGATGTAGACTTCTATCTTGTGCCAAACATACAGCTTATGTGACTGCTCAAGTTTGAGTTACTTACTCAAGTCCCCGTGGAGCTAGTTTGTGTAGTTTGCTGAGACTCTTATTGATGAGAGAGAACATGATGTCCAGGTGACGTTTCTCCTGGTTTAGAAACTCCTTCTTCAGCTCCTCAGTTTGCTGAAACAAGATGTCCGCAGGAATTAGAATTTTGCCTTGGCATTGAAGAAGACTATTTCTGATGTCAGATAAATTTGGAAATTTTGCATGAGCATGAACAAGGCTTTTTAAAGGTTCGAACGTTCCTAATCCCTTTATTTCAAATGTGACCCCTTAAAACAATTTTCTTTATCATGTTTTTCTGTTCTACCAGTTGTTTAGATGCATCTTGACAGATTTTGCAGTCAGGATCATTCACTAATGTGGTCTTTGATCCCATATGAGGAAAACCAAGATGTACGGAGACTGGATAGTCAACATTTTATTAACGTTGCAACCTTCATCAGACAAATGATAAGAATCTGAAAAGAAGAAAATTAATACATACCTGCAGGAAATATGCAAAATTAACAAGATCATGTATACACTGGATTCCTAATTAAATATTGAGGCAAATAATGTGTTTAGGTTGATGTACAGGGCATTGGATTAACATTGAGATAACACGTTCCCCTGCAAGGAATAACAAGCATTTTAATTTTAGCCTTGCTGCATATCTTCATTTTTTTTCTGTGTCAGCATATCAGATAGTTGACTTGGACTCCGTAGTGCAGTTATCTTTGGCACAGAAAAGGCAACACAATGCAGCAAGGTTTAAATTAGCCAGTGTGAGTTATGCTTTGCGGGAGAAATACTGTTTGACTGGGAGGAGACACTGATATTTCAAGCAACAAAGTCTACAACTAACCTGCTCAAGATCTTTCCTGTGTCTGGATTCATTCCCAAAAGAGGTGTTGTACATGGAGTAAGCAAGGTTCTGTTTTCTGTCCTGTTTCATCCACCGCTTGTCATGCCTCAGATCGTCCTCTGGCAAATGGGACTTCATTACACGTTCAGCCTTCCTCTTAATAGCTTTCATGTAACTCTGAAATCAGGACAATATTGTGAAAAATATTTTAAGTCAAAAATGAAAATTAAATTGATATAAATCTGTCTGACTCTCTTTGTATGTAAAATCTCAAATCGGAAAACAAATCAGCAATAACATTGTTATGATTTTAAGAGATATATCTTATCATTTCAACAACAAGTCTTCTCACCTTGTAAGCGGTTACTGTCTCTTTCTCCATTTTCTTATGTTCCTTGAACTGAATTGTCGATTTTTTCTTGAGTCGTTCAAACTCTTCATCAGTGGACCTAAATATTTGTAGGTAAAATTGCTGTTACTCACTCACTCTATTAGAACAATGATGAATTTGAAACATTAGATGAGAAATAATACTAAAACTTTATCATAACAGTTGAAAATCATTTCCATTTTTTAAATTATTTGCAGATTATCTAATAATTTGGAATTAATGTTCATGAATAAATAAATGCTGTTCTAAAATATCATCCCAACTCACTTAAACACGTCAGCAAATGGCCCCTCTGGGTTGGTGTACTTCTTGAAGTCTCCGAAAACCTCTTTGTGGAAGTCGGTCATTTTCTCCACCATTCCACTTACTCTCTCCGCATGTGGCTGTGAATACTTGCCTGTTCCAGTGTTGAACACTTTACCTGGAAAATAGAAAATAAATATATTATAAACTTACTTTAAAAAGGGTGAGTGTCTCCTATTTTTTTATGTGCATATTTGAAATGAGAAAAATACTATATTTAATGATAAAATGTTATAATTCATATTTCAGGGTAACAAACTGGAGAGAAATTGTCAATTCAAGGAAAATAGACATGTAATGAAGTGTATCCCTTCTAAAATATTTCAAAGAACACCACATTAAAGAACAATACTGGTTACACTAACAAATTACAATATAAATCCTTCATTCTTTTACAGTTGATTTTAATTTTGAAAACTGCATTACTGTTTATATCTCTGTTGTCAACTCACAGAATTCTGAGAACATCTTGAGACCGTCAGTAGCCTCAGTGAGATGATCAACATAAGCCTTGTTTGCTCCAATCATACTGCACAGGAAGGATCTCCAGGTCTTCAACTCAAGGAAACTGAAAATATTACACACAGTATGGTTTTATGATTGCTTTTAAAGATGAATAAAACTAGCATCTATATGACAAATACAACCGGGGATGTAGCTCAGTTGGTAGAGTGTCCGCTCATCACCCCCGAAGGCCGGGGTTCGATACCAAAAGACGTTAAAAGATGGGAGTTGTTGCTTCCTTGCTTGACACTCAGCATTATAAGGACAGAACAACTCTTGAACTGGCGCTGCACAGTGGCTGCCGGGTGCGAAATGCACAAAACAAATTTACAATTTACAATGTATTGAGGACAATAAAGGGTTGTTATTATTATTATTATTATTATTTATTAATACTCTAGGTCGAGAGGCTCTACGGGATGCGGTGATTTCGTAGACTAAACCGGTTCGTAGATGCGGTGAATTCGTAGACGCGGTGGATTCGTTACCGGTGGATTCGTATAAGTAGTATATGTATAGTATATCCGTAAGGTTTTTTTTCTACTATAAACACTGTATATTGGGTGAAATGAAGTGGTAGGAGTTTAATTAAATGAAGAGAATTGAGAGATGAGATTGATGAATACAATTAACAATTGGCTATTAACGAAGGCGATTGTGAAAGTGGATCTTCTCAGTATAAAACAACTATACAATATGTTTTGTGTTGCTTTGAAAACTTGAAAGTAATGTAATGTTAGTAAATAAGGTTGTCGGTAGATTAACGACTTTATAAAAACAGGATGTTGTTATGTTTTTTGATTGATGTATATGGGTATTCTAAAATGGATTATATATTATACTTACCATATTCCTTTATTTATTTCAAACACAAACATTCTCCAACAAAAAATAACAACACCGAGTGTCTGATTATTAAAAGTCGACGTCTACGAATATACCGCCAATCCGTCTACGAATCCACCTGAAATATACGTCTACGAACCAGTCTGGTCTACGAATTCACCTACAGCCTGCTCTACCTGCAACCCCATTGGATAGCATGCGGCTCGCTGTGTAAGGTAGAGCATTCAAGGCGACAGAGGTTTCGGTCTTATAATACTCATGCAGGCTCATAAACCAAACAGTAGCCTTTTGGGGTTTTTTTAAAACGTGGTTATAAACTAGATCTAGACTAGTTGATAATTTCAAAAAAGTTTCCTGTTTTGTTAAAAAATAAAGAACCTGTATTAACCTAATACAAACAATAAACCACAGGGGCTGGTATTGCTGAAAACTTCGTCCTCTGACAGCTAAGATAATATAAGATAAGATAAGATAACACTTTATTACCCAAAAGGGAATTCATTGTACATCAAACATGAGCATGACATGATATAATTTATATAATACATTATTACATTACATATATTTAAAATACAACACTTACAGTTTCAACAATAAAAATGTACATATTGCATTACCAGTCCCCAAAGTTTTTGTTCAGAATTGAAATTCTACAAGGTACAAAAGATTTCCTGGTTCGGTTTGACTTATGATAAGGCATATTAAAACGTTTTCCAGATGGCAGAAGTGAATATTCTGAGTATAAAATGTGTGATGTATCCGAAATGATTTTCCAAGCATGTAATAAAATTTTCATCATTTATTGACATTGGATGGTCTAAAATGGTACCGACAATTTTTGAACTAATGTTTACAATGTTGATTACTGTTTATTTCTATTTTGAAGACTGAGAGCTATACCAAGATTGTATGCCAAAAGACCAGATGCTCTGAACAAAGCATGTGTAAACTTTCAATAATTTCATATCAACATCAAAAGATTTTAATTTTCTCTTAAAATATAGTCTCTGTTGACATTTTTATTTTTACAGAGCTTCAGTATTACTATTCCAATTCAATTTATTGTCAATGATGGTACCTAGATAGCCTACTTATATTCCGAGACGAATTCAACAGGAGTATCATTCATACTAACATATTCTAGTGGCTTATTTCTAGCTCTAAAATCAAATATCATTTCCTTTGTTTTCTTAACATTTATGTGAAGAAAATTTATCTGGCACCAATCTGTAAGATTAGTACTTTCTACAACTTGGTCTTCTGAAATATGGGTAGCTGTCAGAGGACGTAGTTTTTGACTAAGGACGTATTATTTACAGCAATACCAGCCCCTGTGCAATTAACAAGCGTTTTTAATTGGAAATTAACTGAAATATAACAATAAAAAAACACTAAAATCTTGAATAATCTATAAATGTTGACCATGTGAAATAGCAAACACAGATTTTGACTTGGATTTAAAATTATTTACCAATGTCTATACATAAAAAGTTCCCTTAGAATGTACCACGGTACATTAAACAATTCATATTTACGTTAAATCGGTCTGGCCATTGAAAAGAAGTAGCTTTTTCCGCATATTTCCCTCCATTTCGAATGTTGGCGCTTACACAACTTCTGTCATGGACGACTGAACAGAATGTAACTATTGGCAACTGCGCATGCCAAAACTGATTTCCGGTTTTAAACGTAATGTGCCACGTTAACATTTGTTGAACTAGCTAAAAGTTATATGCTTATCCAGTGCATTCGATATTCAGAAAGTTTTAGAATTTATTGTACAGCATTTGAAATATGAAAAAGAGTTGTGAGCGTTATGTAAAACATATCATTAATTGAATATATTCCTCACGATCATCACGACTCTGACCGGAATCAGCGGTTGCTACGCTAGGTTGCCAATGTCAACATTCCATTTTTTAGTTCATATGCTGGTTACCTACCTCAATTGCGCTGCGCTTCGACTTGGTAAAGCGCAGCGCAACTGAGCGCGGGGATCAGGATTATAAGATAAGATAAGATAAGATAAGAAAAGATAATATTTATTGTCCCAAAAGGGAAATTTGTTGTGTATAATTACAATTCTTCAGCATACAAAACATACAAATATCATTCAAAACAATACATATCTACACAGTTTACAGAGACTAGAATATATGCTATCATATTTATATAAGTCCTTTATAAGTTGTGAAAGTGCTCAGATTCAAAATGGGGAAGAACCAGTGTTGGAAACAACTCTCCGCCCGAACGCCCGAGACGGGCTAATTTTCTTGCGAGCTGATAAATAAAAGATCTTACCAGCCCGATGGTCGGGCTGATATTTTACCTTAGCAATGAATTGTATCTGTGTCAAATTCATGTTTTTTTTAAATATAGCATAGAAGAAAAAGAAAATTATTTTATTTTCGTGTCACATATTTTCTTACAAAGATGATACATTTTCTTGAATGAGTTATTGGTTTCGATGTCAACATATCAAGTTGTTTAAGTTCGTTGAAATTGTGTCGTGTTGATGTCAACATAATACGCCCTGCAAGTTCCTGCAACTATGTAATATCGCAAAACAGTAAATGTAAGTCAACAAAAAATGAAAGAAAAAATATATATTTGTATGCATGTCATATCATTTCAATAAACATGAAAGCAAATACTAGGGTGCATCGATGCTTCTGGGTTGCATAAATGAGGGATCAGTTTCTATGACATAATTGTCCACTTATACTGTGTTTACTTCTAACCCAATATCCCAGAAGAATAACAATATTTCAGTGTGAAAGTCGTAGTTTGCAGAGATACTGATAATTAAAGTATAAAAATCTATGTTTCAAAAGATTCCTTGAAATGCACGAAACAGTCATGTGACCTCGATTTTCTGGAAATGTGTGTTTGTGTGAAGTGTTTCAAGTAATCTTTTCATTTATTTAAAAAAGAGGATAGATCTATATATTGACCAATTATTAATACAATGTCTTATTTTTGGGCCAGAAACCAGTAGTATATTTGGTCTACAAGATATCTTTATAATTTTATTGAATTTGTGTCGAAAATAATTGATATTTTACCATGAGAATTACATGTTGTATTAAATGTCTACATTTCATTCATTTTGACGTCACTGAGGTTATCTCATTATCGGCGACAGTCATAATTCAACGTAATGTCGCAACACTTTGGTTGTTAATTTCACTAACAAATCTTCGATAAAACAACTTAAATTGTCCATATATCGAATGTTTAGATATCCAACAAGGTAATTCCGCAGATGACAATTATATAATTATTGCATAAACATGTATTTTGGTCGATTTAACACACCTCATAAATTCATCTAGCGGCAGATTTGTCTTCAAAGGGTGTCGCGGCGCTGTCTGCGGCATTGTTAAAATGGGTAAATTAAATATTAAAAATCAATTAAAAGTGTATATTGTCTCGATTTTATGCTCAATTTATAATGTATGTAGAGGTAATAATCTATCATTCTTGAGAAAAATGCATTACACGGGATCTTTAAAGGTAGGGTTTTGTCGCCATATTGGATATTTTACATCACGTGAAATGAAAATATGCTATACTGTACCCAATTTGGCAACTTTTTGATAACTAAAGACATACAATGATAGAGTATTCACATAGTAACACATAACATGTAATGAAACTAATAAAACAAGTTGCTGTTATGCTGTAGCAAAGTTTTCCCGACTCGCAGCGCCGATGAATGGCTTCAGTTCTCATTGTTTTATTTTTCAACAAATGTGCGCTTGTGAAAGTTGTGAAATATAAAGTCATCAAAATGTTACCTTCATTAGTATCTTTCAATTTCACTGTGTTTTAATCATGGATAAATAACATATCTGTGTAAACAGGAATATCCTCCCGAATTTCGTTTCCACAAAAAATACCCCGATAGAACCTTCCCACTAGAAATAGGATGGTACAGTTGTGAGGAGAATTGTTCCATGCATGGTTGGAAAGGGGATAAGAATATTGTATGCTTATATGAGGCACATCCTTACCCGTAATAAATATTGCTATTTTAAAAACCATTTCAAGCAGTTTGTTTGGTTTTAAACAAAATATTTTCCTGATGAGCTACAATCGCTCTTTGTTGTGTCTTTAATCTAAATGGATATGTTATGGTAGATAAACTAACATCATGCATCAATAACTAGCATGCTTTCGAGCGTGGATATGTGCGCTTTATAAATATGCACTATTATTATTATTATCCTATTGATAAAAGTTATGTACCTTTGAAATTATAGACAAAATATTTGTACACACATTTTCATCGAGGCATACAGTTGTTCTTGATATAAACTGACGGGCAAAAGAAAGTATAACACTCACTTGTTTTCGATTAATTCAATATTTTAAAGAAATGAGATGCATTTGATTGTGGCACGATACAATAACACCTTTCGGCAGTAGTTTAAATGACATAATTTGTGACTGTTTTATTTTTTAACTAAAATATCATTATTTAAAGTAGATAGGGTAAGAAATGAAATGTGCACCAACATGACCCCTACCATGTTCAAAATGTTGTAAATGTATGCAGGACGAAGCAAACCGCGTAGAGGTATTCTTTGACTAATTTAATGTTTTGGACTAATTTCACAAAATAGTCTGTTTTTTAATACGACGTCGAAAACTCGAGATATTTGACTTTGAAAATTATACATATGATAAATACAACTGAGCCATATACTTTCTTTTGCCCGTCAGTGTAGATTGTTAAGCCGCAGTCTGATTAAAATCGACGGTTTTCCGTGGAATAAAAATTGCAAAATAGTGCATCTACCGGGATACGAACTCATATCAGTCGTAGGTTCCACGCCAAACCGAGGAATCTACAGAAGCTGTTCGTATCCCGGTAGATATATTATTTTGCTAATTTTATTCCTCGGAACAAGGTCGATTTTAATCAGACTGAATGAAGCCGTATTAACGATTTTTGCCAATTTGTTTTTGTTTTGAACAGACAGGTTTCGTACCAACTTAAAAAGTTAACGTTATGACATTTTGAATGAAGGTTCTGTAAAATAACATCGTGATGGTTTGGTCAATTTTGAAGTGTTTTAGTTTCCACAAGATATGTAAACGTTGCTGTCCCTTCTTATATATTTTTTCAGTGTTCTCATTCCAGGAGAGTTTAGAATCAAGGATAGTACCCAAATACTTATATTCATCTACTCTTTCTATATCATTTCCATCAATGCTTACAGCATCTAATGTAGACTTAGTTCTTCTAAAATCAATAACCCCTTAGTTTTTTGAACGTTCAAATATAAAGAATTAGCTTGACACCAATCTATAAATCTTAACATCTCCGATCTGTAGGCAACATCCGATTCTCTAATTAGGCCCACCACTGCAGCATCATCAGCAAATTTAATGGTGAAACATGAATCAGCATTTGAAGAACAGTCATTTGTGTACAAGATAAACAGAATTGGTGAAACAACACAACCCTGTGGGCGCCAGTAGAAGTACGTAATACAGTTGAAGATTTAACATTATTGACTTCTACAAATTGTTGTCTGGTTACAAGGAAGGAATTTATCCATTTAATGATATTTGAGTTCACATTCATAGGAGAAAGTTTATCAATTAACAGATGAGGTTGAATGGTATTGAAGGCAGATGATATATCAACAAACATTATTCGGACATAAGAACTATAACTTTCCAAGTGCTCATAGATGTTATTTAAGAGTGTTGTTGTTGCATCATCTACTCAACGCAGTGCTCTATAAGCAAATTGAAATGGATCTAAAACGTCAATCACATCATTTAACAACAAGCCCTTAACAATTCGTTCTAGACATTTCATAGCAACAGACGTGACTACGGTGTCGAAAATAAGATATTGGTAATTGAAAATTATACATATAATAAAACCAACTGTAGTACTTAGTCCACGCGATTTTCAGCATGAGCTGTTCTCTTACTCGGCTGCCAAAAATAAACGCCGGGCAGCGATTAATGGAGGTTCGAATAAATAAATGGTTGAAATGGTGATTTTTGATGCCACTTTCGAAAAGTTGTTTGAATTTTGAAATTTTGATAATTTTGAATCTGGAATAGCCTAAGTTACCAACCAACTGAGGTGTGTACTTTCTTTTGTACTTCAGTTTATATGTGCCGTATTTCCTCTAATATAAATTCTTCAGACTCCAAGAACAGGCGCTTAAATCTTTTAAAGGGACGGCAAGTTTTTCATAATATTTCATTTGATTTCTTTAATACCTAAACATAACATAATTGATTTCAGTTAAAATTCATTCACTTAATTTGCATATTCATCTCCAATATCGACATTTTTAATAATTACTTGTTTCCAATCAAATCTTATTCTTGTGCAGAATGAGAAAGATATATATTGCCTGTTTTGTTTATAGATAAGTTTCCAAAAATGCTGTGCAGTGTGCATTGTCCAGTTTTCGATCAGAATTCACTAATTTCACCTTACATAGTCACTGAATCGAGTAACATTAAAACATATCTACAGGAGCTTGTTTTGTCGAAAAATATAGCGACTAGGAAACCTCATCCTCGGTAACCCAGGGTTTTATATATGCTTCGTTACTCTCCCGACTATATAGTGGAGATTAACGGAGCATATATAACACCCTGGGTTACCGAGGATGAGGAAACCTATGAAGTGGACGATCCAGCTCATATGGTATACTCTTTTTATATAGTACAAGGAGCTGGGTCGTCGACTTCCAATGCTTTTTGATCGCTAGTTTTCGAAAATCAAGCCCCTGTCGGCATACTGGATATCTTTTTAACGTAAATAAATATAGATACTCAATTAATATTCAAAATAAAACTCACTAGTAGGCATGGCGCAGATCCGGCACTAAATGTAAGAGACTCGGTGGCTATTGTTTTAACAATTGTTTTAGCTCCGGCGCTAATTAGAGGAAGTACGGTATTACAAGGTCAACTTTCTGTATTACATACAATTCAATTTCAATTCTTTATTAACCTTTAGCATTACAGCTAATCGGCGGTTACAAAGATACATTATGAGTTGATGCAGGTGAACATTTTCAGAAAACATACTCACTTACAATTGATTAGCAACTGATTTCTTAATGTACATGCTTTGTAAAGATATTTCCCAAGATTACATAACTGTTTTACATTATTAATACTTAATAACTGGACAAGTTTAAAAACAGATGGGTTATTACAATAATATGGCTTTATAAATTTTCCCCGAAGATCAGTATACATTGGACATTTCAAAATAAAATGAAATTCATCTTCAATTTCACTTTTACATAAAACACATTTCCTATCATATACATTAACATTTTGATATCTACCCGTTTCAATTGACAACGAATGAGAGCACAGTCTAAACTTCGATAAATATCTTTTATACAGTGCTGGGATAGGTTTCTGTAAATAATATTGTAATACATGGCTTGTAATAACGTTTTTATAGATTACACATTTCGAAGAGCTTTGTAATTGGCCATTAATGAACTGAATAGCGTTATCTATAAGTCTTTGTTTAATTACAGGCAAGAAATGGGATGGTAACTCCTGTTTATACCAAATGTCATTGAAACCTAAAGAAAAAAGTATATGTTTAACATTATAAGCCCAATTATGTACATTCCGGTTTTCAGCTTCATCAAATAAATAATCATAACAACCACGCAAAATACAATTTTCTGTCCTAAGTAATTTACACCAATATTTGACAATACCAAACTGTCTTTTACAACTTAATGGATAACGGCCTAATTCAGAATAAATCATTGCATTATTTGTACATTTTTTAACTCCTAGTAACCGTTTACAAAAATCTAAATGCACCCGTTCAACATACACCCTTATTATTACCCCATATTTCAGCTCCATAAGAAAGGATACTGCCAATATAGCAATCAAACAGAGACAATATTGTTTCAGCATTAAAAGAACAACACTTGATATTATTATTAAGAGCAAACATTGCCTTCCTGGCTTGATCAGACAACTGTTTTTCAGCACAGGAAAACTTATTATTATTATTAAATAGTATACCCAAGTAACAAAACTGATTTACTACTTCAATCATTTTACCATTATAAAACCAATGTTCTGTATTTCTAATTTTACCACCTTTTCTAAATACAACAATCTTAGTTTTATCAATATTAACATTTAGACTCCACTTCTCTGAGTAAACAGACAATGTATTAAGTTGTTGTTGAAGTCCATCAATACTTTCCGAAAATAAGACCAAATCATCTGCATACATTAGCAGGAAAAGATTAAGTGACATACATTCATAGGATATGCAGTTGTCTTTCAGAAAAGTCATTTCAAAATCATTAATATACAAAGAAAATAAAATGGGGGACAAAACCTCCCCTTGCATTAAACCGACAGAATTCTTAAAATATTGACTATTGAAACCGTTAATTGAAATACATGATCTAACATTTGAATACATGGAGCGGATAACACCCAAGAGTTTTCCTCTAATACCTAATGCTGATAATTTATACCAGAGCTTATACCTATTGACAGAGTCGAAAGCCTTTTGGAAATCTATGAAAGCGCAATACAAACGTTTGCCATTACGTAAACTTTTATCAATCAAAGTATGTAATGAAAACATAGCATCAACCGTACTAACATTAGGTTGGAAGCCAAACTGAGCATCTGTAATGACACTGTTATCCTCAGACCATGTTAACAGCCTTTGGTTTATTATAGTAGTGAAAAGTTTGCTAAAGCAACTGACTAAACTAATTCCCCGATAATTGTTGGGGTCCATGTTATCTGATTTTTTAAACACAGGAACAATTACAGCTGAAGACCACGATTTGGGAAAAAAGCCAGTTGACATTATGCAATTAAATATCTTATGCAATAAAGGTGAAATGTAAGTATCATATTCAATGAAATATTCATTTAGCATATAATCAGGTCCATGTGCTTTATCTCGTTTCAATAACTTAATTGCTTTCTGTATTTCGGCTAGAGTTATTTCACTGTCAAGTTCTTCAAAAATCGCATCATCAATGTCTGGAAATGAACATTCACCGGAAGAATTATCATCTTGTGTAGCAACAGACCGGAAATGGTCAAAAAAATCTGAGAGATTTACATTATTTATTGTCTTTCGTCGTTTAGAAAACTTCGTGAAGAACTGTTTCGGGTTGTTTTTCTTTAATTTAGTTAATCTGTTACCCTCTGATTGCAAGTACTGTCTTTTACACTTTCTTTCTTTCTTCTTATATAGTTGCTTCTTGATATGAAGTATTTTATGATTTTCCAAATTTTTATTCCTATTAAAGTCTCGGAGTGTTCTAACATAGTCCAGATAACATGATTTTAGGCTATCATCAAACCAGGGTTTATCTTCAACACGAGCACGTACTTGGGGAATCCCCTTGTTGACATGACTTGAAATTGATTTGTCACGTGATCCAATGTTATTGACAACTCTAAAAAAGGGCGACATGACCTCAGACATTAGCGTGGTAAAACTGTCAACACCATACACCAACACCAACACATACGAACAGGACGAGGTTAATCTCTCATATTGAACCTGTTTGTGCTGCATGTGTGTTTGGTCATGTAAGCCGGAGGGTTCTCAACGAGCTCAACATATGTTTGGGAGGGATTGTAGTCTGTCGCTGAAATATGTTCACCTAATTGAGTGAACTGTGTTTAATGAGTGCCTTGGATATTTGAGTGAACTGTGTTTAATTAAGTAATGTTAGCCAGCGTTGAGAAAATTTAATACCCATCGTACCTGTACTAACACTAAGCAGTAGAGATTAAGTAATCATGTACGTGTTTATTTCAATGGATAACAAATAGGTCTAACTGCTCCTACTCGTAGATCAATTAATTCAACTTTGCAAACTAGTTACAGGAGAACTAACTGTACGTAAGACGATTAAATATGCTAGGAACGGGTTTGAACAGGACGAATTCTCGTGCAGTTGATATACCGTATACTGACGCCAATGGAATGTGATAGTGAGGCCAACTCATTTGATCAATGTTTGCTTTTAAAGAATAAAATTTTAATAGGTATACATAAGGTTATCCTCTGGTATGTTTATATCGAACGTGAAACATTACATTATGTTTTAGTACAGTTATAGATCTATACGTAATATTCACCTGTGTTTTAATTGTTTATGGGCTGGAGCCTGTATGTAATTCAGTCGCCTCGCGTCTGCCTCAAATAACGTCAGTGAAGGGAGGCAGATAAATTGTAACGCAAGGGTTACAGATTGAGACTAAAGTCTAAAGAGATGATAATGGCGATACTTTCATTATATATAGCTGACGATAAAAGCGAGAAAAAACTACTTCAGTGTCGCGTGTCCCACAAGGTGGTCGTTTCCCTCCCTTTATATCTTGCTTATACACTGAAAACTGTGGGTTTCTGCGGGTTTACTTCTTCACACCGCTAACACCAAGGCGTGACATCTATAAAATGATATCTTATATAGCAAGATGTGGGGTTTTTTTTCAAAAATAAAGATAAGACGAAAGTTATAGATTCCAATCAATTGAGGGAAACTTAAAGTGTTTCCTTAAACTACATACAACAAGGATGACAATTCAAATAACACATTAGAGTTAGCTACTTTAGAAACTTTAAATTTAAATAGAAACGGTTAAATGCATTCTCTTCCCATAGAGTAGGGAGTAATCTCTTTTGAAAAAAATGGGTTAAATTTAAAAAGAACATTGTATAAGGCATTGTTTCATTTACAGGATATTTAATTTGAAAGAAAGAAATGATGCAAGCAATAATTAATATATACGTTATATGTTCATCATCCAAAGTCAAAATAGCAATAAAATGATTCACAATAACCAAATTGGATGCATGTTGCGTCATTTATGGTAGTTCAATTTGGAATGATTCTATGAACAATAGAAACATGGTCACTTTCTGTGAGTTTCTAATGTCCAGGTTGGGCTGTAGCACAAAGACGTTCATAATTATATCGATTTGGTATTTTATCAAACATATGGTATTTAATGCGAAACGCACTGCATCATGGGGGAGTATTTGGTTATGTTTTTACAGGCAAGAAAATAGATATGCTACTGCAATGGTTGTGAAATACCGGTCAGGGTTCAAAGTTCGTTTTGGCGACATGATATTATTCGGAAACATTATGATAGACAAATTTACGTTGTTAAATAGCAAATAGTCAAACATACTTTCCACTCACACAATACTTACACTCCTACAAAACAAAGATAATCTATCCCAAAACACATCTTATCGATTAAACTGTTTTGAGCGGTTCCCGATCAGACATTCAACCAATCGCCTGAACGCAACCAGCTTAGGTCTATTATGCAAACTAAGCAAAGATAGGGTATATAAAGCGATTGTAGCCCGCACACTTTACAGTTGCAGCGCTTGGAAGGACGATTTCGCTCGGGATGGCGCACTTCGCCCTGGTGAAACAGGGTGGGGTTGCCAACGAATTCCGGGTGATTTTGTTCAACTGGGTTAGCGACGGGAGCCGCTTACTTCGAAACAAAATCAAGTCTGCTATCGCAGTGACTTGACCAAGGCGGCCCGGGGTGCGTTCGTGTGCCTCGGGCCCAGGGGCTGAGGCGTTCCGACCGATGGGCGTGGCACCTTGGTTACCCTGACAACGCTTTGTCAAACACAAGTTCAACCAGCTCCGGCCCTGGGGGAGACACGAAACAAAGCGGCCTCGCAATCACACCTCGGTGTGCTATGAAGGTTGAGTGTCGAACCCGGGGCCCCCAGGGGTACGGGGTCTGTGGGTCCCGTGAATCTGTCTGGGCGAGGCAGACAAAACCGGGCCCCAGCTCCGTGCTTCTGGGGGGTAGATATCAACTACAGAGAGGTGAAACGGGGGATCACTGTGTGTAAAATGTTTTGCGGCGAAGTGCACAGTGCATATTGATTTATTGATTGAAAGGAGTCGGTAATTTGGTAAGTAAGAATATACATTTCTTAATGTTGATATTTAGAACATGTCCAGAAAAGTTGGTTTATAGGACAGCGCATGTGGACTGGGAAAGACGAATAAGGAGACGATTGGGTGATTGATTATATGGACTGTTATTTAGGAATCGATTTGTTATAGGTGTGTGTTAGTATGTAGTCCATGCATGAAACCGGTTGGTTACTTTTAGGGCTGCCACAGCATGACTAAGTAAATCCACGTGTCACAAGCATTCAAGCTTATCTATATTCGTGTATATGTAGTGGGGAGTACAATGTTTATATGTATAGTAGGTAGGTAAGGTAACTGCGTGCCTGCTTTTTGGACTAGACACAAACACTGTAACTCGAGATGAAAAACTGGGAGTGTTGTAGATTCAAAGCTTGCGTACGGAACATTAGGTTGAGTATAAATGCGACGGTAGCATATTTTACTGGTTTCATGATAAACTGTATCACCATTCTCCAAAGAAAACGATCCTTCTATTCTATCGCAATCAAGCCAAATCTATGTGACCACTGACTAGACTCCTATGTCCGATTATATTGATATAGTTTGATGACATGTATGTTCATGTCGATGAGAATGCTGTTACTGGCATGTACATGTGTCAAATGAGCCCTGTGCACGGTTACTATTAATATTGATTCCAATATTACCAATAAAAACAAAGTTGTCCTCCAGTTCTTTTTTTGTTGTCTTTACTGCCAATCTTCATCAACAATCAAGAAGCTCGTATTCACCCGAACTACACTGAGAACATCTTCCCACGCAAGGCAATGCAATATATACATAGAATGCTGATCTTGAATATAATTAGGCCACATGTTCGAGAATATAAGGAGACAGCAAGAGAACATGACAGTGTTTGTTACATATACACTGTCAACAATCGCATCTGTATTATATACTAATTTCATGTTAGTTTATGGTTCAGGTGTATTCATGTCTGTGACGCAATACGCTGCGGTTAACCGTTACCGTATTGCTTAGTATAAAATCAAAGTAAAGGTGATGCGGTGACTGCAGAACTCCGATCTCGAATGTAACCAAGGTGTAAGAGTGTATTGCAGCAAATAGCAGTCCGATGTTATATTCTGGGAGGTATACGTTACTTTAGCGCTTGGCGGTAGCATGCTACAATATATAGTAATGAAGTAATGAAAATAAGTTCCAAAGTAGGAAGCTATTCATAAAGGCTACTCTACTTTAATGGTGACTTATGACGTTTTGTCCAACTTCCCGGCGAGGCATAACTCGGCTTACTGCATTGGGTCGCCATTTTGTGTCAGCGATTTCTGATTGCACTACAAAGTCCAGATGCTACGCTAGCACAGCTGACGAAATGCAGCAAGTGATAAGAGACTAGTAGGAAGTATCACGGTTGGTCAAAACGTCATTAAACACTGTTGAAGTTGAGCCATGGAGCCTGTGAGATAACGTTATATAAAGGGTAATAAGTAGAAACACGATGACACAATTTCATGACCTTTTTTCAAAATAGAAAATATCAACGACGTAACTAGTGAGGGGCGGAAACCTCGAATTAACTGATAGCAACGTTTAGCAAGTGACATCACGTGTACATCTCATATCGTGTGTCAATTTTATCCAATATGCAATATTTGTTATTGATTTGCATTGTGTTATTGAAATCGAAGGAAATTCAAATGGTCTGCTTTCTCTATGACGTTATTGTCTACATTGCATCACATACAAATCTTCAACGTGCTTCTAGCTCCGTCGTAGAAATGTCATCCTCGGTTACCCAGGGTTTTATATGCTCCGTTTCTCTCCACTTTATCACCCATGGGAAACTCTGTCAGCGAAATCTGTACTAAAATTAACCGCCCTTGGCCGGCGTGACGAAGTCAGTAACCAAAGAAAATACTCAATACGATAAGACGGAAATGGTCAAGGGAGATAACCGGTGACGGATGGCTAACAAAATGACCTCGCGTTCTTTGCAACGAAGAGATATGCTCGCTGGTCCAAGCTGCGTAGCGGTTTGTTTGGCTCACGCCGGTCAAGGGCGGGTAATTTGAGTACATATTTCTCTGAAGAAATTTCCCATGGGTGATATAGTGGAGAGTAACGGAGCATACATAAAACTATGGGTAACCGAGGATGTAGAAATGTCTGCCATTCTTACTAAAGAGTCAAGTCTGTTGGGGGCATTTACAAGTGGAATATACAGTATACCTTGCCGGTTATAGTAATAAGCGCTGTGCACATATTACTGTATCTGACATCTTTGAATGGCTTACTAATACTTAGAGTGACGAAGAATGGAGACTATAACTGTTAAGGACAAAACAACATTATTCTGTATCGGCAACGTTTCGACATAGATGTTGACATTTCATATCTGTGTGGTCACGACGTTAAAATCTATGTCAAAACAACATCTATGCAGAATAAAGACAATGTTTATCATTAAACGTAGTCTTCACTCTTCACTTCTTAGTGTAGTATACATAATCTAGAGAGAGAAATATAGAGAGTGCGAAGAATTGACTTTTTAAAAAAAGAAAGAAAACGAAAGTGTCCCCAACTGTTCTACCTGGTTGCAATGCCACACAAGATAAAATGCCATGTTTTCCCCCGGGCAAACGATGGCATTATAAGCAAGGACCTTGGTTAGTTCAGGGTATACTTTCTGGATGACAACTTCTTTGTTGGGAGGGGGCGGGATAGCGCAGTGGTTAGCGCGTTCGTCTTCGGAACAAGAGGTCCGGGGTTCGAATCCCGCCAGGGGCACGACAACTTTGTCTGCAGTAGAGAACTGTTCTACACGCAGTAAGGTTTGGGTGCAATGCTACACTGAATTTCAGCGTAGTACCACTAATGGTTCGCTAGTTCCAGCCGCTGCTCGCAGGTTTCACCGCAGTGCATAGCCACATGGCGTTGCGGGCTTTCTCCCTGCCATAAAACTAGCAGCCGCGATATAAGTGAAATACTCTTGAAAGCGGCGTTAAACCCCAACTCACCTCACCTCACCTCTTTGTTGGGAACAAACACGACGTTTCATTCGTGGCTCCTTCATCGTTTTATTATTTGTGTTGAAAAATGTTATAAAATAAGATTACTGTTCCGCACTCCATCTTTCAATCCTAGTATAGTTTTCCAAGTTCTGTTCTGGCAAACGAAATTGTAAATTGTGTATCAATTAAAATAGCCAAAACTACACATCACAATAAAATGACATCACCAAAAGGTTCAGCTTTTGAATAAAATCTTAAGATCCGTTTCCATGGAAACGGCCGAAATACATTTCAGAATAATTTGAAAACTCCAAAAGGCACATTTTCATCTGGTGATTTTGTTCACATATCAAGTTTCATTGAACTAAACCTTATGGTCTTTGAGGTCTGTTCCGGAAACACAAATAGAAGTTGAGTTTCCATTGAAACGGAAAAAATACTATTCCTATGAAACTAAAAACTTCAAAAGACACGTTTGGTGATGATTGTTTAGCATGCCACGTTTCACTGAGGTAGGTCTTTTGATGTTATACTTCTCTCCGGGAAAAAAACATCTTTTAAATAACAGAAACCCAAGAGATACATAGATCTATGACTACCTATATACAACAGGATTTCAACCACGGACAATCTGTAGCTGTACGCAGTTTTATTTTGATGCATGACTTAGGAATTGTAATTTCCGAGTGAAATTCACAATTGTATTGACTTGACTCAGGGACTCAATTAACAGCTATTTAGAGAGGTCAAAGATTCGTTCTCTGACAACTATCTCCATGTAAATAGTAGTCTACCTAATATAGTTACATGTAGATAGTATCGAATCTTTGACCTAGGGTGTATTTTCTTCAGCAATACTAGCCCTTGTGGATGAGCCTGTTCACGAAAATTAATGTTGAACATTTTATTACCCGCTTCATTTCTATACTTGCAGTTGCAGCCATCCTCTCTGCACAGATGTTACTCATGTCATTTCTTCTTACGTTACGTAAGAAGATATGATTCGAGCAACCTAAGTGAGGAGAAAATGACATGTAACATGTATTGATGAATATGAATTGGTTTAATTTAAATAAAAAGGCCTATATTGAGCAAATATTAGATTATATGAATGAAATTCATATTAGAAAACTGAAAACATTCAGCTGTATCATGCTATTTGTATTCGCACGGCAACTTGCAAATCCAGATATCCCGATGGAGCAGAATGAAATGAAAAGTAATACATGTGCATGTTCCACATTAAAAATAATAATATCGATGTTTTAATGCATATTAAAAGGACACCGCGTCGATAATAAAAATTAGATCATGTGTAATATTGTGTATCTACCTATGTTGATTAACATGTCTGCTAACAAGTCACAGACACCGAATTTCAGACAATTGACGTAATTGTAATAAAAACTACTGCATGTAGACAGTGAAGTGAAGCGTAACTCGTTAGCAGACACGCTAATCAGCTTAGTGAGATAAAAATGAGACTCATTTTTATCCTCGACGCAGTGTCCCTTTAACCTTTAAAAAAGATACCTTTCTTATTGACATTGATAAATCTTCTTTAAAGAATAAATTTAGATCGGTAGTTTTTATAATATATTACAGTCATAATATGAAGCTATGGCGAGTTTCGATCTAAATTTCTTTCGAATGAAGAAAGGACTCACGTTGTAATATAATATAAGTCCTTGATTGAAGGGAGATGGCCTGCCTTGACATAGTACAAGGGAGATAACTGCATAGCTCGCTCTTCAGTTCTGAGGTGCTAAAGGTCTTGCTTCCGGTGGACCCAGTTGCCAACGTTTTGCACTCAAGATTTGTTAA
The DNA here is from genome assembly GCA_936450465.1 of Gibbula magus. Taxonomy (NCBI): domain Eukaryota; kingdom Metazoa; phylum Mollusca; class Gastropoda; order Trochida; family Trochidae; genus Gibbula; species Gibbula magus. The sequence continues at coordinate 34,285,479 of OW388296.1, forward strand.
AAAACAAAATACACAATGCCTTTAGGGAACTCTTGGTTGTTTTCAAATAGACCAAAATTCACGTGGAACGTATCCAGTCGCCTGACAATGGCTATGGTTGGCACGTTGAGCAAATTATGGATTGGTGAGCATTGCATGTTGTCGAATGTAGATATCCACAAAGTTCAAACACTGGCAACAGCTGGGTTGTCAGTCATGTTTCACAGATGATTTACCAACTGTCATGGATATTAATGAGAAGGGACTTTGATAATGAAACAACTGTCTCTGCTTCCATTGTTTTGTGGGGAAACATTGTCTCGCCATTTTATTTTAGTCCAGCAAATCGTCTTCCCAGGACATTCCCATCGCACATAAAACAACGGTTAGATTATCTGAACTACATTTTATTTGTGCCGCGTCGTTTGTACCGTAAGTTTGTTAGTATCCAAAGTTCGTAACGTCATTTCATGTGTGTGCTCGCAAATTGTGCAAACAAATCTGAAACATGTGGATTACTGTTTCAAAGGTCAAGCAACATCGATTGAATGATACATGTATCTGTCAGTAGCAATTAATGTTTGACATTACGTGTCATTTACATGACCAACCATTAATTATCACCACAGCGTAGCGGGCCAGAACTGCCCTCAACTGTACTGGACGTGTGAATGTTTTGATCATTCCCGATTGGGACATGGTCAAGTTTACCAACAGCTGCAATGTTGTGGCCCAATAACCAGTTTGCATCATGTGACCAAGCTCATTACCCGGGTCGCTTGGCCCTCGCCAAGCTGGGGTTATTGCACAAATAATTAAGTCCATTGTCCCCCTTTAAAAATGTTTATATTTACAGTGCCATTTTTCAAAACAAATATCCCTAACATCACTGTTTACAGTACCTCCAAAGTGTCTTTGATTTTTTTGTTTAGTCAATCAATTTAATTTCAAGCATTGTCACACATCATTAAGCCTGAGAAGTCGTCAGTTGGATTGTCATAACAAATTTCTCATTCTAGGCTATACATATTTCAGAATGGTTGAATCGTGTCCGTGTGTACAACAAATCTCAATTATTTGAAGCTATTGAGAATCGACCCCAAACACAAGGCTTATTGACGGTAACGAACCACCATAGCTGTTTGGATGACCCAATGTTATGGGGTGAGCTCCAGATATTTATTGGTTATGTCATGTATTTTTGTTTTGTTAATTTGGTAGCACATCTTATAATTTATTATACTGTTCATGATCTTAAAGGGGCAGTAGCACGTTTTTTCGCTCAAATATGTTGATGAAATGTATTTGAAAAATAATTTCACCAATAGTAAAACATCCTTCTCTCTTCGGAAAATAAAGTTTAAAATGAGTGTACATGTTTCAGTAAAGCCATGGGCATCGTTTTTGTAATACAAAATAATAAATTGCGTTCACAATAAAATGGCCGCCATGCAATTTTTGCTTTAAACGCAACAATTTTTACCACTACAGATAATAAGATGTTTTACCCTCTAAAGTTAATTTAAATGACATAAACTATCATTATAAAAGGGAAATTTGAAAAAATAAATTTTCCAAAAAACGTTCTACTGCCCCTTTAACAATGACATGAACTACAAAGTGATACTGATTCTTGGTATCAAAAAATAGTTATTTTGAAAATAAATGCAGCAATTACCGACTTTATCCCTGTTGATTATCATGTTCAAAGTTGATAAATAATTAGATTAACCATATCTTACCTGGCTGCGTCAATTATTATATTGTAATTATGCTTATTAAATACTTATTCATATGTGTATGTATTTAGAAGCAAAATATTCTAAACACGAAAAGTAATGTTTGCATCCAGTTTTATAATAATAAATATCCACTTCTGTAGGATCTCCTTCAAATATTTCTGTTTTTATCTATGCAGGTATCCTCAAATACAAGTACGCGTTTAAAAAAGATGTTCTACGGTGGACACTGGCAGCGGAGGATATCTGTTTCACAAAATACTGGCATGCAATGTTCTTCAGCCTGGGCCGAACAGTTCCAGTAGTACGGGGCGATGGGGTGTATCAACGTAGTGTCGATTTCATGATTGAGAAACTACACACTGGCAACTGGGTCCACATGTTTCCAGAAGGTTAGTCTTCATCACTGTAATATTGAGTCTGTTATAAAACTGATTTAACTTTCTCTTTGATCTCCATTAGGAATTTAGAAAAACTACACTCAGTGCATACTCAAGATATGATGAAGAGATCACAATGAGGACACCTCAATGTAATAGGGGCGGGATAGCGGTTAGTGCGTTCGGCATGGGATCAAGGGGTTTGAATCCTGCCAGGGTCTTGGCAACTTCTTCTGCTGTGGAGAACTGTTCTACATGCAGTAAGGTTTGGGTGCAATGCTACATTGAATTTCAGCGCAAGACCACAAATGGTTCGCTACTTCCAGCCGATACTTGCAGGTTTGTGTGCAATGCTTAGCCACCATGGCAATTAGGGGTGACTATTGACCCAAAGAGACTATTGCGATAGCGATAGTCTATTGCCACTTACTATTGCGATAGCGATAGACTATTGTAACTCACTATTGCAATAACTATTTCGATTTCGTTTTTTTGTTCAAATACGCAATAATCAGCTAGATTTCTTATAGCTTTTAGCAGAAATGTTTAATTGATGTAAGGACTATGGAATCTAAATCAGTAAAGAAATAAAAAATGAAAATACCTTTGTCATTATGCTATTTCCAATCTCTAGTTCTTCCCTTTTGACATTCTAAAATGAAACATCTTGAACTAAATGCAGTTAGGCTTGTGTAATAACATTCATAATTAAGGGAAAATTAATAGTTTCGATAGTATCGATGGATAATCTTACTATTGCGATAGCGATATTTTTAGCTCATCAGGCCTGAAAGGCCCGATGGGCTTATGGCATGGCATGGTGTCCGGCGTCCGTCCATCCGTCCATCCGTCCATCCGTAAACTTTTCGCTTTTTCGACTTCTTCTCCAGAACCAATGACTCCACAGAGCTGAAATTTTATGTGCAGACTCCTTGGCCAATGGGGATTCTAAATTGTAGATTTCGTGACCCCATGACCCCAAATGGGGTCACAGGGGTCACATCCTTAAAAACCTATTTTCATCTTCTTCTCCAGTTCCAAAAGGTCTAGGGAGCTGAAAAGTTGTGTGCCAACTCCTTGGCCAATGGGGATTCTAAATTGTCGATTTCGTGACCCCATGACCCCAAATGGGGTCACAGGGGTCACATCCTTAAAAACCTATTTTCATCTTCTTCTTCAGTTCCAAAAGGTCTAGGGAGCTGAAAAGTTGTGTGCCGACTCCTTGGCCAATGGGGATTCTAAATTGTAGATCTCGTGACCCCATGACCCCAAATGGGGTCACAGGGGTCACATCCTTAGAAACCTATTTTCATCTTCTTCTCCAGTTCCAAAAGTTCTAGAGAGCTGAAAAGTTGTGTGCATACTCCTTGGCCCATGGGGATTCTAAATTGTAGATTTCGTGACCCCGTGACCACAAATGGGGTCTCAGGGGTCACATCCTTAAAAACCTATTTTCATCTTCTTCTCCAGTTCCAAAAGGTCTAGAGAGCTGAAAAAAAAATTGTGTGCAGACTCCTTGGCCCATGGGGATTCTAAATTGTAGATCTCGTGACCCCATGACCCCAAATGGGGTCACAGGGGTCACATCCTTAGAAACCTATTTTCATCTTCTCCTCCAGTTCCAAAAGTTCTAGAGAGCTGAAAAGTTGTGTGCAGACTCCTTGGCCCATGGGGATTCTAAATTGTAGATTTCGTGACCCCGTGACCCCAAATGGGGTCACAGGGGTCACATCCTTAAAAACCTATTTTCATCTTCTTCTCCAGTTCCAAAAGGTCTAGAGAGCTGAAAAGTTGTGTGCAGACTCCTTGGCCAATGGGGATTCTAAATTGTAGATTTCATGACCCTGTGACCCCAAATGGGGTCACAGGGGTCACATCTTTAAAAACCTATTTTCATCTTCTTCTCAAGTTCCAAGAGGTCTAGAGAGCTGAAAAGTTGTGTGCAGACTCCTTGGCCCATGGGGATTCTAAATTGTAGATTTCATGACCCCGTGAACCCCAAATGGGGTCACAGGGGTCACATCTTTAAAAACCTATTATCATCTTCTTCTCAAGTTCCAAGAGGTCTAGAGAGCTGAAAAGTTGTGTGCAGACTCCTTGGCCCATGGGGATTCTAAATTGTAGATCTCCTGACCCCATGACCCCAAATGGGGTCACAGGGGTCACATCCTTAGAAACCTATTTTCATCTTCTTCTCCAGTTCCAAAAGTTCTAGAGAGCTGAAAAGTTGTGTGCATACTCCTTGGCCCATGGGGAATCTAAATTGTAGATTTCGTGACCCCGTGACCCCAAATGGGGTCTCAGGGGTCACATCCTTAAAAACCTATTTTCATCTTCTTCTCCAGTTCCAAAAGGTCTAGAGAGCTGAAAAATTGTGTGCAGACTCCTTGGCCCATGGGGATTCTAAATTGTAGATCTCGTGACCCCATGACCCCAAATGGGGTCACAGGGGTCACATCCTTAGAAACCTATTTTCATCTTCTTCTCCAGTTCCAAAAGGTCTAGAGAGCTGAAAAGTTGTGTGCAGACTCCTTGGCCCATGGGGATTCTAAATTGTAGATTTTGTAACCCCCTGACCCCAAATGGGGTCACAGGGGTCACATCTTTTAAAACCTATTATCATATCTTCTTCTCAAGTTCCAAAAGGTCTAGAGAGCTGAAAAGTTGTGTGCAGACTCCTTGGCCAATGGGGATTCTAAATTGTAGATTTCATGACCCCGTGACTCCAAATGGGGTCACAGGGGTCATGATCTAAAAACCTATTTTTTGCTTGTTAACAATGTGTTACTTGAGATAACTTAGATATTCAACCTTAGATAATAAATCAAATCCTGATGAGCTACAGAGCCCATGGCTCTATTTTTTTGTATATACTATCGATATAGTACTATTGCCAAGCCAACTATTGCGATGCATCGATAGTTCGATGTATTGTTACACCCCTAATGGCAATGCAGGCTTCTGCAATAATACAAGCAGCCATGATATTGGTGAAATACTTTTTGAAGCAGTGTTAAACCCCCGACTCACCTCACCTCAATGTTATACTCCCTCTTTTTTACTAACAAAAGTCCAACTCATTATTTGCTGAATTTACAAGAATCACGCCTTTCATCATTGCCAACCTTTTGATAATCATATTGTCAGGGAGGATCATAGGGTCATGATAGTCTATTCTGGAATATTACTACATGAGCAGATTAGAGGTTAAAATACTTCGACATTCTATCATCTGTCACTTCTTAAAAGTACATCCATTGTGTTGTTGGGGGTCAAATATGACAAATATGACAAACATTATAAATGGTCTTTTTTTATCGAGAAATGCCAACTGTTACCAAAAACAACCATTTTAATGATACTCGACTTAGTATATTGATGATATAAGGTAAAAGTAGTGATTTCTGATCGAAAACCGGACAATGCACCTCGTGTGGCGCGCGCCAATGAGTCAAACGTAATTTTGGAATCTTATTTACACCAGACAAAATAACAAATTTGGGTTAATAATGTTCAATAGGTCATATAACTACTGTGCAAGTAAATAGGACGTTCATGTTCGGTTTCTACACATGCATAATGATGTTACTCGATTTTAACTGGAAAATAGTAATTATGATATGTTTGGCGACGGGGGATGAATATGCAAGCTAAGTGAATTTATTTGTATTGTAAACAGCACATATAGTGTGTTGGAACGTATTAAAGCCAAATAAAATTTTATGAAACACAATGGATGCACCTTTAAACTTTCAGAGAATGCTTTGTCTTGAGTTTGATTTCTCTGTTTGCAGGAAAAGTGAATGAACTCCACCAAAATATGAGATTAAAATGGGGTAAGTACATTATATTCACAAAAAGAGAACAATCTTTTAAGAACTAAAGAACCAAAAGTTTTTTCACAAATTAAAATCTTGATTAAAATAATTTAAAATTAAAATCATTTTCAGGAGTTGGTCGTCTAGTTAGTGACTGCAAGACTCCACCCATTGTCCTTCCATTATTCCATTTTGGTGAGTAATTTCTTCAAATTTTCAAATGTTTTTTTACAAACTTTTTGCATACTCCTTGAAGTAAATTGAGGCAGATACACCTCCCTAAAATAAAAAAAATATTGTAAGATTGCCAAAATCAGTGTGAGACGACTAACATTTCAATCAAGAGAATCCTGTATCAATCAATCAATCAATCGTTTATTCAGTAGAAAAGCCTGCGGCCCACGTACAGAATTATACATATAGTACATGTATTCAGAGTTGCTATTTATTAAATGAATTACGTAAAATTAAAGCATCTTTAACATAGTTTGAAATGGACATTAAATAGGCAGAATTTTCATTTTGAAGGTTATGGATCATGATATCCTCATTCATATACACAGGTATATTTTCAAAATATTTAACACGTAGATTTTCATAAACTGGACATTTATAAAGAAAATGAAATTCATTCTCTACATATTTGGATTTACAGATTTTACAGTAGCGATTTTGACGAGGGATACCATCACATCTACCAATATTTTTATAAATGGCTAACTCTCCAATTCTTAATAAAGTAATCCTGCGCCTTGCCTCCTTAGATTTAACAGTTATAAGATACTTTTCCAAACAAAACTCAGTTTTGATTTTAGAATATAAATGTAATGTTGAATACTCATTTATCTCAGACATTATTGATTGAACAGAACAATTCTTTATCCTTGTTTCAAAATTGATAAGAAAAATATCCTTAAAACCTACACCTTGATTCTCCCACACAAAACCAAAACCATAAGTAAATAAAACCGTTCTCACGTGATAAATCCAAGTTTTACGACCAACTTTATCCAAATTATACATCATAAGATAAGCCTGTTTTGGATAACGATCGGTCGGCATTTCAAGTAACCTCAGCCAAAATTTAATAACTCTTAACAATGAATCAACATGAATATAATGCCTGCCGCATTCTGCCAGAATAGCAACACTAGTGCTTTTATTACTCACACCTAAGACAAACTTACAAAATCTTACATGAAACTGTTCAACTATTAACCACTTTTGAAAACCCCATATTTCTGAAGCGTATAATATTATAGGTTTTATCTGAACATCAAAGATTTTGAAGAGAACCAATGGAGATATATTTTTAAGTTTATAACCAAGTAATTTTACTGAAAATAAAGCCTTGGAAGCTTTGTTAACAAGATTTTGGACAGACTTGGACCACGATAGTCTACTCGAAAACAATAATCCTAGGTAATTATAGTAGGATGAGATTTTCAACCTATTACCTTCAAAATACCAAGCTTCACATGTTCTGACTTTACCGCCATTCCTAAAAACTAATACTTCTGTTTTGTCAAAATTAACAACCAAACCCCACTTGTGACAAAATTTAACCAACAAATTAATCTTCTTTTGTAAACCCACAACACTGTCCGAAAATAAACAAAGATCATCAGCATACAACAACAGGTATAAGTCCATAAACTCTGAACACAAGAAAATTCCTCTATCAGATTTCTCCATTTCACCATGAAGTTGATTTATAAACAAAGAAAACAATAAAGGACTCAAAATGCATCCCTGCCTCACACCACTGAAGGAATCGAAGTAGTCTGAAACTGAATTTTTAGAAAGTTTAACACAAGCCTTTGTTTTTGAATATATATCCTTAATAATTTTAAACATACGATCGTGAATATTATTGGATAACAAAACATAATACAATAAATCTCTATTTATAGAATCGAAAGCCTTCCGAAAATCAACAAATAAACAATAAAAACGCCCTTTTGATTTTGATAAATTCTTTTGAACAATGCTTTGTAAAGTAAATATATTGTCCACCGTTGAATATCCTTTACGAAAACCTCCTTGACTTTCCGGATACAAATTCATAAACTCAACAAAATCCTTCAAACGATTATTAAGTACAGCAGTAAACAACTTACCACAAATATCCATCAGAGACAAACCTCTATAATTATTTACATCATGTTTGCTGCCCTTTTTATGTAAAGGAAAAATTATACTTTCAGACCATTGCTCTGGAAAATTCCCACATTTAAATACATTATTGAAAAGTACAAGCAAATAAGAAGAGAGAATATCAAAATTATGTTTAAATACCTCAGGTGGTACACCATCAGGACCAGAACTTTTTCTTAACTTGAGATCATGTACAGCTCTATCAATTTCCTCTTGAGTAAAATCTCTGTTTAACCCTTACGTTGCGTATATATATTTTACCCTTTTTAGCCCCTGTGGCGGAATTTACAGGCTCGCAGCTCGCAGCAGTAGTTTGAGCTTAGGCACTAACGAGCTCTGCTGGCGGAATTTCCAGGCGGCGATTCCGGTACCGTTTTTACGAAATATACCGCATCTACATGGCGAATACGGGCTATATACGGGCGTTGAATACAAATTCAAGTCGCGGTACCCGTACACAAATGGTTGCTTTATACCCGCATCTTTGAATTATTTTTTTACGATTTTTCTTTACTTTTCTATTACTTTGTAAAGATTGTCTTTAATTCGGGCCTTATAACATCATGAATTTGGAGCGCGCTACTGAAATTTATATATGGATTTGAAGACCAGATGTTTGTCTTTACAATGACATAAAAATTATTAGAATACGACCTTTGGTTATAATTCTATTGTCATCTAAAGTTTGTCTTTATTTCCAGCTTTATCAAATCAAAACTCCTGAGCGCGCATATTGCGAATTTTATATGTGCTTGTAGATAGTTTATTCCTCTTTACAATGACGTAAAAATTATTAGAATACGACTTATGGTTCAGAAAATATAACCAACCAAAGGAGAGTGACGCTACCCCGACAGTACCACGTGAATGGTCCCGACGAGCACCAAGTTACTGGCACTGCTTGGTCCCCCCGGGACTGTGCTAATTACAGTACCGTTACCTCCTCGAGACCTCCTCGAGACCTCCTCGAGGGTGCCAGAGCCGAGCGCGCGTGGAACTAATGGGTACTAATGAGCACAGCATACACTAATCACCGCGGCGAACGCAATACATGTTGCGCGGTGTAAAGTTTGTCTTTATTTCCAGCTTTATAAAATCGTAAATTATTTCGCACGCATGCGAAACACGTATGTACTTGAAGACAATTTATTCCTCTTTACAATGATATAAAAATTATTGGAATACGTCAAATGGTTCGCAATATATGAAGAGCGTAAGGAATGCACCCCCAGTACTTAGAAAATTCATTTTTGAAAAACTAACTTTTTGCGACATCTGGCGCATCATTTGCCGCATGTTTATTTTTCGCTGCGCATATACATATGATACATGGAATTGAAGACAATTTATTGCTCTTTACGATGATGTAAAAAGAAAAAAAATGCGCAACTTCGTTCGGAAGCTATAGCGTGCCAAATGAAGGTACCCTCGGTACTTTGAGGCAACTTTTTGACTATCGCGCATATCGGGGCACGTGCTGCAACTTTAGTTTTTCGTGCGCATGTATAAATTTTATATTGAATCAAAGCCGAATCTTTCCTCTTTACCCCATGTAAGTTTTATGAAAATCGGCCACCCGGTTCAGCATTTATGGGTGTTTTTTATGATGCGGTTCTGGCTGAACTTCCAATGAAAGCTCGCATTCACTTTCTCTGTCTCTTTGATAAAATAAAGAATATTTTATTTGCAATGACATGTATTACAATGAAATTACAATGCATTTATGTACAAATATACACAATATTTACCTGCGGTTGTGCGCAGAACAGCTTTAGGGACTTAACAAGGTATGTATATAATGTGTATATACTAGTCCACACTTCGGCTCTCTTTACTTTCAATTTTCTTCTTCTTCATTCCCTTCTTCATTTCTTTCTTTTTCCGTGGCAGTGATGTAAGCCCTGGAATAGTCAGTGGCGGTGTGGTACAGTTTGAAGCATGGTGCGGCGCACAGAGAAACATTACAATCTGTACATTCATAAGAAGACTCTCTGCCTACTCGTTTTTTCTTCCTTGCTGGCCCATTGCCTTCTTCAATCTGTTTTGCGAGGACGGCGCGTTTTGCCTTAGAGCATACCACACACATCCTTGTGACGTTTTTCTTCCTTCCGACAGGCTCAATCTTCGTCGGAAAGTGACGTCCATGAAGACGAGTGACACTCTCGTCGCTCGTGCTCGGCCGACCACGGGGACGTCTGCAAAGTGATGGAACTTGTTCCTTGTCCGCAAATGTTACTATATGTTGCGCCAAAGCCTTCCTGTATTCCCGACTTGTTTTTAGAGGTTTATCTTTGCTGTATTCTTTATAAACGATGTAAGAGTTCAACATGGCAACGTTGAGAACGTGAAACCAAACCCGTTTCCACCACTTCAGGGTCTTCACTCGGAACGGCGTGTACGACAACATCTGGTCGGCCCGATCAACACCTCCCATGTACTTGTTGTACGTTGTTACAATGCGCGGCTTGAGAACTGGTTCCCCTGTTGCCCGGTTCTTCTTCCCTGTTTGTTCAAGTTGTGTATCTTCAACAGTAGACATGAGAAGCACTGATTTTCTATCTTCGTAGCGAAGAACGAGTAGGCCATGGTTGTGAGAAACTGTCATGTCCCCTTGCTTGGCTTTCTTTTTAGGTTTCTTGACTGAATCAGGAAGTCCCTTTCGATTGGCTCTCAACGTCCCCGTGGCACCTATTCCCCGCTCCCACAAATTTATGTACAGATTTGTGGACGAATAGTAGTTGTCCATAAAGATGTGATGCCCCTGTCCAACGTAGTCGTTCACCAAGTCCATGACTACATCATAAGTTTTGCCACCTTCAGAAACCGGTTCATTCGTTTTTCCAGTGTAGAGTTTGAACTTGCAAACGTATCCGTTGTGCGAGTCACACAACATGAAAGCCTTTATCCCATACTTCTTAGGCTTGTCGGGAAGATAAACTTTGAAAGATAAGTTACCTTTCCAGGGCACCATGCCCTCGTCGACTGAAATGTTTTGATGCGGTTTATACACTCTTGAAAAACGGTGAACTATCCGGTTATACAAGTGTCCCAGTTTATTTATTGGTGAAAAGCACGGGGTGTTACGGCCCGGCATCCTCCTGTTGTCAGCCAAGTGTAGGTAGGTTATAAGAAGCCAAAACCTGTCTCGGGGCATGCACTTGGCGAAGAAAGGCGTTGAGGTAACATCACTTGTTGACCAGTAATCAGCAAAGTTTCTCTGCACAACCAATGACATGGCAATTGTCATGGCTACAAATACCTTCATCTCTTCTGCATTAGTGTCTTGCCACTGTTGCATTCTTGAACGGGGTCTTAGAATTTTGTCCTCCATTGCTTGTTTGAAATATCTATTGGTTTCCGTTGCCATATCCTCATAGTCATCATTATGTATAAACAAATTGAAAAAGTCAATAGGTTCAGGGTTCTCAGGAAGTTCTATGAACTGGCGCAACCCAGTTTGACCAGTGAAAGGCAAGTTTACACGTGGCCGCGGACCATCCACCCACTCATCAAACGTCTGTGAATTATCATGATTATATTGTGGTATTTCGGCAAACTCCTCCTCAAAACCACTAAAGTCTTCTTCGGTGGAATTACCGGCGGCTAGAATCTTTCTGGCAATCTCTGTCTCTATATCACTCAGAGCATCTGTGTCACCATGTTCACTATCTATTACAGTGTCCCGATCATATGCATCATCACTGTCTAAACCACTGCTACCATCACTGTCAGTTGACTCCATATCAGAGGCTTCATCAGCATGGATCTCGTTGATGAAGTCGTCGTCGCTTGTAACGGCTTCAAAGCTGCGTGTCCTAGTATGCAACGTCCTAGGCCGTCGCAGGGCCTTGCGTCCACGTCCGCGCAGCATTCTGCTTCAACCTGTAAATGATTGAAAATGCGTTAGATGTATGCAACATATAACATGTGATTAGAGACAATAAACATACAGAGATAATGAATGTGAGCTTCATGGACGTTCATTTGCCAGTTTCAGAACCTCCCGGCGCATCTAGGACGACTGCGCCGCAAGCGCCGACGGCGCCGACGGCTTCTGACATCGCGCCGATTTTTCCGACGCATATGTCAAACGGACCATTTTCTGATTTCCTCGGCGACGTGTAGCACCGGGCGCGAGGCCCGGAAAATAAACTACTATGTCAGGGAAGCTCGGGTTGTCAGTTGCCGAATGACTTCTCTTTTCGAGAAGCAGAGCATCCAAGGAGCGGTCTCTCGAGGCGGAGCCCGGACCCATGGGAGCATACTCCCATGCTCTCCGGGAATTCCCGTCCCCGTCTTCCGCGGCGGACCCCGGATTCAATCGCGGGACAGGTTTCCCATGTTCTCTTTTGAGAACGAGAGACTCCGAGGAACAATCCTATGGGACGAACCCCGGATTCTATTGGGAATGGGTTCCCATGCCCTCTCGACATATATAGCAGAAACCTTCATACCTCGGAATGACACGAACCTTTATTTCAAAGTAGAAACAAAAAAATAATTTGCACAAAAAGTTTGGGGGGTGGCGACCAAAAGCGGGGGGGTCCGCGCACCCCCCGGTAGATATTTATACTTGTGGGTCGGTCCCGAAGATGACGGACCATGCCCATGTTCATGGGAATTTTTTCTCATTATGTCATGGCGAATCCCGTCGGAAATTCCCCTGCTCACGAAAAAACTAATACCTAAAAAAGTAATTGTGATACAAAAGAACTTTGGTAATAAAAGTGGTGAGGAATCAAATTCTCCATCTGCTCAGTTCAGTCCGCTACACATATAAATAATTCTTCAAATCTTATTGAATGAAACGTCTTTTATTCAATAATGTAAAAGATAAAATAATAAATTCAATTCAAATGGTTTGGAAAGGTGCGCCCTCGCATTTGAATTTTAGAAATAAAAACCTTTCGCAAATGGCATCAGTAACAAAAATGTTCACGCATTTTTAGAAACTCCGAAAAGTGAAATATTTTCCTGAGAAAATATTCCCACGAAAAGGCTTTTCCCCGAGCGGCGGGTCCCGTACTCAAATATATTTTCACTTTTATGTTATAATTTTTTTTCCAAAACTGGAAACAAAATTCCGTCATGACAGTTGTTCATCGTTTATAAAGCTCTATATTTGCGTATCAAAAGAACAGTATTTTAGTTATATATTATCATACTTCTTCACTTATGCGTACATCAATATTGCGGCTCTTCGCGCATGCATAGTTCTTCCCAAAAACATGCGCATTATATCTGGAATTAAAGACAATGTTTTTCTCTTTACAATGATGTAAAAATTATAAAAATCGGACTTGCGGTTCAAAAGTTATGAAGTGCGAAAATTATACCTTTTGGCGCGGCGCTTTGCGCATGCAGAGTTCTTCCCGAAAACATGCGCATTATACATGGAATTGAAGACAATGTTTTTCTCTTTACAATGATGTAAAAATTATAAAAATCGGACTTGCGGTTCACAAGTTATAAAGCCCGTAATGATGGTATATGCTAAGAGCGCCACTTATTCAAAGCCGAATATCACCTTCTGCGCGACACCTGGCGCATCAAAAGTTATTGCCGAAAATACACGTATTTTATATGGAATTGAAGACAATTCTTTTATCTATATACTGATAAAAAAATTATGAAAATATCCCAAGTAGTTTCTTAGAAATAGAGCGCCGAGGCATGTTGGGGTAAATGCGCCACATGTATCAAAATTCAAAAGTGCGAAAGTCGGCTATCTCTGTGCGATTGCTGTATTTTCAGTTATGTTAGCGCAATTGCGATTTTTATATGGGAATAAAGGCCATTCTTTCCTCTTTATTTTGGTATAAAAAAAAATGAAAACAACCAATTGGTTCATATGATACGAAGTGCGAGAGAAAGGTAGCTTATCGCAATATCTTCCCGTAATTAGAAGCTATCTGCCCATGTGGCGAGATGCGAGACAGATAAGCATAGGCTATCTGCCCATGTGGCGGGATGCGAGACAGATAAGCCTGTACGGGCCTATCTCACCCCGGGGCAGTGCAGACACTTAGGTGCTAATTAGCCGCCGGGCAGTGTAGCCATCGGAGCGAAGCAGGACAAAATTGGCCTTTTGTAAAGCTAATTATCGATGCGTTACGGGTCAACAATGCACACGCAAATTGGTGTGAATTTTGCTGGACGTTCTGACCAGACACTGAAGAAAGTTTTATTCTCATTGCGGGCTGCGAGGCATAAATACAGCCATTCTCATGCAGCGAGTCGCGGAAACAATCGACTCGGGACCCGGTATGGAGGCTAGCCCAGTACATAGACAGGCGTGAATTCTTCTAAGTAAGCGATCCGGGATCCGTACTGGAGTACCTACGAATCGCTTATAGCCCGCCCGGATTATTCCGTCGCCCGCATGTTAAGGGTTAACAAACTATTAACATCATCATCATCACACGCAGCACATAGAGAGGCCCTATCGTCATGACAACTTATATAATCCCTGACAAACGTGATAAACTCTTCATCAATAACAGCATGTTCAATATTAAGAACAGATTTAAAATAATCGACCCACGACGAACAATCAATGGATGGGGAAGTACTCATAAAATTCTTATTAAAGGTTTTAACATAACTCCAAAAGGATCTGGCATTATTGCTTTGATACTTCACAAGCAAGTCATTAGTAACATTTGAGTAGTAAAGTTCTTTCCGGTGACGACATAACTCTCTAAATTTGTTTCGAGCAGTATGGAATAAAGATATATAGCCAAGGTCACCCGTTGTTCTGAATCTGTCCAAGAGGTAATATTTTTCACGTTTTAAGTTTTCACAGTCTTTATCAAACCATACTGCACTGATGTGACTTTTAACAGAGTTACTATTAACACAGGGTGTCATACCACAGCTTCCAGCTGACGACTCTATACACTTTATCAGTTTACGGCCAGCAAGAGAGGGACTCTGGTCTGCTATGTCCTTAAAATCCTTGATAGGGATATGACTTAATTCTTCACTCAATCTGTCATGAAAAGCCTCTGCACGTTCTGGACGCCATACTAGTCTTCTGATAGGAGCAGTGTTAGTACATACTGTAGGTGAATCTGCTGATATGTAACTATCGTTTAACTTTAACGTGCAAGTGATAGGAAAATGATCCGACTCCGATCTAGTTATAACACTAAAGTTCACAATTCGTGGAAATAAGTCAGTTGAGCACAGTGAATAATCAACAAGACTTGCACCATTTTTTACATAACATGTAAAAGCACCAAGTGGGTCATCGTTAAATCTGCCGTTCAGAATGTGAACCCCGTGTGAACAACACAGGTTAATCAGATCCTTCCCATAGGAGTTTATTTCCTTATCTTGAGTCGAACGTGGAACTTCGAAGTTATCAATGATATTGTCAATATCATTCAGCTCAGGGATATGCTCGTGTGATCCTGATATAGAATAATCCGTTAACTGACCAGTGCGGGCATTAAAGTCCCCACTTATTAGAATGTCACAGTCACCATATTTTGATCGAAGTTCGATGATAGCTTTATCAATATATTGTACACCTTTAAATTCACGCGTGTCGCTCATTATTGAAGAGTTTTCAGGGTGTACATAAACAAATCCTAAAATCAGTTCCCTTCCTTGACCAGTGAATAATGCATCAAAAACAAGGAATATACAGTCACTGTAGGTCATGTATACCTTAATAATGTGAACAGTAAGTGACTTTGGTACTAGCACTCCAACGCCGCCTCGATTGTTATACGTTCTGAAATTCACATGACAATGATGATCTGGGAATGCATTGTTTATATCAGTTATTTTACAATTACTCCATATTTCTGAGAAGCTGATAATATTGTAAGACAAGCAGAATTGGACGAAATCAACGTTGGAAAGTTTTGTGGAAAGTCCATGGATATTCCAGTTGAGAATTGTGATAACATGTTCTAACGCAGACCGGCCACGTCCTTATTTGCGTCTAGTCTGCAGTGACTCCTCTGTACGATGCCGACTTATATTCTCAGCAGAGTCAGTATCCAAGTTCCATGTTACCGTCTCACCATCATCAAACACCAACTTGTCGAACTTCAGACGACATTTCCTCCCTTTACCCCTCTCGATATCCATAATAGACTTTAGCTTCTTTCTTTTCGATCTGACTAAAAGCGAGAAATCTTCAGACAATCCAAACCCAGAATCCTTCAGAGATCTTGCCTTATTCCAGACTAAATCTCGGTCACAGTAACTAAGAAACTTGACGATGATTGATTGTCCGCGATTCACACGATGGGCTGTTCAATAGTAATTGCCGAATCATCAATGTCCATTTTAGATTGCAATACATCGCGAACAAGCTTTTCACAGTCTTGCCAACTTTCATTGTGCTTAACCTTTGGTACGCCGTGAAACAACAAATTATTTCGCCTACTTTGGTTCTCCATACTGTCAAGCTTGTCATGCATCCTGTATCAGATTGAGATGACTCCTGAAAACAGTGCTACTGATAATTTGTCTAGAGCTGAAGCACTCAACAGACAACAAAGGTTCTAACAGTTTTTAGAAGGTGTAACTAAATAGGCTATAATTTCAACAAGGTAAGAATTGTCAAAATTCTGTTATTAAAGTGTATTGCAAAACGTGAACTTCTACCGTTATCAAGGTCATGATAATTAAATTCAACTACATGTAATAATTATTTTAATGATGTTATTTTGAAATTTTGTCATTCTTTACAGGTATGGATGACATTCTTCCAAACAAAAAGCCTTACATACCTCAGATCAAACAGGTTGGTGTAATAAAGTTTTATTTCATGCAATCGTGAAACCGCACATTGAGCTTCAGTTTGAGACGTATTTTTCCGTACAGGATCCTGCTTCTGGTACTTATTCGTCTTCGAACAGAACAAAAAATTCAACAAATAGAAAATCAAAACAAAGTTTCGTCTTGTTATGATGAATACAAGTGTAAAATTCTTTTTTAAAGTTTGAAATAATAGATAACAATTTATGATATTAAACTGCAAAAATGGTATGTGGTATACACTGGAATATACAATTTGATGCATGGTGAACAAACCAAACAATGGCTGCAGTTCCATTTCATCCTTTACATCATGTGAAAGTGTCAATGGGGTTGTGTTAATCTGATCTTTTAACTCTTAATTACGAATATTGTAGCTTGTTTCAGCCAATCGAAGGGGCCACCCATACTTTATCCCACAATTAAGTTTTTTAAGAAGATGTCATTGAACTTCAAAAACAATGTTAGAACTAGAAGAAAATTATAAAATAATTTTAACAGGCTCTTTTAAGATATAATTCTGTATAATTACCTGTATTTTGATAAGCATTTAATGTTATCTTTTTTGCCTGCCAGCCTAGCCTGGTAGCCTATATCTTAAAGGGGCAGTAGCATATTTTTTCTCTGAAATAAGTCGATGAAATGTATTTGAAAAATAATGTTTAATAGTAAAACACCCTTCTCTCTTCGGAAAATCAAGTTTAAAATGAGTGTACATGGTTCCGTAAAGCCATGGAAATTATTTTTGTCATTCGAAATAATAAATTGTGTTCACAATAAAATGGCCACTGTGAAATTTTAGCTTTATACGCAACGCCATTATTGCCACTACGGACAATTGGTTTGTTTAATAAATGCTTCATCCTCTAAAGTAAATATACATGACATAAACTATCGTTTTAAATGGGAAGTTTGAAAAAATAAAATTTGCAAAAAACATGCTACTGCCCCTTTAACAGGGGCTAATATCTGATTATTCTCTGTAGTTACTTTTTGATTCCTGTAAAGTGGCCACTCAGAGTAGTTTCTCATCAATTGATTGAATTTCACATTGTCAAATGCATTATTTTGATACTTTATTTACAGAAAGTGACTGTTTTGATCGGCAAGCCACTAGACTTCAAAGAAGAATTAGAAAAACTCAGGGAATTAAAGAAAACACCAGTATGCCATAAGTTTTATCTCATATTGAATCATTGATAGAGACATGTGGATATGTCATCACATTTCAATCAATATCCAGTCATTAGGATAAGACCTTACCTGACACTCTTGCCTTGCTACACATGATAAATAGAGGATATCTGTCTTTCCTTGACAAATACCATGTTTATCTCATTGAGTGAGGTAGAAAAGTAGATATTTCACGAGTGGTGCAGCCACGAGTGAAATATATTAACTTTTCTACCTCACGAGATGAGATAAACATGGTATTTGTCAAGGAAAACAGATATTCTATTTATTATATAATTTTGTCTGTGTTTTACGTTCAGTTGGAGTGATTTCAACGGCAAACGTACAACCTTCGCAAGCTGACAATATGACGTCATTACATTGTCCCGATGACGTCACGCAAGTGGTGATAAAGTTTATTGTCACTCAGTAGAGTGGTGATAAAGGTTATCACCACTGTAGCTTGATAGAGGGTTTATTTCACTGATAGAACCGAGTATCTCACTCAAAATTATGTAATAAATAGAAAAATTCTGTTTATCTCCTCTCCCTGACCTGAGGTAGAAAAGTTGCTCAAGATCATATTTACTCTGTTGATGATAAACATGGTATTTATCAAATAAAAACAGATATAAGTATTATACTCGTGTAAAATTGCTATTGCATATATCACACTGCAGTATCTTCAATGTGCAAGAACTGTAGCCCTAAAAACTATTTGTCTATATAATATAATTATATATATATAATTATATATATATAATTGCAAATGTATCTTATATGTTAGATGGAATAGAATTTACTTAAGAAAAAGAAGATTATTTAGGAACAATACAAATGATTTTTTTTGGCTTTCTTTGCAGAGAGAGATACGTAAAAGACTAACAGATTTAATCCAGGACGAACTGGCGACTCTGAAGGTGAAGGCGGAAACATTACACAAGCAGCATCTACAGGGATCCAGATAGTGTCTGGCAGCTTCAACATGTGCCAAATGTGTGAATCTAGTGAATGAGTGCTCTGTATGCTTGTCATGTGTATAATGTGAAATAAAATTGTGTATAATTTCAAATAGATAGTGTTTAAAAACATTTGAAGACAAAAGAGGTTAAAATATGTTAAATATCAATAAGTCACAAATTTAAAACAGCATTTTAGATCCGTAGTGCATATTTGAACAAAGCTCCTCTAGTTGCATGGGCGCTCTTAACCCATACTGCCCAACAAACTTTAGAATAACCTACAATGATAACTGTTTTGGTTGGGCCTCTATATTCCTGGGGAGTCCTGAATCAAGATAGTTATCCTTTTAGATTTTTCTGAAGTTTGTAGTGCAGTAGATGTAGCATTGAGCAACGATTACTTTACGCTAACGGAGCTCTGCGGAATGTGCCCAGGACCAACTTGCACAATGGCCACTCTAAAGGTCCCCTTAGCTGATGAGTATAACTTTGAGTTAAGAGCACATTTGGCTAAAGGAGCTTTATGGAAATGGGCCGGGGCCTTCTTTTCACAAAGCACTAAGGTGATTGTAAGTCACTAAGTAAGTTACTTTACTGCAATGTTAAAGAATTGGAGTTAAGGTAAACCTTAATAAAGGTAGCTTTGTAAAAGAAGGCCCAGGTCTATTAGGCCCATTTGACTTCTCTTTGGAAACCGCTGTCGTTACAACTTTGACGGAAGGTATCTAGAACTTCAACATAAGAGATACTGATCCTGAAATATGAGTATGACAAGGTGACCCATAAAGACCAGTTCAGATTGTTCAAAACTAGTATGTATAAGATATTTAAAATCTCCACAATAACATCTTTGTGTATTAATAATAATTATTTTTCTTTTAAAGGTACATTCATTGACTTGTGTTGTTTGGGGTCACACATGCCAAACGTTATAAATTGTGTTATCGAGAAGTACTGACTGTTGCCGAAAATTGTCATTTTGATCTCAGTTGACACAGTATATGGACGATATAAAGGTAAAAATATCGATTTCTGATCGAAAAACGGACAATTTACCGCCTGTGGCGATTAGTCAAACGTAGTTTTGGAAACTTATTTACAACAGACTAAGAGAAAACTTTAACTTGATAATGTTTAAAAGGTCTTATAACTACTGTGCAGGTAAATGGAACGTGAAGTTTTGGTTTCTGCACAAGTATAATGATGTTCCTCGATTTAAATTGGAATAAAAGTAATGTTTATATATTGGCGATTGGGGATGAATATTCAAGTTGAGTGAAATTATTTGAACTGATATCAGCACATATTGTATGTTGGCATGTATTAAAGCCAAATCAAATTTTATGAAACACAATGGATGCACCTTTAAAAATTAAGTATGACATATTAGTGGAATTTATCAATAATAATTTTTGAATTTATGTTAAAGACAAACATTGGTCTATATTTAATCTGGTGTTTCAAAACTTACCTTTGAATCATTGAAATTATTATGTTCATATTGTGTGTGGATAAAAATGTTTTGTACAAATCAAATATTAAATATATACAAAAAGAAATGTTTTTTTCCTTCATTTTTTAGCTCATCAGGCCTGAAAGGCCCGATGGGCTTATGGCATAGCAGGGTGTCCTGCGTCCGTCCATCCGTCGCTTTTTCGACTTCTTCTCCAGAACATATAATTCCAGAGAGGTGAAATTTTATGTGCAGATGGGGATTCTAAATTGTAGATTTGGGGACCCTGGGGCCCAAATAAGGTCCTTGCAGGCCATAACCTAAAAACCTATTTTCATCTTCTCAAGGACAAAAATACCTAGAAGACTGAAATGGTATGTGCAGAGTTTTTAGCCAATGGAGATTCTAAATTGTAGATTTGGTGACCCTGTGGCCCCAAATAAGGGCCTCACAGGCCATGAATGTATTTTCATCTTCTCCAGAAAGAAAAGACCTTAAGAAGGCTGTAATAATAAATATTGATTACAGACTCTTCAGCCAATGGAAATTCTAAATTGTAGATTTGGTGACATGTGGCCCCCAAATAAGGGCCTCACGGGCCATGACCTAAAAATCTATTTCAGTCTTTTTCATCATTAAACAATATAAACCCTGATGAGCTACAGAGCCCATGGCTTTTTTTGTCATCTTTAAAAAGAACTTTTCTGGGTAAAGGCTAACAAATATAGGATGAAGATATAAAAACAACATCTCTTGTGATACATTGTTAAGAAGGATGGCGGGAGTCTGATGGTGGTGGTTACTGCCAGTCTGATTAAAATCGACGGTTTTCCAAAAAATAAAAATTGCAAAATAGTGCATCTACCAGGATACAAACTCATAACCTTCGGAGATTTCCTCACAAGACCGTCTAACAGCCCCTATGTTTGCATGTTCTGATGCTACAATGTTATTGCAGTCATCCTTGTGTTTCACTGCAGGTACAGTTGCAGGAACAATGTCTGCAATGCATAAACAGTACATGCGGTAAAACATATGTTGGCGAAACCAAATGACACTTTGGCAAATATATTATAGAGCACTTCCCCATAGAAAATATCACATGCTTATTTTCATATTACATATAGAAATATGTGAAATATAAGGCATAACTGAAATGATCTACATAGCACTCGAATACCGGTAATGATAATCGACTGAAGAAGTGTAAACTGTTAAATTAATATGTTCAAAATCATTCTGAGTGGCCGGAGTACAGGAATGATAAACACTTTGAGTAATCTGGGACTGGGCGTACAAGGCTGTCTCCTCATTGGTCGGTTTGGGAGCTCTCCGACTACCTCGTCAAGGCTGTCTCCTCATTGGTCGGTTTGGGAGCTCTCCGACTACCTCGTCAAGGCTGTCTCCTCATTGGTCGGTTTGGGAGCTCTCCGACTACCTCGTCAAGGCTGTCTCCTCATTGGTCGGTTTGGGAGCTCTCCGACTACCTCGTCAAGGCTGTCTCCTCATTGGTCGGTTTGGGAGCTCTCCGACTACCTCGTCAAGGCTGAGCAATATTATCACAATGCCACATTTAGTAAAAAGCGTTTCAATCTTTTGAAAAATAATATTAGTCAAAATGATAAGTTAACTTTGATGGCATATATTTAGAAAATAATTTTGTAACAAGTTAAGATGGTAACTATGCCTAAAAAAAGATATATGAATAAATTTTCCCTAAACATTTGTTGGTGCAATATATTGCGATATGAAAAATCGTATTGCAACAATTGTATTGCACAATCTGTATTGCAATTACCATCTTAACTTGTTACAAAATTCTTTTGGGGTGTAACTGTATGACAAATGTTTTCTAAATATATGCCATCATAGTTAACTTATCATTTAGACTAATACTATTTTTCAAAAGATTTGAAACGCTTTTTACTAAATGTGTAATGTTTAAACTGCAAACAGAAGTATAAAGTTTGAATGTAGAGTTCACTCAATATATTGCAATACGGATTGCAATAAAGCTTGTAAGTATTGCAAAACATCGCAATACGAATTTAGTGCAATATACCCTATACCTCCTACACAATATCTGTCACCGCTGTCCTTCAAGTTTTCATCATGAGAACCTGTGTCTTCATCTTCTTCATCAGTCCCAGTAGGGTATGTCCCTTTTGAGAAAGAAATCGGACATCATCATCAGGATTCTGAAATGGTTAATGAAGTCATACCATTCTTCATCACCTCTGTTACATTACAACTGTTAATTTAAGACCAATGAAGATTCTGATTCTGAGCAAGCAGTGAGGTTGTTTCAAGTGTGTTTGAGTGTTCCTGTACGTTGAGGGAAGAGTTCCTTAAACTATATGATGCACTCATAACAATACTGAGTTATTTTATAGCTAAAAAGAAAGAGGGTTTTTGATTGGATAAAAATTAGGACCAAATCCGTGTTACAAATTTTCATCACCAGAGATGTTTGGGGAAGCCATTGATGTCAGCGTATTGTAAAGGTGTTTATGTAGGAAGAAATAAGTTGAGTAACCTTCGTGAGCAAAGCAAGGCAAAGTAGAAACCTCTTTTTCAAGAAAGAGAATTTTATTTTACAAATATGATACATTTCCAAGTATAGTTAAAGTACCAGGAACCTCGAGGGGGTACGTTTTGCAGAAATGATTATGACATCAGTTAAGAAAATAACACTTCCGCTTCATTTTGTTCAAATCAAATAGGAAATAGTTTAAAATTAGCTTTTTAAATGTAAAGAATGAGGATTAACATGCAACTAATTTGCTTAGGCCTACAGGTTTTAAATTTGGTGACTGGCGTGGGCAATGTCTTATTATTTAATGTGTTAAAGGTGCATCCATTTTGTTTCATAAAATTTTATTTGCCTTTAATACATTCCAACATACAATATGTGCTGATATCAGTTCAAATAATTTCACTCAACTTGCATATGCATCCCCAATCGCCAAATATATCATCATTACTAGTTTCCAATTAAAATCGAGGAATATCGTTATGCTTGTGCAGAAACCGAAACGAAACGTTCCATTTACATGCACAGTAGTTATAGGACCTATTAAACATTATAAACTTAAGTCTTCTTTTAGTCTGCTGTAAATAAGTTTCCAAAATTACGTTTGTCTAATTGATGCCTGCCACACACGCAATGCATTGTCCGATTTTCGATCAGAAATCGATACTTTTACCTTTATATCCTCGGTATACTGAGTCCACTAAGATCAAAATGGCATTTTTTCAGCAAAAGTCAGTACTTCTCGATAAAATCACACAATTTATAACGTTTAGCATATGTGACCATAAACCACATAATGGATGTCCCTTTCATATTTTCCTGAGGTTTCCACTGTTCTCAAACTATAAAGAAGAGTCTTCAACAGTTGGATTGCCTGTATTCTATCAGGGCCGTGTTCAAGAGAGGTTTAAATCGCTCAATTAGCCATTACTTTTAAACCTCTCTTGAACGCGATTGCTCAATGTAGCGCTACATAGCAAAGCGAGCGAATTTTGAGGTTTTGCACCGTATCGTTCAGGAGAGAATGAGCATTGAGCAATCAATGAGCGATTGTAAACGCTCGCTGTAATGGAACGGAACCCAGATGTACTATGAAGATTGGAAATAATGAGGCCAATCACTTGACATGCGGTAAAAACTGTAAAATAACAAACAGAATGATAAGTTTAAGTTTATGGACATTAAATGAGCATAATTATACTTTGGGGTACACTAGGATTACATTTGGAATAATTAACTGGTTTACTTTTAATATCATATGATATATATAATCTAAAAATATGTGTGAAAGTACAAAATTGAGTGGTCTAAGGGAAGTAACTCTAGGGAAGAGCACGTAAAATCTTATAGGTCAGCATTACACGATATGATGACGTTTCTCTTGCTTTAAAAACTCTTTCATTTCCGTTTTGGTGATAAACCAGGAAAAATCGCTGGTTTTAAAGAAAATCGAGTTATCTCATATAAAACCCAACAATGTGACTAGGTCGAGAGGCTCTACCTGCAACCCCACTGGATAGTTCAGATAATCTAAACGTCGGTTTATGTGCGATGACTGCGCACCAGCATGCTAGACGTCTTCCTACGTCGACGTCTAGGATCCCAAGCCTATTTTATCATCAGCAGCTTCCGATGCGATTCTTGATCGGAAGGCTTTTTTCACCTTCAAACAGTTCTGACTCGATAAATACGAAATACCTGGTGTAAATCGGCACACGGATCGAAAGATCAACCCTTTAGTTACTACATCCGACCGTTGTTTTACTGAAGAAAATTTTTCTCAATATTCAGCAACATTTAATTCAAAGCTACCCCCTTCTTTTCAGATGTCATGACCTAGAAATCGAAATTGCGGAACGGTTCAGAAACGAACCGGAATTCAGTTACAGTGATCGCGGCATCTCCGGGTTCTTTTATGTATTCACTTGTTTCAAACACAGCAACAGGACATATTAAGTCATTCTTCTTTGTATCATATTGCTATTATTGACATTGATGTTTGCCAAAGCCGTTTATCATCAAAGAAATTTCGTTTCAGTACATATAAACTTTTTTTTCACATGTTGATTTTCCTGTTTTATTTTCACTAGACTACGACATTCAATATATCTTAACCTTCATTTGTCAGCTCTCTCATTTCTGTTAATTTATAATTCAAATACTTAGTAAAAGCCTGTTATATCAAAATAAAGATGATACTTTGTTTTAGTGATATCAAAGTACGATGTACAATTAATTATTTGTATATGTGCAGAAACCGAACCATTGCAAATTTTTTTTATTACGAAGTCATTATAATCGTTGTAATACGTAATTGTCTACAAAATTAACTGCTGTCAAATAGAGACTGGCAGAAAAGAAGACACATGGCATATGCTGCAAATTACGATGACTATTTCTAACATAAAAAGGGATGTCGACAGTAAAAAATAAGTCATATATCGCTCATCCAATGATAGAGATGTATGATCGTTTTTATTGAAAATATTTTTTTCTAAACTCAACTTTTGCCACTTTTATTTCCATACAATCGGCTATAGAGAATTATTAAATTAAATTATTAAATTAGCTGGTTATTCTATATGAATAATCATATTTAAGAAGTATATATTAATGTTTCAGGGGATGTCTTAAATATCAACTCCTGTAAATCGATTGATTGGTAGATCCGAAAAAGTCCCTCACTACGTAAAGCACAGTTTATGTGATTGATAGTTTGATATACCGGGTATATAAATTTGAGGTGAATCTGATCAAATCAATTGACATATTTTTTCAAATGTGTCTATGATATGTGAGATCGTTTTTATTACGAAATTCCATAAAAGGATCCGATCGTTGTTGTATTTTTGGTGAATATTTTTTAATAAGTAGTAAATGAAGAAATCTGGTAAGTATATGATTCTATTCAATTTACAAATACACCACATATTAAAAAAACACGAATTTGGATATCAACCTCGATTAACAAATGTATATGAGAAGATATAACGGCAAGTTGCGGTCAATGGGTAATAGTACTTTAGAAACAAACACATACTGTTTTAGCTTATATATTTATATCACACTTTAAACAAATCACGATCAAACGTAAGATAAATTGGTTTGTCTATTATCATTTTTATGAAAGTCACTAATATCCAAATTTCAAGTTCATATTTGCGTCTTAATTGTTCAAATACGTTGTTGTTGTTTTGCGTAATAAGAAATATGATAACTCATACCTACTTCATTTTTAATATTTTTATAGTATAAATTAACACAAATCAACTATTGTTATCTAAGCTCTCAAAATGAAACATCGTATTGAAATAAAAATCGGCAAGGAAAGAATCAAACTTAAATATTTATAACAGCCCATTGGTTTTGGAGGTAATGAAGACGCAATGACCTGTGGACATGAAAGAGTATATGATATATATGCCATGACTATTTTCAAAGTGTGATTCTCTTTTTCTTTAAAAACAAAATAAAAAGGAAAAACAGAAACCAAATTTGAAAAAAGAAAATAATTTGAATTTGTTACTTCAAGAATGCATTGCAATTAGGCCTAACAAAAGAAAAAGGTCAATGATTAAACATAGTTATTAGCAAACAAAATTATTGTTTCAGCAATAAAGAATAATGTTGTTGCTTTGATGGGAATAAAACGTGAAATTATCGTTCAAAACACGCAAATGTTTGCATTCACTAATCGATTGCGATCCCTGT
Organism: Gibbula magus; assembly: GCA_936450465.1. Lineage (NCBI taxonomy): Eukaryota > Metazoa > Mollusca > Gastropoda > Trochida > Trochidae > Gibbula > Gibbula magus. The sequence goes on from OW388296.1 coordinate 34,312,162, forward strand.
GACTGAATTTCGGTTCGTTTCTGAACCGTTCCACAATTTCACTTTCGAGGTCATGACCCAAGATGGCGTCTGTCAAGTCGTTTGAAGAAAGGGGGGTAGCGACGAATTAAATGTTGCTGAAAATTAAAGAATTTTTTTTAAGGTGAGACAGCGATCGGAAATTGTAACCAAAGGGTTCATCTTTCGATCCGTGTGCCGATTTATGTCAGATGATTCGTATTTATTGACGTAGAAATAAAAACACCACGGGAGATAATACCGCCAGCCCTCTGCTGATGATAAAATAGGCTTGAGACTCTAAACGTTGGGTGCGCAGTCATCGCACATAAACCGACGTTTAGATTATCTGAACTAGGAAGACGTCTAGCATGCTGGACTACCCCACTGGATAGTATTAGTAATTTAGTATGCGGCTCGCTGTGTGAGGTAGAGCATTCGGACGACAGAGGTTTCGGTCTACAATGTGACCTGATAGGCTGTATACATTATATTGAACAATGAATACTAATTTACGTCAAATCCGCTAGCCCATGTATAAAGAATAACATCTTCATGTGTTCTTTCCCATTTTAAATATAAGCATTTTCACAACTTCCGAAGAACTGATCATCCTGGTCCCCGTGCTTAGTTGCGCTGCGATTTACGTCGGAGCGAAGCGCAATTGAGGCAGGCAACCTGTTAACAACCCAGCGTAGCAACCGCTACTTCCGGTCAGGGTCGTGATGATCGTGACAAATATATTCAATTGATAACATGTTTATCATCACGCTCACAACACCTTTTCATATTTTCAGAGCTGTTACATCAATTCTAAAACTTTCTGAATATCGAATGCACTGGATAAGCAAATAACTTTAAGCCAGTTCCACAAATGTAGACATGGCACATTAAGTTCAAAACCGGATATCAATTTTGGCATGCGCAGTTTCCAATAGTTACATTCTGTTCAGTCGTCCATGACAGAACTTGTGCAAGCGCCAACATTCGAAATGGAGGGAAATATGCCGGAAAAGTTACTTCTTTTCAATGGCCAGTCCGATTTAACGTAAATATGAATTGTTTAATGTACTGTGGTACATTCTAAGGGAACTTTTTATGTATAGACATTGATAAATTGTTTAAAATCCAAGTCAAAATCTGTGTAATTGTGTTTGCGGCGAAACAGCATTACAAAAGTGATCAAAATTTAGAGCATTTAGTATTTTTATTTTATGTTTTCGGTTAATTACCATACTAAAGTCTTGTTAATTGTTTATATTAAGTTAACACAGGTTCTCTTTTCAACAAAACACGGACTTGAAATCCCATATTCTCAACTAGATATAGACTAGTTTTTACTGAAAAAAAGGCTTCTTTAGTGATATATGCTTTATGAGCCTTACTATTATTTGTCATGTAGATGTTATTTTTATTCATCTTTCAAGGAAAGCATAGAACCATACTGTTTGTGTAATATTTTCAGTTTCCTTGAGTTGAAGACCTGGAGATCCTTCCTGTGCAGTATGATTGGAGCGAACAAGGCTTATGTTGATCATCTCACTGAGGCTACTGATGGTCTCAAGATGTTCTCAGAATTCTGTGAGTTGACAACCGAGATATAAGCAGTAATGCAGTTTTCAAAATTAAAATCAACTGTAAAAAAATGGAGGATTTATATTGTTGGTCAAAATAGTGTGTTTTTCTCATTGAAAAATCCACAAAAAATAGGAGACACTCACCCTTTTTAAAGTAAGTTTATAATATATTTATTTTCTATTTTCCAGGTAAAGTGTACAATACAGGAACAGGCAAGTATTCACAGCCACATGCGGAGAGAGTTAGTGGATTGGTGGAGAAAATGACCGACTTCCACAAAGAGGTTTTCGGAGACTTCAAGAAGTACACCAACCCAGAGGGACCATTTGCTGACGTGTTTAAGTGAGTTGGGATGATCTTTTAGAACAGTATTTATTCATGAAATTATTAGATAATCTGCAAATACTTTAAAAAATGGAAATGTTTTTCAACTGTTATAATAAAGTTTTATTATCATTTTGCATCTAATGTTTCAAATTCATCATTGTTCTAATAGAGAGATCCATTACAATTATATATTAATTTTACCTACAAATATTTAGGTCCACTGATGAAGAGTTTAAACGACTCAAGACAAAATCAACCATTCAGTTCAAGGAACATAAGAAAATGGAGAAAGAGACAGTAACTGCTTACAAGGTGAGAGAAATTGTTGTTATGATGATAAATACTTAAAATATATTATATCTTAATTCTCTTAATTTCATCATAATGTTATTGCTGATTTGTTTTACATACAAAGAGACGCTTCAGGGTACCCATATTTACATCAATTTGATTTTCATATTGACATATAAAATATGAATTGATTTAAAATTCTTATTCCACAATATTGTCCTGATTTCAGAGTTACATGAAAGCTATTAAGAGGAAGACTGAAGGTGGAATGAAGTCCCATTTGTCAGAGGAACAGCTGAGACATGACAAGCGGTGGAAGAAACTGGACAGAAAACAGAACCTTGCTTACTCCATGTACAAAACCTCTTTTGGGAATGAATCCAGACACAGGAAAGATCTTGAGCAGGTTAGTTGTAGACTTTGTTGCTTGAAATATCAGTGTCCCCCGTCCAGTCAAACATCAACTTGCCCCAGAAGGCATAACTCACACCAGTCTCCATCACTGGCTAATTTAAGCTTTGCTGTATTTTGTTGCCTTTTCTGTACCAGAGATTTCCAAATGCTTATACACTGACACGGCAAAAGGTAAGGAAATGTAGCAAGGCTAAAACTAGCCAGAGATAGAGAGAAGTTATGCCTTTCAGGGGAAAGGATCACATTAAAGTGAAAAGGTCATTTTCGAAAACAGAAATGTTTTTTCTGAAACCTTAATTTTGCAAGTTAAAGTATTATCAATGCCAAGGCAAAATTCTAATTCCTGTGGACATCTTGTTTCAGCAAACTGAGGAGCTGAAGAAGGAGTTTCTAAACCAGGAGAAACGTCAGCTGGACATCATGTTCTCTCTCATCAACAAGAGTCTCAGCAAACTACACAAACTAGCTCCACGGGGACTTGAGTAAGTAACTCAAACTTGAGCAGTCACAAAAACACGCAAGACCAACTTGTAATGAAAATGCATTCAAGGGCAGATGAAGAGGGGGATTTGAACCATTTTTAAGTGAAAATTGATGGACCCCTCGCAGTGTTGTTCCTAGAGAGGGTCCTAGGGACATTTGCCAACCTTTTTGGCTTACCGGTAGTGTCCCTTAAATTTGCAGAAGTAGGATTCTTTTACCATTGCAAAGGGTCCCATTTGTTCAGAATTGGCCTAAATGACCCCCTCAGCAGATCACCTAGGAACAACACTGCCTTGTGTGAAAGTCCACCACCTCCTCGCCCACTTCAATATGTGAACCCACTTTTCAAAATTACTGGATGGGCCTGTGGCATTGTTATGTACACAATATAATAATTCATATAAAACAGAAAGGAGTTAAGAGATCTGTGTTGTGTTTCAGGGAGGATCTCAACTTTGAGGCGGAGAACCAGCGGACTCGGAACATGGCCAGGAAGAACTGGGACGCTTATTTGAAGGAGCACACATTCCCAGAGAGACAAGTGAGTGTCAAAGATGTATTTAGCATAGATCCATCGTTTAATTTGTCTTAAGAATAATTGTCTTCCCAAAACCAAAATGATTAGAGTGACCCACCATAACTTATTTCTCTATGGGATAACTACTTCAGACTATTTTCTGGTGCAAAAAGGTTTAATTTCTTTTGACGTTTCTGTAATTAGAATGTCTCTCCTGATTCTGATGATGATGGTTCTTTTCTTTTCTCAAGGATGGCACACCCAACCCTGGTGACTATGATGAAGATGATGAAGACGAACGATCTGATGAAGCTTCTGATGATGAAGACTCGGAGGACAGCGGTATGGGATATAGCAGACACCGAGATGTACGCAGTCTAAGAGCTCCCAAACTGACCAATGAGGAGACAGGCTTGAATGATGTTCTGAAGGAAATCCTGGCCTCTTTGGACGACAAGCCAGAAGGGTCAAGAGCTGACGGGAGCAAGTCCAGTGTCCAGGACAGAAGGGTCAACTCAGATGACCGCTCTGCTCAGGACATCTCTCGAGTCCAGTCTGATGCCAGGAGGCGCAGACGAGAAGCTAAAGAGGCCAGACAGGACGATATGAACTCACAGGACCGCAAACAACAATCAGGTTAGTTGAGAAAAATGTAGGATAGACAAATTTGAAGCTTTTAGCTATTTCTTAAGTTCATCATTCGATTTTTACCTTTCAATTATTTTGAGGGACAGGTCTGGAATTTTGTTTTTTTTAAATATTTCAACCACTCACTCACCTCACTTAACTTTTCTCATAGATTTGCCTTTGGATCAAGAGTCCTGATGATGCCTCTACTTATAGAAATAAGCATTTAGAGGGTGATGATAACTCTTTGATGTCTATTCCTTGGTTTTGGATGGGGATAACAATGTGTTACTTACCTATTTCCAGAGCGTATCCTCAATCTAGACAACAGCCATGTTGGCAGGAAGGAGAATGTCACAGTGTACGCTCTCAAAGATTGGAAGAAGACGAACTCAGAAGAAATCTCCATCAGAGTTGGTCAGTAATTTTCTCCCATTACTCTCTATTTGATTAACTGAAATTGATCTTGTTTTTTTAAATAATATTGATAACAAAAATCTTCATTGAATTTAATTAAAATGTTTTGTCATAAGTAACATGAACAAGTACTATATAAGTTTATAAAACAAGATTAAAGTACCTGGTACTATTAGAAGGTTAAGCCCTTTAAATTATATTTTAGATGAATACTTGTTTCCCACCTTAATTTGTTCTCAAATGTTTACAGGTATGAAACTGAAGCAGACGAAGGCTGTCAATGACAAGGGGATGGCTTACGGCTACAAGAAAAATAAAGTTGGCTTCAAGAAATATGGATTCTACCCCACTGATCTGGTTACTCTGTCAGTGAAGGATGCTCGCAAACAATAACTGATGATTTATAGAAACCATTTGATGTACATTTGTTGTGCAGATTACATTGAAGACTTTGTACACACTTCTTTGATACATATTGTTGAACAATATCTCATGTTATAAATACTCTCACTTGTATGTTTTTTTCACATTTTTATAGCTTTGAGCGAAACATTTTAAAATCAGAATGTTTACAGGGTAATATTTCTCCAAAAATTTGAAGTGAATATATGCTTTTCAAAGTCATCTCAAATTAAAATACAGTAGTATTACTGATTTGATACTCCAATATTTGAAATTGATTAGTTTAATGCAAAATATCTTGTAAGTGTCAAAATCTTTCTAGTATATACTTTTCCTTATTAATGATACCTTTCTAAGATATTTAAAAGATGATGAACAATTTTGAATTGCATTTCACTTTATGAAACTTACTCTCTGATACTGAATTTTCTGGAAACAATCTTATGAATCTCATGAATATTCATTACTATGTGAAACTAAATAAATATATTAATTATTATAATATTCATAGAGACCTCTTTGATCTCTGTTTGTTTATCTGTAGATCAGAGAAAACTTTGTATGTGGTGACTTAAACAGCAAAAATATTGTTACATTCTTTACAACATTTCTTATGCCAAAACTGCAAAAAAGACTTCATATCATAGTAATTATATTTCGATGTAATGTTTTTAAACAAGCAATCTTGTTTCTTATATAGGGATTATTATCATGCCTGATGACTTTCTCAACAAAAAAAAGCTTTGTTGTCATATCTTTCAGTTTTTTTAATTGAATATGTAACTCATTCTTCACAAGGCATCATTTAAAAATTAACTTATTATGCAAATTATATTCAAATTTTCTATGGAAATATATTTTAAGAATATACAAATGAGTCTTCCACATTGTTTCTATATTTCCTATATAAAAAAAAAAAATCTTTCTAAAGTATCCATTAATCTCATATATTAAGCATGTGAAGTGTACAGAGATTCTCAGATTTATACAACAACATATTTTGTATTTACTTTTTATATATATGTATTTATCTGATATATTATATTGTATTCATTATTGTTGCAAATGCCAGTGCAACCATTTTTTATAATACAAAACTTTGTATGTATGTCATGTATTTTTATACTGTACTAGTTTCATCTACACAGTGCTGGGAGTAGCATCAAGAAGTGATGTGTAAAAAGTGTACAGATAATTTCATCAATCCCAAATTTACTGTTAGCGCAGAAATTTACAGCTCAGCGCAATCAACTGTTCTCATATTTTATTAAATGGTGCTTTTTTATCCCATGTTGAATAAAATGATGCAAACAAGAATTTTGTTTATGAGTGATTTTCTATGTTGGATGATCACTGACTGTGTTATGTTGTCAGTGCTCATTCTCAAGGTCAAAGTTATTCAATACGCAGGTGAGCTGAGGTGAGGTGAGGTGAGGTGAGGTGAGTTAGGGTTTAGCGCCACGATCAAGAGTACATCACATATATCATGGCTGCTGCTATTATTGCATGGAGAAAGCCAGCAACACCATGGTTGACTATACATTGCGACCTAACCAGCGAGCATCAGCTGGAACTAGCGAACCATGGGTAGTACTTTCATTGCACCCAAACCCTAGTAGAACAGTTCTCCACAGCAGACAAAGGATTCGAACCCCGGACCTCTTGTTCCGAAGTTGAAGCGCTAACAACTCTGATATCCTACCCCTCAATACGAATGAAATATTAAACTCAGGAAGACAAAACATGGGCAAATATCAAAGTATTCACAATACTATAACCTCATGTGAATGGTCTGGTGAAGTTTCAAAGGTTGTCATTACACCTCATCAATCAAAAGTTAGGCCAAGGTTAAGTCACATTCGTATTCCTTAAAATGGGATTTCAATTTGACAATTGCTCGATTTTAAATTTCTGAAATCGGCCGATAAATTACTTATATATACGGCTTTTTAAGCAACCGCCTAATTAAGCCCCGGCGGCCAGAATGAAAATCTGCGGCTGTGGCCGTGACATCACTGGAGTAATTTCATAATCGGCGATAGTCATGAGTCAACGTAATTTTGCAACATTTCGATTGTTAAATTCACAAACAAATCTTCAATATAACAACTTCAATTTTCCATCGAATGTTTAGATACTTAAAACTTAAAACTTAAAGGCGCTGTAGCACGTTTTTTGCAAATTTTATTTTTTCAAATTTCTCATTTATAATGATTGTTTATGTCATTTATATTAACTTTAGAGGGTAAAACATCTTATTACACAAACCAATGATCCGTAGTGGTAATAACGGTGTTGCGTATAAAGCCAAAATTGCATGGCGGCCATTTTATTGTGAACACATTTTATTATATTCAAATGACAAAAAAAGTTCCCATGGCTTTACGGAACCATGTACACTCATTTGCAACTTGATTTTCCGAAGAGAGAAGGGTGTTTTACTATTGTTGACATTATTTTTCAAATACATTTCATCGACTTATTTCAGCGAAAAAACGTGCTACAGCGCCTTTAAAAGTCACAAGGTAAATAAATATAGCTATTGGCTCTGTACCTCTCAGTTATTAACTTCATTATCACTAAGGTGAAATCTTACATATACAAAAATTGGACATTGCCCAGTCACAATTTATCATCCACATTGGTCAAGGTATATCAACACAAAATGTAACTATTATAGACCTTCTAAGGAAGAAATGACACGTATACCTTTAAATCTTCTCCATTCATCTGACGGAGGGGCAAGGGGCAGTAACAATGTGCATGTATGCGAATTACTGATATTTCAGGTTTGTATATTACACTGTTCTCAGACTGCAAAGAAGAGTCTTCAACAGTTAGTTTTTTTAATGTACGACGATCATGTAATTGTGGACATAATGAGGACATCCACTTGACATGCCGTAAAACAAACAAAATGATATGTTAAAATTTCTGGATATTCAAAGTAGGGGTTGAGTACACTAAACTGTGGGTAAAAGAGTTTAGTGGTCCAAGGGAAGCAACTCTAGTGAAGCGTACGTAAAATATTGCAAATCAACGTGAAATGACACGTAGTTTGCTGAGACTCTTATTGAAGAGAGAGAACAAGATGTCCAGCTGATGTTTCTCCTGGTTCAGAAACTCCTTCTTCAGCTCCTCAGTTTGCTGAAATAAGATGTCCGCAGGATTTAGAACTATAATTTTGCCAAAACATTAAAACATTGAAGACAATGCAGTTTGTCATTAATGTTGCCCTTCATCAACTGTATTTTGTTACTTTCTGTTACAGGTACAACTGTGTAAAATTCGAAAAAAATATATTATGACAACTCTGTCACTTACTTTTGTCACCAATTTCAAGTTTGTAAACATTTCGTTTTTCTTCGTTCAATCAACCGGATGATTGCAATTTAGACCTATGACTTATGTGGATATTGATTACGATTTTGATTTCCACAACATCGCCAATGTACAAAATGAAAACATTATTCTATATCTTAATTTTTTTAAATGTAATATTTCCTTAACAATACACAATACCTGGTCTAATAGACAAAAATCGAGATAAAAGCACAAATCAAATATTTCCCCTGATATTGAAGACGAAATATAGAGAGAACAATTATTTTGAAAACCTTCTTTTGCAGCCAAGGGATGGGATAGTTTTAATGAAATGATATAGCCAATGCTCTGAATCTCATCAGGAATAACGTCATTAATTATAGGTCTCTACAGAGAAGACATATCACATTAATTTAAGTCCGTGGACATTCAAATGATAAGGCAGTGCCTCATAATCCAAATTGGTTACACGTTAATCCATATTCTTTATGAATAGGAAGATGTACACTGATGTCACCAGTCGGCAGCCAGTATATAAAACACCATTAAAAAGAAATATACTAGATAGTTTTTTCTTGTGATACATACGTTGTAACAACATTTGAAACATGTGTTTTATATTAAAGTTTTATTCTGATAACTATACCTAGAGATTGAAATATTTAGGATCGAACATGTACAGCAGTTATTTTATCACCAATATTCTGAGTCATGTTATCATTTTGGATTAGACAGTATATGCTGGTATATCTGGTAAAAGCCTGACACAGTATCCAATTTATATAATGACATATTCATTAAACATGTTGTTGATACAGTCAGTTGAAGTAAACTTGAAATCAACTCCCTTCTGTGTACATTACAAAGTCATCAGGCATCCATTTATGGTAAGCAACAATATTGCTATTTTATTCTCTCTTTCCCTTATTGTTGCAATAGCATTACTATTGCATGTCTATCTGTAATGTCCGTGGGCACGGCTTATTATTTCGTGGCCACGACTTACTATTGAAATAAATTTTTTCCTGAAGTGTCCCCTCAATGGTTCCGTACTCTACAGTATAACAGCTATACATTAAAGCAATAAACGTTTGCTGAAGCCAATTAAAATCCGCATCTCCATAGACCAGAAAATGACCTGGGTTTACCCAGTGATTTTATGTATTTTCAACCGTTCTTCCTTCTGCCAAGGTTAGGCATATTGTCATTATTTTAGTTAATATGTTTTGTTGTGAATAGCATATGTTCAATTTCTTTGCCAGATCCATTGGTGATCCCCCCCCCCCCCCCCCCCCCCCCCTTTCACAAATTCCTGGATCCGTCACTGATTATCCTAATCTTTCAGTATTTCAGTCACCAAAATTGGAGGCGGCTATGTTGGAAGTATGTTTTTTTCTAATTCTAATTCTAATCATTTCATCTTTAATTTGTCTACACTTATAAATGTAAACGTAATAATAATTTATAATTTGAATTTGTCCATGTACCCCTACCTGATTTTGTTTATAGATAGATTCTATTCTGTGTTGTGATCAATCAGGTTTGTTTATCTTGATACCATGTTCATCTCATAAAAAAACCTGCAATATAAACTGTATATATTATGTTGAATTAGGATTACTAATTTACATAAAATCCATATTCCCGTGTAAGAGAAACATCTTCCATGTGTTCTTCATCATTTTGAATCTGAGCACTTTCACAACTTCCAAAGGACTCATCATCCTGGTCCCCGCGCTTAGTTGCGCTGCGCTTTATCAAATCGGAGCGCAGCGTAATTGAAACAGGTAACCAGTTGACTTAACTGGAATGTTGACATTGACAACCTAGCGTAGCAACCGCTACTTCCGGTCAGGTCGTGATGCTCGTGAAAAATATATTCAATTGATGACATGCATTACATCACACCCACAACTCATTCTTTGTTCAGTGCTGTTCCATCAATTCTACAACTCTATGATTATCGAAAGAACTGAATAAGCATATAACTCTAAGTCAGTTCCACAAATACGTACATGGCACATTAAGTTTGAAACCGGAAATCAAATTTGGCATGCGCAGTTGTCAATAGTTACATTCTGTTCAGACAGAAGTTTTGCAAGCGCCAACATTCGAAATGGAGGGAAATATGCGGGAAAAGTTACTTCTTTTCAATGGCCAGACCGATTTAACGTAAATATGAATTGTTTAATGTACTGTGATACATTCTAAGGGATATTTTATGTATAGACATAGGTAACTTATTTAAAATCCAATTCAAATTCTGTGTAGGCCTAATATATTGTGTTTGCTGTTAGACAAAATGGTCGAAATTAAGATTAGCTTAAAACAAAGCAAACATTTTAGTGATTTTATTTGATTTGTTTTCAGTTACTTTCCAAATTATTGTTGATTGTTTGTATTAAGTTAACACATGATCTTATTTTAACAGAACAGCAAACTTGTATGAAATTCTCAACTAGTCTAGATCTAGTTCATAACCTCGTTTTAAAAAACACCCCAAAAGGATATTGATAGCTTGGTTTATGAGTCTGAGTATTATTTGTCATATAGATGCTAGTTTTATTCATCTTTAAAAGCGAGCATAAAACCATACTGTTTGTGTAATATTTTCAGCTTCCTTGAGTTGAAGACCTGGAGATCCTTCCTGTGCAGTATGATTGGAGCAAACAAGGCTTATGTTGATCATCTCACTGAGGCTACTGACGGTCTCAAGATGTTCTCAGAATTCTGTGAGTTGACAACAGAGATATAAACAGTAATGCAGTTTTTAAAATTAAAATCAACTGTACAAAAATGGAGGATTTATATTGTTACTTATACCAGTATTGTTCTTAGAGGGGGAAATACTTTACAACATGTCTTTTTTCCTTGAAATTAATTGACATTTTCTCTCCAGTTTCTTGCCTAGACTGTAACAAACAAAAACAAAAAATAAAAAAATTTAAAAGGAGCCTTTTTTATAAAAAATTTGTTTTAATGAAAATTCAATTTCTTACAGTCTCCTTTTCAATATTTAATAAAATGGTGATATTTCAGAATAAATACTTTTTTCATAGTCTGAGTGTAAGACTATTTGTTACCCTGAAATATAAATTACTACATTTTATCATTAAAATGTAAGATTAGTAAAAATAGTTTTTCTCATTTCAAATATGCACCAAAAAATAGGAGACACTCACCCTTTTTGAAGTAAGTTAATAATATATTTATTTTCTATTTTCCAGGTAAAGTATACAATACAGGAACAGGCAAGTATTCACAGCCACATGCGTAGAGAGTTAGTGGATTGGTGGAGAAAATGACCGACTTCCACAAAGAGGTTTTTGGAGACTTCAAGAAGTACACCAACCCAGAGGGGCCATTTGCTGACGTGTTTAAGTGAGTTGTGGATGATCTTTTAGAACAGCATTTATTCATGAACATTAATTCCAAATTATTAGATAATATGAAAATAATTTAAGAAATGGAAATGATTTTCAACTGTTAAGATAAAGTTTTCTTATTATTTTGCATCTGTTTCAAATTCATCATTGTTCTAATAGAGAGATCCATTACAATTATATATTAAATTTACCTACAAATATTTAGGTCCACTGATGAAGAGTTTAACCGACTCAAGAACAAATCGACAGTTCAGTTCAAGGAACATAAGAAAATGGAGAAAGAGACAGTAACTGCTTACAAGGTGAGAAAAATTGTTGTTATGATGATAAATACTTAAAATATATTATATCTTAATTCTCTTAATTTCATCATAATGTTATTGCTGATTTGTTTTACATACAAAGAGACGCTTCAGGGTACCCATATTTACATCAATTTGATTTTCATATTGACATATAAAATATTAATTGATTTGAAATTCTTATTCCACAATATTGTCCTGATTTCAGAGTTACATGAAAGCTATTAAGAGGAAGACTGAAGGTGGAATGAAGTCCCATTTGTCAGAGGAACAGCTGAGACATGACAAGCGGTGGAAGAAACTGGACAGAAAACAGAACCTTGCTTACTCCATGTACAAAACCTCTTTTGGGAATGAATCCAGACACAGGAAAGATCTTGAGCAGGTTAGTTGTAGACTTTGTTGCTTGAAATATCAGTGTCCCTCCTCCAGTCAAACATCAACTTGTCCCAGAAGGCATAACTCACACCAGTCTCCATCACTGGCTAATTTAAGCTTTGCTGTATTTTGTTGCCTTTTCTGTGCTAAAGATAATTGCACTACTGAGTCCAAGTCAACACTCTGATATGCTGACATAGAAAAAAATGAAGATATGCAGCAAGGCTTAAATTAAAATGATTGTTATTCCTTGCAGGGGAACGTGTTATCTCAATGTTAATCCAATGCCCTGTACATCAACCTAAACACCTTATTGCCTCAATATTTAATTAGGACTCCAGTGTATACATTATTCTGTTAATTTTCTGTACCAGAGATTTCCAAATGCTTATACACTGACACAGCAAAAGGTAAGGAAATGTAGCAAGGCTAGAATTAGCCAGAGATAGAGAGAAGTTATGCCTTTCAGGGGAAAGGATCACATTAAAGTGAAAAGGTCATTTTCTAAAACAGAAATGTTTTTTCTGAAACGGTAATTTTGCAAGTTAAAGTATTATCAATGCCAAGGCAAAATTATATTTCTAATTCCTGCGGACATCTTGTTTCAGCAAACTGAGGAACTGAAGAAGGAGTTTCTAAACCAGGAGAAACGTCAGCTGGACATCATGTTCTCTCTCATCAACAAGAGTCTCGGCAAACTTCACAAACTAGCTCCACAGGGACTTGAGTAAGTAACTCAAACTTGAGCAGTCACAAAAGCTGTATATTTGGCACAAGATAGAAGTCTGCATCTGTATACCGGTAGATATAGTCTTTTATGTTTACCATGCAAGACCAACTTGAAAGGTAAATGCCTTCAGAGGCAGATGGAGATGGGTGTTCGAATCCCTTTTGAGAAATTTTGCAGGTAAATCGATGGACTCCCCATGTGGCATTGTTACGTAAACATAAAATAATTCTATGAATGTCATATAAAACAGAAAGAAGTTTAGACATCTGTGTTGTGTTTCAGGGAGGATCTCAACTTTGAGGCGGAGAACCAGCGGACTCGGAACATGGCCAGGAACAACTGGGACGCTTATTTAAAGGAGCACACATTCCCAGAGAGACAAGTGAGTGTCAAAGTTGTATTTAACATAGATCCATAGTTTAATTTATATTTAAAATAATTATATTCCCTTTGCTAAGAATTATTTGAGTGACAAACCATGAACTTTTCTTCTAGTGAAAAACTACTTCAAACTTTTTCACGGTGAAAAATATTTCATTTGTTATGACATTTTCTTTAATTAGAATGTGATGATGATTCTTTTCTTTTCTCAAGGATGGCACACCCAACCCTGGTGACTATGATGAAGATGATGAAGACGAACGATCTGATGAAGCTTCTGATGATGAAGACTCGGAGGACAGCGGTATGGGATATCGCAGACACCGAGATGTACGCAGTCTAAGAGCTCCCAGACTGACCAATGAGGAGACAGGCTTGAATGATGTTCTGAAGGAAATCCTGGCCTCTCTGGAGGACAAGCCAGAAGGGTCAAGAGCTGACGGGAGCAAGTCCAGTGTCCAGGACAGAAGGGTCAACTCAGATGACCGCTCCGCTCAGGACAGCTCTGGAGTGCGATCCGATGCCAGGAGGCGCAGACGGGAAGCTAAAGAGGCCAGACAGGACGATATGAACTCACAGGACCGCAAACACCAAGCAGGTTAGTTGAGAAATGTAGGATTGACAAAGCTGAATCCTTTAGCTATTTCTGCAATTCATCATTCGTATTTAACTTTTTAATTGCGGTGCTTGACAAGTCTGGAATTAATTTTGAAAAAAAATATTTTAACCATCACGAGACACCTTGCTTTTGGGTAAAGAGTCTTTTGTTATGGTGTTAACTCTTTGATGTCTATCCCTTGGTTTTGGATGGGGATAACAATTTGTTACTAACCTATTTCCAGAGCGTATCTTCAGTCTAGACAACAGCCATGTCGGCAGGAAGGAGAATGTCACAGTGTACGCTCTCAAAGATTGGAGCAAGACCAACTCAGAAGAAATCTCCATCAGAGTCGGTGAGTAATTTTGGATTCTGTCTGTCTTTCCCATCTGTCCGAAGCCCTTTTTGATTGACCGATTACAGAAACACTACCACCAGAGGTGCAGTGGAAAATTACCAGCGATTTTTTTAATTTTTGAATTATTTTGACAAATATCTGTATTTTTGTACCCTTTGGAGATGAAGAGTCAAGGGTATTAGTGAGCCACACTAATTTTTTTGCTTGGTAAGAAATAGATATTTCTTTTGAAAATAATACTAATAAACAAAATTATTTTTGAATTTAATTTAAACTTTTTATCATTAGCAACATGAACATGTTGGTTTTCATGTTTGTTCTATACAAGATTATAAGAAAAGATTAAGTGCTATAAGTAGTTAAGTACCATAATTTGTTCTCAATTGTTTACAGGTATGAAACTGAAGCAGACCAAGGCTGTCAATGACAAGGGGATGGCTTACGGCTATAAGAAAAATAGAGTTGGCTTCAAGAAATATGGATTCTACCCTGCTCATCTGGTTACTCCGTCACTGAAGGATGCTCGCAAAAAATAACTGATGATTTATAGAAACCATTTGATATGCATTTGTTGTGCAGATTACATTTTAGACTTTGATATTGTTGAACAATATCTCTAATATTAAACTGTAATTTATGTGGGTTTTTTTGCTGTGTAATTTATTTTTAGTATTTGAGCAACATATATTAAAATCATATATTCAACAGGATAATGTTTTTCCAAAATTTAAGTCTTGATATATACTTGTCAATGACATCTAAAATTAACATACATTATTTAACTAATTTGATACTCCACTGACTGTCTAAAATTAGTAAGTTTGAAATGAAAAACCTTGTTAATACAAAAACCCTTTTATTGCATACTTTTCCATGCTTATGATACCTTAATGAGATATAAATGCTATAAAATTTAGACTTACCTTTCAGTGAATGAAACTTCAAACTTCTGATAACTTAATTTTCAGAAGTCTTATTTACATGAATGTTCATTACTAATCGTAAATTATATTATATATATTATATTCAGGCCCCCCTAAGTAATTGAAGGAAATGCGTCAATTTTGAAGAAAATCCATCCAAATTTGAAAGAAATGCGTCCATTACGGAAGAAAATGCTTTTTTTTTTCGAAACAATCGCAGCAATATCGGTGAATTCACGGTTATTACAGAAACAATCAGTCTGATGTTGGAAGGACCAACATCCCTATCGGAAACGACATCGGCCATTTCCGTGAATACTCGGTCGATGCCGGAAATGCACACATAAAAAAATGGCGTCCGAAGAATGTTCTCCTGCTTCGGTGAGTAACGTTTTTACTGATTACAGTCCGTACTTTACATGAATCGAAGTTAAATTACTTTTGTTGAATGCGTCTTGGTATAGGGAATCAACAAGACTTTAGGTTACTGTCATGAAAATTAGTAGTTACGGTGCTAATGTTAAAACAGTTCGCGATTCGCCGATTGTTTACATCGAAGTCAGGTGAAGCTGTATCACTAACAAAAAGACTAAAAAGCATGGATGATCTCTGAAGCGTGTAAGACGTTTCAGGGTTATTTCATAAGTAGGAATTTAATTTCGTCACTTTATATTTGATTATGCGCATTCTAGTCAATGGGATTGCTTATTAGGTTATTTATCTGTTGTATGACGGCCACTTTTCGCCAACTAGAATCCTGATCATGTAGATCTATGTCTCGTTTTTGTATAAATTATTTATATTGTTTAAAATTGTCATCAGACAAATTATCGCCATATTCCATGGTGCCACAACTTCGAAATGTATGTCATATATATAGTGTAATTCCCATAACATCTGGAATAACTTTAACTCTTACAGCTATTTATCACATATTTATTAACGAATATAGAAGATAATAATTTTGAGTTTAATGTAGATACAACAGTTTTGTATTTTTTGGTTATAAATGTTGGGATAACAAAAAAAGAAGTGTTGTTTTACAAGTCATTTCGGTTGCTGCTCTCGGTGAAGAAAACCCGAAATAAATAACCCACTATAAGCAATCCCATCGACATGGATTCACATATAAAGTGACGAAATTATCAAAATGAATGTCCTAAATTACTTATGAAATAACCCTGAAACCATTTACACGCTTTAGAGATCATCTATGGCTTTTAGTCTTTTTGTTAGTGATACGGCTTCACCTGACTTCGATGTAAACAATCGGCGAATCGCGAACTGTTTTAACATTAGCACCGTAACTACTAATTTTCATGACAGTAACCTAAAGTCTTGTTGATTCCCTATACCAAGACGCATTCAACAAAAGTAATTTAACTTCGATTCATGTAAAGTACGGACTGTAATCAGTAAAAACATTACTCACCGAAGCAGGAGAACATTCTTCGGACGCCATTTTTTTATGTGTGCATTTCCGGCATCGACCGAGAATTCACGGAAATGGCCGATGTCGTTTCCGATAGGGATGTTGGTCCTTCCAACATCAGACTGATTGTTTCTGTAATTACCGCGAATTCACCGATATTGCTGCGATTGTTTCGAGAAAAGAAGCATTTTCTTCCGTAATGGACGCATTTCTTTCAAATTTGGATGGATTTTCTTCAAAATTGACGCATTTCCTTCAATTACTTAGGGGGGCCTGATATTATTCATAGAGACCCCTTTGATCTCTATTTATTTATCTGTAGATCAGAGAAAACTTTGTAAGTTTTAACCTTAAAAACAAATATGTTGTTGAACAACATTTCTTCTGACATAACTGGTAAACATTTTATTTTATTGTAACTATATGATGATGTACTTTTTAACAAGCAATCTTGTTTCTTATATAGGGATGATTTATAGTGGCGTTATGTCAACAGTAAAACATCATGCCTGATGACTTTCTCAACAAAAATGAAACTTTGTAAAATTTTGAGTTTTTGTTCACCTCCTTCTGATTCAACCAGGAAGTGGATAAAATAGGTACCTTATATATTTTACAAATTTTTGAGTTATTTTTATGCAAAAAAGATATTTAAATTTGGTTTTAAATGGATGTATATTTAATTTCTTTATTATATTCAAGTGAGTCTTGAACATTGTTTCTACATTTCAAACATATATAGTGTCTACTGTTTAAGTCTTTGTGTATTTCTACAATAAAAGAGCCATGTACCATTGTAACTTTCTGCATTATATGCCATGCCAATGCATTCATTTTCAATAATCCTAAACTATTTATATATGTCAAGTATTTTTTGTACTGCAGTGACGGATCCAAACCATTTGAAAATTTTGCATGTAAATTTGATAGATCCCAAGATAAATCATCATTTCTAAATGTTACTGTTATTGCTAATTTTTATCAAATTTACAGCTCTGTGCAATCAATACTGGATTTTCCGCTATCTCGAGAGATCTCGCTGCCGTCGGAAAATGGCTTATTGTTCTCATATTTTCTTACCGGTAAATGGTATTCTTTTTTCACCATGTTGAATAAAATAATTGAAAACAACATTTTGTCGATTTGTTGGATGATCACTAAATGTGTTACGCTGTCAATACTTATCCTCAGCGTCAAGTTTATCATATAATAAAAGTGAAATACTCTTGAAAGCGGTGTTAAACCCCAACTCACCTCACCTCAAGTTTATTCAGAGTATTTCACTTTTATTATATGATGAGCAATGAAATACTGGGATTTATCAGTGAAATGAACTGTCTATCAAGCTACAGTGAAAATACTGGTAACTTATATTTTCACTGCAACCAGTGACGGATATAATTTGACGTCATAAAACAATGGTCTAATGCTGCGAATTGGCTTATGATGTCACAGTGTTACTGTGGGCTGTTTCTAGCAGCCGCTCGTATGAAAACGACCCTGTTCAGACGTAACCACAAGGATAACATCATATAATAAATAGAATATCCATTAATTCTTGACAAATACTATGTTTATATCATCTCGTGAAGTAGAAAAGTGGCTACCCCACTCATGAAAATATAACCTTTCTACCTCACGAGATGAGATAAACATGGTATTAGTCAAATTAGTCAAGAAAAGACAGATATCCTCTAAATATCAAAGCTGCTACTAGCATCTTGCTAGAATTATGGCAAGGAGAAAGCCCGCAATGCCATGATGGCTATGCACTGCAGCGAAACCTGTGAACATCGGCTGGAACTAGCGAACCATGGGTGGTACTACGCTGAAATTCAGTGTAGCATTGCACAGAAACCTCCCTGCATGTAGAACAGTTCTCTACTGCAGACAAAGTTGTCGAGCCCCTGGCGGGATTAGAACCCTGGACTTCTTGTTCCGAAGCCGAACAAGCTCACCACTGCACTATCCGCCCCTCAATACACACAAAACGTTAAACTCAGGACAGCGACATGTACATTCATCATTGCCCAGTCACCAAATTTACAATGGTTTCCCCTAGGTGCTTGTTGGGATGCTGCAGGTCTTCTGGAGATGTGGCCTGTCAATGGCCACCAGCTGCAAGCCAATGATGGAGTTCCATCTGAGCTCCACATAATGAATGTTTCAAATTACCTTGTTTCATTGAGCTAGGCCTTACAGCTTTTTTAAACTGGTCTGGAAACAAAATTTTAAGTTTTGTTTCCATGGATATATCTAAAAATATAATTTCAAAGAAATTGAAAACCAAAAAGCACATACACATAATGATTGTTGCAAATATCAAATTTTAATGAGCATGGCCTAACGATCTTTTAATTCTAGACTGGAAACGAAACATCAGCTAGTCTACTCCACGTCCAGCATCATGGTTAAGTGATCTTGGGTCTGGAAACGAAACCCTGACGCACAGGTGTAATTTTCATATGCCTGCCGTGGTAGATAACAATGAATTCCACATTTTACTATCAACATTTTCAGTGAAATGACAACATAAGTACAATTTCATGGTTTTACAAGTTTATTTTGCTGCATAGTGTTTGTATACGAGCAAGTAAGAGCTGCTACAGACAGCGGTGGTTGGTTAGAAGCATGCACACTTCCCTCCACATGCTCAACACAAAGGTACACACAACACAGTCACTCGTACAATAAAATAGTTCTTTCTCAGCGAGGGCCAACAGAAAATATTTTTGAGAAGAAAATCAAAGACAAAACCAAATATATATAAAACACACTTTTAGCATATGTCTTCAATAACTATAGACTTCTGTTGAAAAGATTCAGCATTTCAAAATAAATTTCTATATTCATTCTGTAATTTCAAGGAATTTATAAATATTCAGTAACAATTTCATTTCATCTTCTCAAGCAAGGCACAAATCAGTATCAAGTTACCCGATAGTTTACAATATAACTTCTCATTCAAACACAACATTCCCAGATGTGGGTTTGTTAGATAGATTCTTATATTATTCCATCTTGAGATAGTAGTCTTTCCGAAACAGTAAGAAGTACAACAGTTCATACTTACCGGGTAATTAAATTACGTTTGACTAATGGATATGCGTCAATCGCGGTGCATTGTCCAGTTTTCAATAAGAAATCACTACTTCTACTTCTATGACCTCGCTATACTGAGTAGACTATCATTAAAACAATAATTTTCAACAACAGTGAGTATTTAATTTATATTGTTTGACATATGTGACCCCAACACAATGGATGCACCATTAAGTCCCAGTTAAGACTATATTGCTCGCTTCCCCTTCGAAAAGTGACACTGAAGGTAATCTTAGTTCAAAACTGACATCGGAATGAGGGGTATGTACCATATGCACCCATGTATTTTAAGGAACCATTCTTCTGCTCTGCAGAAATATCATAGTCTTCAGTGATTGGTTAATATATTAAGCATATCCCTTCTCGGTCACTATCTATTAGTGAAGCTGGCTCCACATTGGTTAAAGGTGCATCCATTGTGTTGATGGAGGTCACATATTGCAAACGTTATAAATAGTTTTATTTTATCAAGAGGTACCGACTGTTACCGTAAACTACCATTTTGATGATAATAGACTTAGCATATTGACAATATGAAGGTAAAAGTACTGATTTCTGATCGAAAACCGGTCAATGCACAGCATGTAGCTCGTGTCAATGAGT
Organism: Gibbula magus; assembly: GCA_936450465.1. Classification (NCBI taxonomy): domain Eukaryota; kingdom Metazoa; phylum Mollusca; class Gastropoda; order Trochida; family Trochidae; genus Gibbula; species Gibbula magus. Next base: position 34,332,732 of record OW388296.1, read on the forward strand.
CAAACGTAATTCTGGAATCTTATTTATAACAGACAAAGAGACAAATTTGAGATGATAATGATTAATAGGTCACATAACTACTGTGCAAGTAAATGGGACGTGCAGTTTTGGTTTCATCAATTTTAATTTGAAACTAGTAATTATGATATATTTGACGATTGGGGATAAATATGTAAGCTCAGTGAATTTATTTGTATTGTAGACAGCACATGTGGTGAGATGGAACGTATCAAAGCCAAATAAAATTTTATAAAACACAATGGATGCACCTTTAAGCTCTTAGTGCTAAGATAGTTTGTAAGTAGGATACATTAACTAAGGCCACCATCTTCAAACTTGAGGCCGACAGATTATTTTTTTCGAAATTCTCTTTGTGCAATGATGTGATTTGTTAGACAAATACAAATAAGTCAATGAAAATGTAGTTATTTCAGAATTAAGAAACTTTTGGTTTCTGGGTGCCCTGAAGTCACACCTTCAATTTCAAATGATTTGTGGGGGTAACTGTAGGCTTACTGGAAATGGGCCTTGCTTGGAGGACAGACAATATAGGTGAAAACATTTCCATCATTCTGAAAAAATCATCATAAAGTTAACTTTGACTTCCTTAAATTGAAATCGGCCCTTGCTATATAAAATATTGAACAAAATTACTTATGGAAATAATAAGCATAAGATCAAGTTATTAACTTGCTAGTTTAAATATTGCATATGTAAATCCTTATGAAACTGTGTTGCAAAGTTGTTCTGAACAAAATATCTGTATAAAATGTTTATAGCAAAGTCCAAAGTACGAAGAAAATGTACACAAAAGCTATAAACATCAAACAACAATGTAAAAAAGCACTTTTGGTCATCCAATGATTGACAAATTTACAAACCAATCAATAAATTATCTTCTACAAAGCTGTACAACTACAGTGCAAAAACAATTCTACAGCCATTTTTAAACAGATATACATGATAACATCCATGCCTTAAGTACAGATTCATCTAATGAAAAAGATGTCTGATGTTATCTCGCTTCTTTCATCACACCTAAGGAAACTACCAATCAGTGGCAAACAAGCCCATGAGAATGATATCACACAGGCTCCAAGACAGTGCATACTACTTTTGAGTATCTCCATGGCAACATGTTTCCAGGATTTATGGAAGGACAATTGAAATGTCATCATTTACCAAACTAAGCATGAGAATAAATTATTTGACGTCTTGGGTATAAAACCTCCTGTTTCATGACATAAGTAATAGCTGGACAAATTGAATTAACAAACAAGTTTTTGTTGGATAATCTCTTTTCATGTTCCAATTTATGAATCTGGAGTATGCTTGATGCATTGAAGGAAGCAAGATAACAGTACATCTATTTAATTAGTTACGTACAGACTAGCAAAACAATGAAGAGAAAAATCTTCAAGCTATACACACCTCAGCTAGTTTCTGTCAACATCTTTAGAGACAAGAAATTTACTCAGTCAGTTAAGTGAAATATCTATGTTAAATTGTTTTTGACAATAATTTTTTCCCCAGGCAGATAAAACTTAGCACCTTGTACAGTATTCACTCCAGAATCTGTAAGAGGCACAATTACCCCTACATGAAGGAACAATACTCCTACACAACAGGAACAACTAATCAAACAATTACTCCTACATGACAGGAACAATACTCCTACACGACAGGAACAATTAATCAAACAATTACCCCTACATGAAGGAACAATACTCCTACACGACAGGAACAATTAATCAAACAATTACTCCTACATGACAGGAACAATACTCCTACACAACAGGAACAATTAATCAAACAATTACTCCTACATGACAGGAACAATACTCCTACACGACAGGAACAATTAATCAAACAATTACTCCTACATGACAGGAACAATTCCTCCAACATGAAAGGAACATGGAAACAAGACATCTATACACATTCAGCACGCACCAATCTCACAGTAACTGATGAATAAAACATTTCCATATACAAACAACATAAAATCTATCAAAATCGTGTTTCTTTAAATGTATACAATCTAAACTTGAACAAAAAGGTATCCATAGAAATTCAAGGTTATCAAGACACTTAATAAATACAAGAAAAAACAGCAAGGCTTTCCGCATAAACATCAATAATTAACGTTTACATGTTCCTTAACCCGTAACCTACTTAATCCTGAATAATCAAGGCTCCAAATTATCTCACTGTTACAGTCAGTTTAGCTCAATATTCAATCTCTAAAGTTAAGTTAGTTAACCTTTTCCATACTGATGTCAGTCAAGAAAAATATCTAATTTATACCTCCCTCCAGAGTAAAAAAGTTCTTTAGCAGGGACGGGACTGGTACTTCAGCCAGAAACAGCCAGCCTTGTTGACTGCAGCAATATTTCAAGAATCCTGGTTAACGAATGATGCAAGCAGCTCCAGATTTTCGAGAAAAACCACAGCAGTCCGTTCACATTACCAGCAGTGCCTTACTTCAGTTTGTCATTTGATCTAGCAAGTTAGGGGTTAAAACAGCTGTCTTCAAAAGCAAAAGCAACAAAGTTAAAAAACAGAAAGAAGCCTCTTACAACAAAGAAAAATCAAGTTAATTTGCAACTGTCTGCATGATACCGGTCACGATGACAATATTGATCAGTAATTGGCCATCCAAGTTTTCCCAGTCACAAAAGCTGTTAAATCTTTCACGCTGGAATTGACGTGCTCCTCTATCTCAATCAGCAGAGCATGACCATCTAGTGATAATAATCTAATAACACAAATAATTAGACAGCGCCAGTCGATGCCGGTAAATATTTACAGCCTGTGCCTAGTATCAGTATTGGATCAATAAAACGGCTGCCGACCCTGCACTGTCTTGTCAATGAGGACTATTCTGCATTGTGGGCACTTAGTAATCTGGACACTGTACAAAGGAGTCAGGGAGGCGTGACTTTGTAAAAAAAGTTTTGGATTTTGGGAAATAATTGATAAAATATTGAATTGAACATCCAATGACAATAATATTGTATTCTTAAAAAGATTGGAAAATGGACATTTTACCTCAAAGCACAATTATTACTGACATTTTTTATGAATTCATAATTCTTTTACTTACAAGGTATGAAAATTGATTAAGATGCAAAAAAAGTGTTTGAACATGCTGAACATCAATTTATCATTGTTTATGCTTATCATAGTTGTAAAATATTCCTTGTTTAAGGTCTTAGCACAAAATTGTAAATATGAAGTCCTTGTCCAAGCTATTTCAAATTGATGACAAATGTTACCCTGGAAAGTTATGACAACTAACCATCGACATGCTAATTATTGACCGATCAATCAGAGGATTCTGTGGCTCCTTCTAGAACTAAAGTCTTTTTCTGAAGGTGTGCTAAATTTAGAAACAGGACAAACACACTTTTGCATTTCAATTGTTAATCATTGTAAAATCCAGGGTAACATGCTCAAGTAAACTGATTGAATTAAAATGGTCTTTTTTCAATGGGATTGGTATCTATAATCTTTAATATAACATGCATATTAAGTTCACGCAATATTGGAACTCCTATTTGCTAACAGTTATAATTATCTTAGTTGTATTAACTCTAATATGTTACAAATAATAACAAATATCCAATAAATGGAAAAGCATGCATAATGTATGCATGGAATAATAATTACTGCCAAGGTTATACTCCATCTGTGTCTACAACACAAACGTTATTTTCCACTGCACACAGTTACAATATAGTGATTATATAATGATATTATAAACAACTGACTGTCAAGGGTTGGACTCTTGTAGATGTCATCTCCTTGTGTTGTCGATTTCAACACCTTGTCGATTTCATCACAACGCTGATCAATAAATACCCGTTAAAATCAACACTTATCACAGATCACATCTAGCGGCTGAAAGACACACAATCTACCTCGCTGAACATTGCTGGACAGCGATCAGAACTTGCTGGACATGCAAAATATTTCACATCTTGACAGTTACGATTACTTTCCCTTGCAAGATGACCTGCAACGTGACTAAAGATAGATCTGCTCGATTTGCATCTTGCTATATTCACCAGATTTACTTAACTTGATAGCAACATCACTTTTCAGATCTGCAATAAACCGGGCAATCAGCTTAGCAAAATGCATTCCCAACAAAAAACAGAAGAAAAGTTACATTATTCCTAGCTTATGCAGAATTAATGAATTATTGTTTCCAGTCTGATTAAAATAGACCTTGTTCCGAGGAATAACATTTGCAAAATAATGCATCTACCGGGATACGAACAGGTTCTTTAGATTCCTCCCCACAAGGTCTTAGAACACCTAGTATAGGTGTGTGTTCCGTACCAGTTGAGCGCAGACAAAGCCCGGTCAAATAGCTGACCAATCAGTCGCCATTTTGAAATCATTTAGAACAGACGAAAGGACAACTAACAACCGAAAGTTTTTGTTGGATGTCTTGTGATTGGTTAACTGAATTGTGTCAGAACAGGCAAGCATACGAGCTGTTATCAGAAGGTTTTGCGAGGAAACTTTTTTGCAAGTTTTATTCCTCAGAAAACCGTCGATTTTAATCAGACTGTTATTGTTTCCAACTTGCGTAACTACAAATTTCCAGAGGGAATAAAGATGTTTTTGTGGTGTGATGTCAAGACGGCTAAGTAGATTTTCAAGCCCTTAATGCTCAAGTATATTTTAATCTCTATAAGGCTGGATACTTGGGTGACTGGACTCCGAGTCTGAGACAAATAGAGATGAGTACCTGGATTACACATACATTTTTAAGAAATAATGTGATTGAAACTTTACAATCATACTTGAACTGAAGAGAGACATAATACAGTGGTACCTCATTATAACGCCCTTCACTATACCATGATAGCGATAGTAACATCGGGTACTTGATTCTGATTGGGCTTGTATGCAGGTCCTCTATCTTTTCCTTCCCTTCCCTGTCATGAAGTCAGTTTTCTACTTGTCTGATTGGGCTTTATTATTTTACAATAGTCCATGAACGTTACAGAAAACACTGGTGCAAATAGCAAGGTGGAAACCAAGCAAAACTCAATTTAGCCTTGCTGCCTGGTAGAAGGAACAATATGTTGGGTACATTATGTTGGTACGGCATGCATATGAATAATATTACAACTGTGACAATGTTGTAGTATCAACAGTAATGACGTTTTATGTGATAATTATATCGCTACATTTTTATGTATTGTGATACACAATTTTTTTTACCTTTCCATCGTCCATTTTCTCTAGTTAACATTCAAATTTACACTGTACTTAAAACCTACCATTTTGAAGAATTAGCATACACCACATTTGTACAAGTTTCTTGCTTTTTGTTGATGTAAGGAAACATTTCTTATTTTTCTAGGTTTAGTATGGATAACACATACTGGTACTTTTTATGATAATTTATATAAATTAAATCTGTATCATCTTGCATGTATCGAACTTGCATTATATATATTTACACTTTCACATATATATATATTTAATCAAATAGCTGGTATTCATTTCCTTTATGTAACAGAGACTTTTGAAACCAAAATTATCAATTACAAAAACATAGCAGAGACTCTCATTTTCAAACTTGAAATAAAAGGGATTCAAAATGGTCATGTGATACTTGTCTGCCACTAACATTTACCAAGATACCTGGTATAAATATCTGAATACATAGCACTAAAGGTCATAGCCTGATGACCTCTTGACTGACCAATCAATGATCTTGTATCTAAAGCACAAATATTCACCAATCAAAATGATGTGTAAACTGTTACAAAAGGTCAGAGTTCACTCTCAGGTCAACATGACATGAAGATTTCTTTTAGATATTTAACAAATTGGAAGAATCTTAATATTAAAAAATGATAAATAAAATATCAATGTAAAATCACTCAAAAAACTTAACAAATACTTCTCCATGACAACATTAGAAAACAACATCTAAACAGAATAAAGTTGTACGTCCAGAAAAAACTCCCAATCCTCCAGAAAGCCTATCAAATAAGTGATCAATTTACCATAATAATCTCTCAGCAACATTGAATAAAGAGAAATGCTACAATTTTTGAAAATTTTCTTAAAACTTAATAAAAGCCGCTTAAAAAAATAGTAACACTTTCAAAGCGGGAATTTGGGACCAGGCAAAAAATAGATTAGAGATTTTGGACGATTGAAACCAGTAACATTTTGAAATACACACGTAAAGAATTATTTTGACGACATAACAGACATACTAATAACTAAAGATAAAACAGCTTTTCGCTCATTTCGTCAAACTTGCAATTGCCTCTTTTGTCAGACATAACCACATATTCTTTTCCATCAAATTGTCCTTATCTAATGATGTGATCTGACTTGCTATACCTGAAACATTTGTCACCCTTCGAACTTCGAAGTCCATTCTCAACACATGGGTTAAAAGTTGAAAATGTATTGGCCACAAAGGTTTCCAGAATATGGGCCCAGGACTGCTTTATATCGCCTACCATCTTAATCGTCTTCATGATGATGTATTCCTTTCTCTTTGTCTTCATGATGTGACTAATTCCTACTTCTTCCTTTTCCTAATAACCACCTTGCAACCAGCCTGAGGTTCCACCTCGTAAGCTCCCACCTCCTGCCCAGTGTCTCCTAGCCACGACCTCGGAATCTCTGCGTCTTCCTCAAGGTACGGGTTCCCGAAGGTTGGACTCGGGGTGGCGGAACTAGCGCCCAAAGTCTCACTGTTGACACAAAACGTTGGACTTGTGGACACAGCGGAGCTGGGTTTGGATAAAGCTTTGGATAGTTGTGGGTATTGTTCACTCTTCCGAAAATGGCTTCTGGAGGCTGCAGTTTCTAAAGCCTTCTCCAACGAAAGTCTGAAATTAGCACGTGCCATTTGTAACTTCTGCCTTGAAGAATGAGAGTCATTATTTTCTTTGGTTCGTTTGCTGAGTTGCCTCGAATTTGTGCTTGCCCTAGGATCAATCCTCATGCGTTTGTAGTCAGGACCCCCTACACCAGCCAGAGGAATCCCCACAAAGGCATGGGGTTGTCGGTTCTCCCTCAAGATGCCTGGACTTATAGTGTGAGATGTCATTGTCTCTGCTGGTGCAACTTTAGAAGCAATCCGCTGTCCATTCAAAGATTGCACCTCATTTCTACATGCCCCGATATGCGACTGTTCTACCACACCGAACTTACTGCCCGTGCCATGAAAGCCTGTCCTCTGTCCGTCAAACTTGTACGGGCTGCGGTACTGGGGGTTTTTGAACGGACTCCGGTGATGCATTGCCTTCCTGGGACTAAACCTTGTACCTTTAGCGGGACTCAAAATCTGCAAAGGACTCTTCATAGGACTTTTGAAGAGTCCTTCAAGCAGACCCATATCATCACAGTTGTCCAAACTGAATAAATTCTCCTCGAAGTTTTCAATAAAGTTCTTATCCCAATCATCCAGCATCGGAAGGTCATTGTGCACAGGTCTTGTTGAGGTGAGCTCATCGATAACAGAGGCCATCATTGCAATCTTGGAGGGACTCTGTTGCACCATGTTGGCACTGTACCCTGGAGCCGGAGCAGGGGCTGGGGCTGGGGTGGGGGCATGTTGCATTAGGGGGGTGAAGGTACTTTGCCCTGGGGTGAAGGAGGTGCGTCCGGGGGCCAGCGGTGAGAAGTAGCCACTGTCATACGAGGTCTCACTCTCCGTGCTCTGTCTCTTGAGCGAGTTGTCGCCATAGTACACATTGTGTGATGGTGTAACGGAAGAAGTAAAATCAGCAGTCTGCGATACACCCTCCAAGTTGTCAGGCACATACAGCATTGTTCAACACCGCCTCTCTGCAAGAACAACACAAAGTTACTTACTGGAAAGATCAGAAAGATACATTTGCTACATGAACTTACGTAAATGCAGATGTAAGACATATTCCTTTTCCAGTATACCGCAGTGTACTTGTACTGCAGCATTTAAATTTTGGTTCAGAGCATTAAAATTCACTTTGAAAATACTGTAGCTAGGGTAGGCAATTGTGTTATAGATTGACGCTGTCATTTCGGCCATCATAATTATTGTCAGTTTGGAAAAACGTTGGATTTCTATCACATCTAGAACCAAAATTCAGTGGGGATATATCCCTTCATTCAGAGAAGAGTAGGGATTTTTAAAAATAGAAGAGGGATAGTAGTGCTTTCAAAGGTAAATCACAAATCACAATGAGCGGCAGTATCCAAATATGATTTCCTTTATAAAGAGTTATTGATAATTTTCAGCATGAACTGCGCAGTCTCACATCCTAGATTGGACATTAAATCTGATTCATTCACCGAAACTTCAAATAATCTTCTCGAATTCTTTCATAGCTGTAGATTTAAAACAAATGTTCTAAAATGTTTAGGTTGTCTTTATTTATAAAGTGTTAATTTTGAAAAACAACCAAGAAGTAAATTAACAGCTGATCAAATCATGTGGTTTTTTGTTGTGTGGTTTTTATTACTACTTATTTTCTCATTTGAACGTAACAAGAGTTAATTTGCACCTTCATATAATTTATGAATGTTACGTATATATTCATTTCAATAGAATTGGATGTAGGGAAAAAGGAATCAATAATTGTGATGAGGTAATTTGAAGTTTGTAATTTTGCATATTTATTATTTTAATATGTTTTCGGCGATAATTTCATAGTTTCACATTAAAATTTTCAATATAGAGATAATACTATTTATTATGTGAGCATATTTTTCCAGCCATTTGATTGGTCGAGACGATCACGTGACCGCATATTGACTCCAGTCAGAGTCAGACCAAAAGCCTTATTGACTTGAGTGACGTCAAATGATTGCTGTATGATGTCATGCTATTGTTACCATGGCTTCATTTGACCGTAGCCCAAGCTGTTCAAGCCTAAATACATTTTTGACTAAATTTCATTGTTTTCCGTTCGTTTCTGTATTACATACATAATAAAACAGTTATAGACTGGTCAATATTGTTTTCTCGGGTCCATAAAAACAGGTATTGACCAAAATTCACCAGTCTATAATTGTATAATATCAAACCTCATAGCTTGATTGCTATAAAAAATCATTTGTTGCGACTAGGTTTTTTTAAAGTGTAATTGAATGTTTGTTTTTCAATCCCTCGACCCATGACATATGTCAACAAATGCAATTTTAAAACAAGAAAGATATGTTTGTTAAAGTATGAAAGCCCTAGCTCTGAGCAATCCAAAGTTATGGCAAAGGTTAAAGTTTTTGTGGACAAACACACGGAGGGACAAGTAAAAAACAATATACCCCCGGAATCTCCGATTCGGGGGCATAATAATGTTTAATATATCTCTATCTATAATCTTATTGTAAATGAACCGAATCAAGGGCTGTGTACTAATTAGCCCCCAGGCGCTTATTTTTCATCATCCCTTGTTCCCCGTCGCTTTTTGAATACCTGACGCTTATTTCTTTAATAGAAAATTGAAGTTTACTAAGGAAGCATTAATCTAGTGGTTTAGACACGGCTCTTATTAAGAGACCTGCAGCTTATTTTCTTACTACCCTTGACACCCTGGCGCTTATTTTCTTGCTACCCTTGACACCCTGGCGCTTATTTTCTTACTACCCTTGACACCCTGGCGCTTATTTTCTTACTACCCTTGACACCCTGGCGCTTATTTTCTTGCTACCCTTGACACCCTGGCGCTTATTTTCTTGCTACCCTTGACACCCTGGCGCTTATTTTCTTGCTACCCTTGACACCCTGGCGCTTATTTTCTTACTACCCTTGACACCCTGGCGCTTATTTTCTTGCTACCCTTGACACCCTGGCGCTTATTTTCTTACTACCCTTGACCCCCTGGCACTTATTGGAGACCCGGCACTTATTAGAGGAAATATGGTATGTCTGAAATTGGCCTTCACAGATTCTGTCAGACACCAACCACCAACTTTCGTTGTTCAAACAGTTTACCCATTCACCCAATTTGATCAAGCAAAGGTTTTACCTCGAAACAAGTACAATAGATATACAGTATACAGATACAGTCTGTTTAAAATTGATCTCTTCCGAGGGTTGTGTTCCATACCACTCTAGCGCAGACAAAGCCCAGTCAAATAGCTGACCAATCACATCATAGTTTGTAAACGGTCACCATTTTTTAAGAATTCGGAACAGATTAAAGGATACCTGTTTGAAGTTATCTGCCTCTAGGTTCTCGCACTAAAGGTTTCGTTCGAGGTCTTGTGATTGGTTAACTGAATTACATCAGAACAAACAGGTGAGCATACGGGCTCTTATCAGACGGTTTTGCGAGGGAACGATATGATTTCGTATCCCGATACATGTACTATTTTGCAACTTTTATTCCTCCGAAAACTGTCTATTTTAATCATACTGAGTGCAGATAGTGTGTTCCCGATGTGACAAGAAATCTGATGTCGGCTCGAAATAAATGTTTGCGAAAATTTATATTCAGTGACACCTGACGACAAGAACTTCTGACCTAACATGGCCTAACTGACCTTCCATTTAATTACATTTTTATCAAATCAGTTTTAATAATTTGACATTACAAGAGCAAAATCGAGTTTTATACCAATTCATTCACAAATTTGGTAAAAATGATATTATATGGAAGGGGGTTTAGTTTTCTGTTTATTACTTGCTCAAATTAATTAAGTGAAATTGCCGACAGTGTACTGGAATGAATATTTCAACAAGTCAAGTACTATTGCGCCAGTGGTATGACTTCAGAGTTCACAACTATTAGTACTGTACTTGCAATGGTATTACACTAGTTTGGTATTGTTGCATTACTCTGCAGTCTGAACTGTGCAGGTTCTTCCATGGACAGATAATAATTATAAAATTGTCATCAATATCATTCAAATCTGCACTACCAATAATTCATGTGACATCACAACTCAAGATGTTCTTGCAAAATTGGGTTATCATGTTCCATCTTGACTCTAATTATATTAGAGTCGAATTGGCCAAGAACAAGCATTTTACTTGCTAACTCGATACTTGATTCCTTCAAATCAAACATCCTTGAATATCATGCAAACAATACTAGTGACTGCAGCGGGTAGAGATGGGGGTATAAGTAAAGGAAAAGATCTGTCAAATATTACAATTTGATTCTACTAAAATCTTCTTTTAACAATTATACGAGAAATTAAAATGATATATATATTAATAATGATATATATATAAACTACTATTGCCATTGGTAGAAAAGAATGGAGTTCAGTGTCAAGCTCGGTGTGTATAAGCTCTTGATAATGCACATCGAATCTAGCTACATAATTATTAACAACAGTACACCTTGATGATGGACTAAACGGCAGTCATTTCTGAACTGAACACTGGTACAGTACAGTGGCAACCCTAATATATTGACAGACATTTTTCAGTAAATGCCTCACTCACATTCATCAACTGAAATACTTACTGATGTAATGACTTCAATACATCGGAGGCGTTGGTAAATATCTTAATAATAAAGGTAAATACGAAATAGTAAACATTAAGAAATTTTGTGCTAAACGATCATTCACAACTTGGCGCCATGGCCGTACCGGAAGTGAAACTGATTGGCGCGATTTTCACAACATATGACCAATGAAATCACCAGCTGACATTCACTGCTGTATTGTATGCTACTAAAATTAGATACAGGGAGAAGGTATGTATTCTATTTGTGTACTTATTTCCTGACAAATAGACCTTTATTGTCTTTGCTATTGCTCAAACTTTAATGCATGCTAAACTTTAACATGACTGCGACCTGTCCTGCACTATTCCAGCGCCACAGACCGTCTCGATGCCACGCTATGTCCGTGCAAAATGTAGGTCTAGCTTCATTCGAAGGCCTATTTTCCCGTCATGGTCGAAGACGAGCAAATTTGATACCATGCCGCCGCTAAAAAGGTCGCAATTTCATAGACTTCAGAGATCGGCCTCCATTTTAGGTGTATGTGTATTTATCAAGGTGTAGATTTGTGCCGATCTGTTTCCTATTTTTAGCGATCGAGTGCCTATTAGCGAGACGGAGTGTGTAAATAGATCACACACAGCGTGGCCTGCCTCTGAAATTGACATTTGGTTTCCTGTGCCGATCGATTCGAAGTAAATAATCAATATTAAGCAAATAATAGAATATATTATTTTGTTTACAGAAATGAAACATCCTGATACTATATTTCATCATATTGTACGTAATTTTGTGGAAATAATAAGCTTTTTGGCGATCTCAGTCTTGACACAATTTGTAAACACAAACTGGAGCAAGATCGCCAGCCTGGGTGCTGTCATTCACCGATTCACACCTGTTTGTATTGTACAGTTACCTCTCGTGTATGTGTGTCATAGTTATAAAGTTAATATATTCATGAATAGACTTCATATATCTTTGGAGGTATATACATTTCTGATATTTTTTATCTTTATACCAACATGTGACAGTTATATTTCTAAATTGTTTACTTATGTCAAACATGTCATCTACACTAAATCCATTGTGAATGAAAATTGACTGACCTCAATACTACTGCATTGTGTACCTATCCTTTTATTGACCGAGAAATGGTACATGTAACACTTACAACCATTTTCGTCTTCTTTTTAAATAAATAAAATGATAATTCATATGATGGAAATTAAAATCTGTGTTCAACTATCTGTTAAATCTTATTAAATAGTTTTGTTGCTAGCCTTGGATGATATTTCAAGTATTTAATTGCTTTGTTGCATATCTATTTATATATCTATTGTTCAAAAGGAGAATTTTAAATTTATAAGTGGTATATCTGAATTTCAAAGGTGTTAATTGGCTACAGCTTGTAACTAGAAGGGCTATTTGTTATGTTCTGCTAATTGCACATTGCATAATTTATTGTCATGTTAGGTAACAAACTGGAGGCTCAGTGATGCGATTTCAGTGAAATAACAGGCAGTCATGCATGAAATAGATTGGAAATAAACAGAGAGAGAGACACCTTGTAATGGTGTATGTGGCCCGACAGCTGTCTGAAGTGTAATGGACAAGCTATTGACAACTTTTATCAAGTAAATTCTAAAAAGTATTTTTCCTGTTTCTCAAATATAAAAGGTGTTATTTTTCTAAAGTGTAACATAAGTGTAACATAATACAGTAACACAAGTTTGGCATCTGATTTTGATTTTACCAAATATCATACATAAATATATTTGAGACTTATCAATGAATTTCCACATCTATCATATGATATCATAATGAACATGTGTTGCTCTACTTTTTCATACACAATTCTAAACAAATGTATTTTTAATTTCTATATTTACATTTTTGTATGAACATGAATGTGTTCCACATGATTAACTATCAATAACAGTTTGTCTTTTTGCATTTAAACTATTTACTTTGATGTCTATATCACATGGTGACACTTAAGTGGTTTTTAAACTTATGTATGATAGGTTAAATGCCAGTTTAATTGGAAATTCAGGTCATGAGAATTATTGTACCAAATTAGTTCATGAAATATTTTATTTTTCTCAATGTAATGCCTTTTTTAAAAAATAACTATTATCACTTCATGATTTATGTTTAAAAATAAACAAACCCTCTTTAAATTTCTCATGATATTTTTAGCTGACTGTCAAAAGGATGTGATAAATTGTAAATGAAGTGTTTTTTTTTTTGGTGAATCATCAATATATTTTTCATTTCATTTTTCATCGTTATTGGTTTATTTTTTTCGAATAATATAGTTTTTTTTTACCACATTTCAGCTGCAACATTTGGTTCTTTTGTGATGCATCATACCTTTCACCTGAATGTTTGCATACATCTACAGCTGTCACATATCAATGTTATATTATAATCACAGTACTTCCTCGTTAGATAAATATCCATCACACATTTATTAAGATACCCTAGTGTATGAATTAAGCTTTTTCTCAACAGGGTGTCTTTATCCCCCTCAGGTCCACAATGAGTGGGGCGGAGATCAAACATCATAAAATTGACAATTTTTATATCAATATTAATTGAATTTTTTTTTTTTAACAAATAATTTATATGAAAGAAATACATGTCGTTTACTTAACTAACAAATTTAACATGATCCCAAATGTAACAATGTTAAACATGTAAAAGAAAAGGTCAGTATGACAGAATAGAAATCAAATAATCGGGTGATTTCTGAATATACAGTAGATAATGACCTCGATACACCCTAACCCTTTGTCTGCAGGTCCGTGAATTCTGGGGGGCGGGTTAGTGCATTCGACTTCAGATCAAGAGGTTTGGGGTTCGAATCCCGCCAGGGGCACGGCAACTTAGTCTGCATTAGAGAACTGTTCTACACGCACTAAGGTTTGGGTGCAATGCTACACTGAATTTCAGGGTAGTACCACCCATGGTTCGCTAGTTCCAGCTCATGCTTGCAGGCTTCACCGCAATGCATAGCCACATGGTGTTGGGGTTTTCTCCCTGCCATAATACTTGCAGCCCTGATATAAGTGAAATACTCTTGAAAGCGGCGTTTAACTCCAACTCACCTCATCCACCGCACCTTGAATTCTGGACTATCTCTTTTAACGATTTGTGTTTCTTTTAAATTGGCCTCTCGGACGGGTTTGGAACTTATTAACTTTGTTCATGTAATGCTTTCATATCATGGCATCAAAATGAGCAACAGCCTAATTTTTTTAATTCAGATTTGTAAAAGTTCCCTCCTAAATGTAAATTTGAAACATTTAAAATAAAATAAAAATTGAGATGTGTATTACTGATAATTATGGAGCACAGTGGTGTAGTGGTTAGCATGTCTGCCTCTCACGCCAACGGCCCAGGTTCGAATCCCGGTGGAGACACCAAACATTTGTGACCTGGGTCTTATACTGTGTTGTGTCCTTGGGCACTTCATCCACATTGCACTCAGTTCACCAGCTGTACAAATGGGTACCTGAACATGGGAATGTATGGACCTATATGGTCGCGTGGAGCGCTTCATAGGCGGTACCGAACGTACGATTCCTTCAGGGTAATAATTGTGTAGCGCCTTGAGCATGCATTGTGCATTGATATGTGCGCATTATAAATATACTATTATTATAATTACAGTGATAATTGTCATAGATATAAGGGATGTAGTTTAGTTGGTAGAACAATCGCCCATCACTCAGAAGGTCCGGTTTCGATTATCGATCGCGTCATACCAAACAATGTTAAAAATTAAAAGTTGTTGATTCCTTGGTTGACTCTCACTTTTACGAATACACTACAGATTTCCACGAGCAAGATACGATTAGTTTATAACAGTTCATGACAAATCAGTGATTAATCCATACTTGTTTCATCCTTTATTCACGACATTCATAGATTTGTGAGTAATTCAGGATGAGAGCACCAAAATTATCAACCACAAATGTCCTAGAACATTTACAAAGTTGTTACAGACTACAAGAGTTAATTACGAATAGCTGCTTACAAAGCATCTACGATACTGCAGTTGTTGCTAACTAATTTTTTTTGACAACATTTATTTTCACAAATGCCACAAATTGGAGGAATGTTGCTGAATCATGGATTTTAAAGAATTAATAATGAATTGTCTACAGATATTCACGAATGTGCAAAATGTTTGTGATGATTCGGGATATTTCTGGTCGTAGTAAAATAGGTGCATTGCAGAGAAGATAAAAAAGAACTCACGGGAAAGTGAATTCTTGCAAGAGTTAGCTCTTCAATTTAAATAAAAAATATAAAAAACTCATTAAATTGGATATTAAATTATGGGTCATTTTGAATGAGTGAGGATACACTGAATACAACTTTATTTCACATATTGTGAATTTGCTTTTCATATTTTGATCTTTTATTTCATTCCAGAGCAGTTTGAGCGCTCTTATGTTGAGACTGACTGACCTGTTCATCAATATGTGATCTCCCACTGCACAAATGAACAATCACTTCAAAATGGTAAGACTTCATCAGGCATCACTATATTGAACCAATTTCCTTAGTCCGTAGTTTTCCTTAGGGGTGAAACGGTACACTTTAGCTTTGGTTCAGTATTATTGCGTTTCAGAACCCTCAGTTTGGTACATTTTCGGTTTGGCTTAGAACCAAACTTTTTCTTGAAAATAAGGTCTAATGAAAGTAAAATGCCAAAAAGTGAAATATGAGTAAATTGATGAAATGAAATTGATAGCATGAAATATGGTATGCGATACAAACCGAACATATACTTTGATACAAGGTGCATCAAAATGATGGCAAAATACCAGCTTCATCCTAGATTTCCATTTGACTTCTTTGCTGTTAAAAGTATTAAAAGTAACATACCCGGTAGTGTTGGAATCCCATAACATCAAGTTATCATTTGTGTTATTTTAAGGAAAAGTACTTAATTTCCCTTATGCATAATGCAGTTCAGTTAAGTGACAGTCACAATGTAAAGGTATAAAGTTATGATTTTTGATAGAAAATGGGACAGAGCACCCAGACCGGTGCACGTGGAAACTTTTCTATGTAAATGGCACATATTTATATCTTCTACACATGTGCAAGGCAATTGCTTGATTTTCTTTGAAAAACAAATATAAATTGTAAGGAATTTGGCATTTTGGTATGAATATGCAAGTCGAGTGAGATTTTTTAAATTTAAATCAGCACACATTGCATTTTGCTACTAATCAAAGCAAAATAAAATTTCGGAAAATGCTGTTACTTTAGGCAGATTCTTAACTATTTTAAATGCCAATATAGAAATGATTTTTTTTTTATCAATGTATTACATTTTGTGTCAATCTACAACCTTAGAGATAATCAAGCAAATCTTGATGAGCTGCAGAGCTCTATTTTTGGCGATCGAAACAATTAGTCCCTTTCCTGACTATCCTACCTCCGAAAATTTTAAGTTCAGGCAAGAAGGATGGACGAATTGTCCCTGGCTTCATCAAGGAACAGCAAGTCCTATTCTAATATTGTCCCATTTATGTGTTATCTTTGTGCAAAATCTTTCATCAAATTTATTGTTCTATTGATCCAATAAAGATACATTCCACTTTATAGAAGTGATCTTTGCATCCAAACAGTTATAAAAGTTTGTACATTCAGTAGTATTCAAGTCTTTTTTTTTGGAGGAAGAAGGGTGGGACAAGAGTTATCTCCCTTTAGTTTTCAATGAGGGAGACTGGTTTATGCAGTTACTTTTTTCATTGTATTTCTTTACAATTTGAGAAATGGTAATGTTTTATCTTGGTTTCTTGTTAAAGGTTTTTGATATGCTAATCTGAAACTTGTGATTTTGATTTTTACCCAACATTTTTGGCACCATTGTTATATCATAAGTGGATCCCAAGACTGAATCCCTGTGATAGCTCAAATTAGCTGGACGTGAAGTATCAATCTTTCTTACATTGTGAATTTATGATTTTGGGTAGCTTTTTAGTTTTGAAATGAGACTTCTATGTGATAATCCATTAAAAAAATATTTGTTGGTTGTTTTTCTGTACGAATTGTAATAACCGTTTTTTCTCCCAACATCCCAAGCAAGGTATAACTCCCATCAATCTCTTTCATTGGCTAATTAAAGCCTTGCTACATTTTGTAGATTTTTTCTGTGCCAGAGATTCCTGATTGCACTGCACAAGTCTTTGCTGACATGCTAGCACAGAGAAGGTGATGAAATGCAGCAAGACTTAAATTAGCCAGTGTTAGCGACTGGCGCATGTTATGACTTGCAGGGGAATTTGACTATTCTCAGGGAGCTTTCAAATTGATTATGAAAATTCACTTAATGTATCGGTCTTTATCAAATACAGTCACAGTAATGCATATTTTGTTAACAGTGTTTTTATTTGAAACTGATATTTTATACATGTTTTCAATTATAACCTTAAAACAAATGTTTTTACTTCTAATGCGAGTTGCTACTGTCCTATCTATAAAAATCTGTAACATAAATTTTAAAGAAATAGGCATTGTCCACAATTTAAGTGTTTGAAGTTTTTGACTGCTCTTGTGATAAAAAGGACTGATTGTAATTCTTCATTTGCAGATGGATACGATTGGCGAGGGGTGACAGATCAGTTCGCGACGTGTCTCTTGAGGTCATGAGAGGAGGACGACCAAGACAATGAGGACTAAAATCGACAAAGACGTGAAGAAAAAGGATGTGGTTGTTCAACCTGAACCTGGGGACCAGGAGAAGAAACAATCAAAACCCAAGAAAGTCAAGAAAGCCAAGAAAGTCGAGAACTCAGAATCTGCTATAGTCGTCCAGGAATCCACAGAATGTGTTACTGAGGCTCCACCTGCAGACCTGCCGGAACCTCCACCAGTGTGCAATGAATTCCCGGATGAAGTTGAAGCGGCTGTGAATTCTATTACAGAACCATGTGAGAGAACGAGTTTGGAGGTTCTGGAATCGGTGTCGGAACAGGTTGTGATTGAAAACCATGTGGAGTTTGCTGAAACTGAAACTGGTTCCAAATCAGATCCAGAACCTGCCCCGGATCTGGTTCTGGAACTGGTAACAGAGCAGACA
This sequence comes from Gibbula magus, assembly GCA_936450465.1. Taxonomy (NCBI): domain Eukaryota; kingdom Metazoa; phylum Mollusca; class Gastropoda; order Trochida; family Trochidae; genus Gibbula; species Gibbula magus. The sequence goes on from OW388296.1 coordinate 34,351,269, forward strand.
CCAGATCCAGTTCCAGATGCATCTGATCTACCAGTTGATGGGAATGCTGAGGAAGAGATAATACCAGAACGGCTTCCAAATCCAAAGGATGTTCCTGAATCAGTTATTACACCATCAGAAAGTGAATTACAACCTGAAGCTGTTGCTGAACCTGAGGCTGTGAAGGTTCCTGAGGAATCTGAGGCTGGAACAAAAACTGTTGAGCCAGAAAAGAAACCTGTTCCTGATTATTCATCGTATGACAGCATCATTGACAAGGTAGCTTGCGGAGACATCATCGTCACAACTCCTCCTCGGAAACCTCCGAAGAAAAGAAGAAATGATGAATGCAAAAGTAAAGAAAAGCTGGACTTCAGTGAGAAAGGAAAGAAAGGTGAGGAGAAGAAGAAGAGTGATAAGAAAGCTGAAAAGAAGAAGGCGGACAATTCAAAGAAGAAAGATTCTCCAGTTCCGAAACCTCCAGAGGAAAAGGTAGAATCGAGCAAAACGGACACACCTGTTTCCTTGGATGCTGGGGCAAAAAATCGGTCAAAGCGTACTCCAAAGAAGAGGAAATTTCATGATGAACAAGATGATGAACAAAAACCTAAGGTTACGAAGAAAGCATCTCCAAAACCAAAAGTAGAAGCCATTGAATCCAATCCTTCAGAAACCCCTGCTCAAACATCAAGTAGTGAAAAACCGAAGAAATCTAAGAAGAAAAGCGTTAAGTCGAAAGAACAAAAAGAGGAAGCTGGGGAAGAAAAGAAAGATGGTGACCAAGTAGTAAAACCGAAAAAAGTGAAGAAAGAGAAAAGTGCAAAGAAATCCAAGAAAGTCACACCCAAGAACCAGGAGGAAACAGCAGACGCAATTGTGCCTGAAGTGAGTCCTCAGACCACAGAGACAGCTCAGTGTTCGAGCGATAGTGGTATCGGAGGAACTGACTCTGAAATGAAGATTGGGTCTGTGGAACCATCTGGGGAAGATGGAACCAGTCCTTCGGGAGAAAATGGTTTACCTATAAAAATGGAGACCGACACTAGTGATCAAAAAGCTGCTGAGCAACCGAAAAAGAAGTCTAAAAGTTCAAAACCGAAAAAGCCGAAGGAGACAAAGGAGAAAGTGAACGGACTCCCAGATGAGACGGGTGTTGTAGTGAAGGAAGAAGAGGCACCAAAGCCAAAGAAAAAATCAAAAGCAAAGAAACGGAAATCTGAAGATGGTGAAAAGCCAGACGGTTCAAAGTCTGATGAACAAAAAGCAGAGGGAAATGGAGAAGGAGCAGACGGCACTCCTGCTTCAGGGGAGGCCAGTGACAAACCTTCTCCAAAGAAAAAGAAGAAGAAATTGGTGGAAAATGGAGAAGGTGAGGTGAAGAAAGTGAAAAAGAAGAAAAAAGTGAAAGCACCTCCTCCTTCTGAAGAAGGGAAGGAGAATGGTAAAGTAAGTAGTTATGCTGCCAATGAGGCTGGTGTGTCGGCTGAGAACGGAGTGGGGGAGGGAGAAGGTGAGGGGGAGGGCAGTTTGCTGGACACGTCCAAGGAGGGGAGTGCTGAGGAGGAGAATGAGAATAATGGGGAGAACAAAGTAGGTTCAAAGTTCAAACTGGAGAAAAAGGTGTTAGAGACACGAGAGTGCTCGCTCTGTGGGCACAAGACTCGCGGTTTGGCAGCATTAACCAGACACATGAAACGCATTCATCAGATCATTACAAAACCACCCAAGTTTAAGTGTGATAGGTGTGACTTTGATGCCGCCAAGCGGGCTGTGTATGCTAAGCATATGTTACTCCACAACGTCATAATGTGTTTCAAGTGTCCGTATGAGTGCAGTACGAGTGATGCACTGGAGGAACACGTGGTTGAAGAACATAAGAACAAGGGTGACCTGAAGCTCTGCCGGCTCTGCAACCGGTACGTGCGGTGCCCCGAGAACGAGGACACGCTCGAGCGTCACATGGAGGAGTGCAAGGGCAAGGTGCCGCTCATCTGCACCGAGTGTTTCAAGGAATTCAAGTACGAGTCTGGGCTCAAAATCCACATCAGCACGCACTTCCCGGACCAGCCCAAACTGTACACGTGCGAGTTGTGCAGCTACCAGTCCAACTACAAGGCAAACTTGCACAAACATATCCAGAACATTCATCAAGAACGTGAAAAGACAATCAAATGTCCAGAATGTGATAAAATGTTTTATAAAGATGAACACATGAAGCGTCATCTACGCTTGCATACAGAAAACAGACCTTATAGTTGTGAGAAGTGTGAAAAGACGTTTAAATCTCTCTGTTCGATGCGCAATCACATGGAGTCCCACAACCCAGGTAGGCCGTTTAAGTGTGAGTTTGAAGGATGCAAGAAGTCGTTCCGAACGGCCAAGTTCCTGAAGAACCACGTGGAGGAGGCCCACCAGCTGGGAGAGAAGCGCTACCACTGCTCCACCCAGGGCTGCAAGTTCTCCTTCTTCAAGAAGAGTCACCTCAAGCGTCACGAAATCACTCACACAGGTCAGTACCTTAGACTTCACCTTAGAATCCTGGACCCATATTTTCAAAGCTCTTTTAGTGCTAAGATTGTCGTAAGTCAATGTTAATGTATTGCACTGACGACTGTCTTCGCGCTAAGAAAGCTTAAAAAATCTGGCTCGTGTGTGTTTTTTCACAAAAGACTGAGGTTACATTAAATCACTGAGGCAGCCTTAGTGCATATTAAAGGGTGGCACTAAGGTTAACCTTAGTGTTAAGGTAGTTTTGTGCAACAGCCCCCTGTTCAGTTGCAATTTCAGCTAAGAAATGTCTATTGTTCAGATTTAGTTCTTTCTTTCACATGAATCACTTCATCTTCCTGCGCTAGATAAAACCTCTTTCCTATTTTGGATGCATCACTGCAGGATTCCTGCTAAAATCAGGTAAAAAATCAAATCGTTCCCCATAAAAAATTGGGCCAAATTAGGGTCAATCACTAGGACTGTCATTAGGACCCAGTCTCGCTTTCTGCACAAAGAAAAACTGATATAAAGTGTTGTGAAGGTCAAATGATGTTTTTAAAAATATCTCTGGACATTTTCCATATGTAGTTCATAGTTTAGAAGTGACTGTTGAAGTTGTAGTTAACCAAATCTTATTCATGATCCAGTCTGATCAGAATCCACCATGTTTTTAGGAACAAAATTGTCCATTCTTCCATTGATATGACACAATTATATCTATGCTAATAGAGTCCATATCTTGTTTAAACTTCTGCTTGGAGTGGGATTTGACATACCGGATTTGTTGTAATTAGCGCCCTCTTCCTATAGGTGCCTAAACCACGTTTTTAACTCAAGTAAAAGGTTGCTCCCCTCTCTAGACACAATATCTGAATTATGTTACATTATATTTGAAAACTATGATATCACAAAATAGATTCTGACCTTTATTTGAAACTTGTTTGTTTATAAAACCCTTTATTTTCCTGTTTGTAATAAAATATCCAAGCATTTCACTTACTGAACTGGATGATAAGATCATTTTAAATAAGCGACCTCTTAGGTCACAATTTAAAGGGGCAGTAGCACGTTTTTTCGCTCAAATAAGTTGATGAACTGTATTTGAAAAATAATTTCACTAATAGTAAAACATGCTTCTCTCTTCGGAAAATAAAGTTTAAAATGAGTGTACATGTTTCGGTGTAGCCATGGGAATCGTTTTTGTAATACAAAATAATAAATTGTGTTCACAATAAAATGGCGGCCATGCAATTTTTGCTTTATATACAACTTCTTACCACTACAGATAATTGGTTTGTGAAATAAGATGTTTTACCCTCTAAAGTTAATATAAATGACATAAACTATCATTATAAATGGGAAATTTGAAAAAATAAATTTTGCAAAAAAAACGTGCTACTGCCCCTTGAAATAAGCGCCCTCTTCTTTCAATTTTCTAAGTGCCCAGATTTTCGAAGCTATCTTAGCCCTAAGATACTATCATAGTCGTAGGCCAATTTTATTGTATGGAACTTACGACTATCTTAGCACTAAGAGAGATTCGAAAATCTACTCCCAGGGCTCAAATACGGTAACTCTTACTTTTTAGCTGCTAATAGAGTTCCATGTATTGGTTTTTAATGAATTTTAATGTCTTTCTTAAGCAAACAAAAATGTATTTGTTTCTTAACTTTCTTTAACGTTATCATTTTCTCACAAAATATTGGGATGAAAATTGCTACTCAAAATCACTCCTCATAAAATTTTCAAACTTAAAATGAATAAAAATATGATAAATAATTTTTAGAGCAAATGTTATTTGTCATTAATGCATATTTAAATGTCTCATTATTATATCTACATTATTAGGTTAAATACATTTAAAAAAAAAAAAGGTTTCTCGGGCATCAGCGCATCACTTTTATTTGTGCCTATGACAACTTTTTATTGTCATTTGGAAAAATAATATAAGAATTTGCTGCATCATTTTTGTGTTTCCTTTTTGTCAGTTCTACCGCTTCCAGGCTATATATGGAAAAAAATCAAATGTACTCTTCCCGCGTCAATATTTTTACCAACAGAAATAAAAAAGAAAGTCGTATTGCCCTCGACACTTTTCAAACAAATATGCCTGAGGAACATTTAACCTTATTTATGCAGCCTTAGTTAGGAACAATATTTTCAATCTTCGGAAATATCAAATGTTGTAGCCTGTAGGTAACGCTGGATGGTTGAGTGAAATTTGAGAATAGAGAATTGATTCGAGACTTTGTGTGACTCGTTAAGCTTGTGTAGGTTTGGTATCTCCGATAATCAGTTGGACACGTCTCGGTTGGTTGCACTTCAGTGGTGGCTTTGCATGAATGCACTCCAAATATTTACTACATTTGACTTTCTGATTGTAAATTTTTTTAAATTTTAGAAAATGCTTTGAATATTACAGACAAGCCTATGCATTTTGTCCCTAAAGTGAGTTCTTATTCCTGTAAATTGGCCGTTCTGAATGGTTTGATCTAATTGGTTCAACAGATGAGCTGTTGAAGTGTTCATTTTGAAATATACGTTAAAAATTTGTAATTAAATCTTCAAACGGAAAGAAACTGATTGACTTATTAACTTAATTTTAATTAATATGAATCTCATTCATAACCTTTTAGATTCATAGGATAGAATTAATTATTACACATTTTTGCAAATTTATCCAAAACAAATGAAGTGACATAGTTTGTTATGACTGTCTCACAAGAGCTAATGACAAATGTCAAAGTTCAAAACTCAACAGAAGTTAACAGACGATTAAGCTTATTGAACTTTGGATGGTTAATTAGGTTGACAATGCAATTATTGCCGAGCCCTAACATTTTTGTCTTCTGACTGAAAAAACATGGCTGACGTTTTGATATCATAATCTGACAATTATTTTAAAACGCCTTCATGGTTACGAAACTATTTATAATGGAATTGTTTTGTAATGCCTGTTTGTCAACATTGGAGGATAGAATTGGTGTATTTTACCTTTAGGTAAAAAAAAGTTATTTGCTTGGTTTACTGATCCTCTGACCATGACTTTGACAAATTTGGAAAAAGCAGACAATCCCTCCTGAAAATTATTCAAAATTTTCCTTTCCAATTAAAAATGTTTCCAGATTTTTCCAACATACTAACATAATTAGTGAAAAGTTATTATATATTTCCCATTCAATTCTATGCGTGTTTTTACGCCCCATATTCTGTAAACAAGGTAATTGATTTTGTCTCGCCTTAGGTTTATCCAAGCAATCTTAACCCATGACTATTAACCATACCAGTCTTCTGACAAAATAATTTTCCAGTGGCGGATCCTTGGAATGCAGAATGAAATTGTGCAATCAGAAGTAATTTTATAATACCTTCATGGTTGGATATCCGTGGGTTAGTGTGTTGGGATTTGAATCAAGACGTCCGGAGTTAAAAATACTGTCAGGGCCACACTCAGCAATTGTCTGCGGTAGAGAACTGTTCTACATGCAGTAAGGTTTGGGTGCAATGCTACACCGAATTTCAGCACAGTACCACCCGATCATTGTTTAGTTCCCGCCGATGCTCACAACAATGCATAGCCACAATGGTGTTGAGAGCTTTTCCCCTGCAATAATACTAGCAGCCATGATATTAGAGAAATACTCTTGAAAGGTTTAAAATATCAATGATTTAATCATCAATGGAAATGTTTACAAACAAAACAATCCTGATCCAACAAAAAATCAACAAGTCTTGAAACTATATTGAAGTATTGGCTTTTAAAACATTGGCTTAGGATATAGAACAATTAATTTAATTTAAATAATATAGATCATCATCATATGTAGTTTCTGTAGGTATTGCAAAGTGAAAGTTTAGTTTCTTTATCGATTATGTCATCAATTTAGAAATATGCTAGTAACGCAAAATTGGTGCATTCAGGCGACAATGGCATTTATTACAGCAGAAAAAGAGCTATTGGTGCATAACAAAGTTTTTGACTTAAAAAGGAAAATTTGGTAAACCGTTTATTTGAGGTATACTTCTGTCTTCTTTAGCCTTCTAGGAGAATGAAAGCGCATGTTGTCATTGTACTTGGAATCAAGAGGTCAGGTAATTGGAACCTTTGTCTGTTGTTACAGAACTGCTCTACATGCAGTAGGTTTGGATGAAATACTACAACAGTATTAATGTGAGGATGATAGGTTTTTCGGCCTGTATTTTGCAACCAGTTTGAGGTATTGGTCGCAGACAGAGATCCATGTAATTTGACCTGTCAGTCCAAAAGGAGTATTAGAGTCACATCTGATGCATTTTCTTCCAAGAACTCTCAATTCTTTTGAATTTCGTTGGCCGTTTTAATTTCTGATGACAAGCGTGATGAATGGAGCGTGTATTTGGCCAAGTTGTCTTCATTATCAGAGTGAATCATGAAATGTCTCGATGGCGGGATTATTGATCCACTGATTCGGTCACACCTGTTGTGTAACAGGTTTCCCCATGAAGCAGACGTATCTTCATACAAGTGGCAGACATACGTTCCTACAAGCCGTCTGGGTTCCGGACACAATAGTTAATCAATGAAAGTGTAATATTTAGTTTGCTGCGACTCATTGTGAAGCACATGAAGCACTTCCCTTCGTGTATCAGCCCGTTCAACGTGACGTCTGCTTACTTGTCAGCCATTTTGATTGGGGCTGATCTAATACAGGCCTCATTGTGATTTATTATCTTACTTTAAGAGCTCCCTCCCTGGACACACATGATTAACGTTGATGCTTTCAATTATATCTGATTACATTTTAATTGAGGAATGGAGAGGGCGTAAGAACTTAAAATTGGTTCCAGATTATGAAATTCTTTTTTCAGTGTCATGATGAAATTCCTGTTATTTTTATGTTTATGAAGACATGCATTCAAAATTTCTTGTTTTTGGAGAGACTGTTTAAAATGGAAGTTACAAATGAGGTGCATTCTATACACATCCTTCCAACAGCAACCAACTTTCAGTTGATATGGAAATTTGTGAAATTAAAAATTAAAAGATTTGAGAAAAAATTATTGACAGTAAATTCATTCATAAAGACTTGCTATTGAAGAGTAATTTTCATTTGATATGTAAATTTATGAAATTAGGGAATCTCAAAAGTGAAGATAATGACTTGATATGTTTGAACAGAGAGCATCTGTCTAGACCACTGGCTGAGAGGAAATATCCATAAATGTAGATGTTATCTTGCACATGAGCGCATGAATTATGGAGCTTCTCAATCCATGTTTGTTTGACCGACAGTCAGTGTAACTGCTCTAATGAAGCAAACATGGTCAGGGTAATTAAATCGGGTGAGGAGTCGATTGTAACGTGAGCAGGAGGACTTGCAATCCTCGTCTGAGGAGCCTCCTTTGGTCCCCTTGCAGCAGACGCTCAAATATACTCACAATCAATAAATGATTGTTGCCCAGCATCTCTGTAACTACGGGATTTATATGTGGAGTGTCTTATTGAGTGGGATGGAGTCAAAAGACAGGCGGGGGGGTTAAGAAGAAGGGGGAGGTGAAGGGGGTGTTCTGTTATTAGGACATGGCTAGGGTTGGGGGGGAGGGTTGGGGGGGGAGTAGGGGAGTGTAATATCCTGTTGTGGGTTTGTTGTTTTGGACAGAGGTGGATGAAGCATGTGCCTCTTTGAGGGGAAAGGAGGTTGTTGAGATATAAGGGGGATGACTAGAGGGGGAGGTATAATTGTCATGGGGAGGGGGGTTCTGCATGTGGCTCTTATTACCGCAGAAGAAGGAACCAGCCAATTGGTGCGTCCGCTCGCTCCGTTTTTCTCTCCTTAGCTTCCTTCTCATCACCTGGCATTGAACAATTTGGATTTCTTTGGAGCTTCTAGGATGGAGTTTGGTTTTCTTGGAACTAGATTGAAAGTAAATTCCATTGAAATTCTCTTTGAACAAGAGGTGGAAAGGATATTTTCTTTGGCAGTGATTTGAATTGATGGCTGGCTCGAGATTTGTGAACAGGAAAGTTACATGTTCAAATTATCGTCAGGCTATCCTGAGGTTTAAATTTGATCTTGTGATGCAAATTTTAAAATTTAATTTCTTCTCTTTTATCAATGATTGATGTTGTTAACGTTTAGACTGAATAATTTCTGCCTTTAGAAGACACCGGTAGCAGACAAATATAAAACTTAGACCATTAAACGTGCTGCTGCAGAAAATTGTCTTATTTACAAAGAGAAAGTCTGGGTGATGTTGACACGGGTTCCTTGACACCGATGCTCTTCATGCATAGACTTGATACATGATGCAAAGTTTTATTTGCCTAAAATGATGTCATCATTTCTTTCTTTCAATGAATGATAGGAAAATCAATGAAACCTTTTCTTTTATAGAAGCAGCTGTCGCAAACATTATTATTAATTTCTTTGCGGTCTTGCCTAAAAAAATAATCAATATTTGCTTGTGACCACTGAATTGGTACCACAGGCATGTGGACAGTGGTGAGTGAGCATTGATGCAGTTAGTTCTGTGCTCCTTCAATCAGTCAATCGGTGTGTGTGCTGTGCTGTGCAGCATTTTATGTTGTTACCCAGGGTTCATCTCAAAGATTTGGTACCTAGAGTTGCATCAATAACAATTATGTCTCACAATCGCATGTTTGTATCATTCATATTCTTAGTGCACCAAACATAATCAGTTGATTTTTATCACATTCTATTTGTGCCAATCTTATTCAATTTCAACCCACATTCTAGTTGAACCAAGCCACTTTCTAGTTTGAACCAAACCACATTCTAGTTGAACCAAACCACATTCTAGTTGAACCAAGCCACATTCTAGTTGAACCAAGCCACATTCTAGTTGAACCAAGCCACATTCTGGCTGCTCCAATCCTCATTCTACCCGCACTGAGCAGGGCAGGATAGTGCTTTGGTTAGTACATTCTGATCAAGAAGTTTGGGGTTCGAATCCCCCTTAGCAACTTTGCTTGTGATATAGAACTGTTCTACATGCAGTAAGGTTTGGGTGCAATGCTACACTGAACTGAACAATGCAGTATCACCCACGGTTCGCTAGTTACAGCCGATGCTCACAGGTTTCACAATAATGCATCTTGTCATTGCCGTGATATAAGTGAAAGTGGCGTTAAACCAAAATCACCGCACCTCACTTGCATTGATCCACATTCTAGCTGCACCGTTCCATAATATACATGTACCGACCCTCATTATACCTTCACCAACCCACATTATAACTGCACCTATCCTCATTCTAGCTGCAGCGACCCACATTATAACTGTACCGATCCACATTCTAGCTGCAACGACCCACATAACTGCACCGATACACATCTAGCTGCACTGATCCACATTCTAGTTGCAGGAACGCACATTATACCTATACCGACCCTCATTATACCTTCAGCAACCCACATTCTAACTGCACCGCTACACACTCTAGCTGCAGCGACCCACATTCTAACTGCACCGCTACACACTCTAGCTGCAGCGACCCACATTCTAACTGCACCGCTACACACTCTAGCTGCATCGACCCACATTCTAACTGCACGGCTACACACTCTAGCTGCAGCGACCCACATTCTAACTGCACCGCTACACAATCGAGCTGCAGCGACCCTCCTTTTATATGTACCGACCCACATCATAACTGCACAGATACACATTTTACCTTTCACTGACCCACATTATACCTGCACGATCCACATTGTACCTGTACCGACCCACATTATACCTGTACCGACCCACATTATACCTGTACTGACCCACATTATACCTTCACTGACCCACATTATACCTGTACCGAACCACATTCTAGCTGAAGGATCCACATTATACCTTCACAGATCCACATTCTAGCTGCAGCAACCCACATTCTAGCTGCAGAAACCCACATTCTAGCTGCACCAATTCTTGAAATTTGGAGTTGAACTGTATCTAAAAAATTTAGGCCGAAACTTTGTGTTTCTGCAAAGCAAATATATACCAATTTAAATTTCTCTACCATTTCAATATATATATTCAAATATTCTGGCGTTCGGCTTCGGATCAAGAGGTCCGGGCTTCGAATCCCGCCAGGGGCACGGCAACTTTGTGTGCAGTAGAGAACTGTTCTACACGCAGTAAGGTTTGGGTGCAATGCTACACTGAATTTCAGCGTAGTACCACCCATGGTTCGCTAGTTCCAGCCGATGCTCGCAGGTTTCACCGCAATGCATAGCCAATGACATGGCGTTGCAGGCTTTCTCCCTGCCGATATACTAGCATAAGTGAAATACTCTTGAAAGCGGCGTTAAACCCCAACTCACTCACTCAAATATTCTGAGCAGTCCAGGTTTGATGTGCAGAAATGAAGCCATGTGAGAATCTCTGACATTACATAGCACGGCTTGGAGGATGTAAGTCCTGTTGTGTGAGCACCCCATACATCTGGTTACAGTTATTTACGCAGAGGATGCACAGTCTTGATAATAAAGATAATAATTGGTATCTGCATGAGGAAATGACAACGTAGGCACAGCGGTGCATTGTTTAGCACAAGAATGTGGGGATCTAAATTTTCTTCCAATGGCGGCCATTTTAGTACATCAGATCTTAACCCTATATGTTCCAGTACCCAACTGTTCCGTGGTAGCCCATCTATAGGCGCTTACTTGTGGATCCTAGCTATTAACTGGCCACTGTGGTTGATTCAGCCCTAATCATTGCAGCAGAATTAGAGACAGAACAGAATCTGGTGTTCTGGTTTTCACTTGACACGATTGAAGGAAAGACTGAAATAAAAAATATTTATTGCTCTTAATAATTTGGATTTTAAAAATAGCGAAATTTTCAGATAATATTCTGCATTATGTTAGATCTACATGAGTCATATATATCTGTTGGATCTAAACTCTTCGCTGTAGAATCAATCAATATTTCAAAACAAATCTCTTTGCAGCCTGTTTGCAGTATGTGTGTCCAGAGAGACAATTGTTGCAAACAGATGAAATAAATAGGAAAATGACATCTACTTTTCCCTGACATTGATTTTTGTTCGAGGGATTGTGGCGTCTCGTTTATTACCAAGAGGCCGTTAATTGTCATTTTGATTGGTTAACTTGAGTATGTGGTGAAATATTCACCCTTTGAAGAAAGAACCTTGATAATCAATTCAATGTTCGTGGGAAATATTTGATTGTTACACTTTTGTAAATGGAATGTAAAAAAAGAATGTATTTTGGACTGATTCCTATTCCTATGTTTAAATGGATAAAACTAAACAAGCATGAGGTTTCAAAATTATTAAAAATAATGTTTTTCATCATCAAATTTGGAAATTATACCAATGTGTAATTTTGAATTCAGGGTATACTATAAGCTGCTTAAAACCATACCCTCCTTTAAGTGTAAAATAATATCAATCATGATGGGGATAATAAATCTATAAATTAATTAAAATTTTCAAGGGACCTTAAAGGTGCACTTTTTTGCATGTTATTTCGTCTAAAATCGGCCGTTTCTTATTAACATTTATATATATATATTGTTATATATTGTTACATTTGAGGGAAAATCATCCCATTACTCAACCTGATAAGCCATATCCGTAGAAAACGGTCATCCTTATTGATAGAAATGGTGCAATGTTTATAGCGACAATTTTGTGGAATGTTATAACACTTATTTCCTTTTTCGTGAGAGCAATTTATTTTAGTAAGAATGGTGTGCTTCAGCGTGTGTTGTTGGAGTCCCATGTCAAATGTTATCAATGATTTGATCAAGAAGTACTGACAGTTAAATAATAATAATGATATACATTTTAACATCTAATATCCAGGGCAAGCACTGCTCAATGGCGGTACATTATTACCCTGAAGGAATTCTACTTTCGGTGCCACTAGTGAAGCTAGGCGCACACTGCGTCCCATGTGTCAATGCGATGCAATCTGAAGCGATGAAAATAGGTACTGCACCTATTTTATCGCATCGCAAACGAACTCGCATGGAGGATTCCCTATCCTTCGTCATATTTTACACTTCTCGAGGGGGCGGGATAGTGCAGTGGTTAGCGCGTTGGGCTTCGGATCAAGAGGTCAGGGGTTCGAATCTCGCCAGGGACACGGCAACATTGTCTGCAATAGAGAAAGTTTGTGTGCAATGCTACACTGAATCTCAGCGTAGTACCACCCATGGTTCGTTAGTTCCAGCAAATGCTCACAGGTTTCACTGCAATACATAGCCACATGGTGTTCCGGGCTTTCTCCCTGCCGTGATATAAGTGAAATACTCTTGAAAGCGGCGTTAAACACCAACTCACCTCACATCACCTCACCTCACCTCACCTCACACTTCTTGAGGGGGTTTCCCCAGTCAAACCACATGAAAGGAAATTTGGTAGGCATATGTATCGTGCGTGCTATGACATCTTGATCCATAATTACAAATCCTGCTTTTTAAATAGTTTTGAAATAAATGTTTGATACTACTGTTGCCAACATATACATGTACATATTGTTTATTTTGAAGATAATACTGAAATTTCTTCCATAATTTTTAATTATGACACCATGATGGAATGGTCAACCATCTTGCTCACTTGAGACCCACAAAATTACGTCTCAAACTGAAGAGAAAAAATTTCTATGCAGAAAACCGTTTTCTCTGAATACGGCTTATCGGGTGGTGTAATGAGATGTTTAACCCTCGAACGTTACATTATATTGTTTCAACTTTAATAATAAATGCAAAATTTGAGAAAACATAATTTGCAAAAAGCGTGCTACAGCGCCTTTAAATTTGGGGTAATTGACTGTTAAGAGTTTCTCTGATAATCCTATTTTTAGCTCATGAGGCCTGAAAGACCCGGCGGGCTAATGGCATGGCATGGTGTCCCGCGTCCGTCCATCCGTCCGTAAAATTTTCTTATCCAGAACCAATAACCTTAGAGAAATGAAATTTTATGTGCAGACTCTTTAGCCAATGGGGATTCTAAATTGTAGATTTGGTGACCCTGGGGCCCCATATAAAGGCCTCACAGGCCATGACCTAAAAACCTGTTTTCATCGTCTTCTTCAGAACAAAAAGACCTAGAAGGCTGTAATATTGTGTGCAGACTCTTTAGCCAATGGGGATTCTAAATTGTAGATTTGGTGACCCTGGGGCCCCATATAAAGGCCTCACAGGCCATGACCTAAAAACCTGTTTTCATCGTCTTCTTCAGAACAAAAAGACCTAGAAGGCTGTAATATTGTGTGCAGACTCTTTAGCCAATGGGGATTCTAAATTGTAGATTTGGTGACCCTGGGGCCCCATATAAAGGCCTCACAGGCCATGACCTAAAAACCTGTTTTCATCGTCTTCTTCAGAACAAAAAGACCTAGAAGGCTGTAATATTGTGTGCAGAGTCTTTAGCCAATGGGGATTCTAATTGTAGATTTGGTGACCCTGAGCCCCAAATAAAGGCCTCACAGGCTATGACTTAAAAACCTGTTTTCCCTGATGAGCTACAGAGCTCATGGCTCTATTTTTGTCTTCCTTATTGGTGTTAAAATGTATAATTTAAAATTTAAGTTATTCGAGAATAGAAATAGGTGTCAACACTTATCCTTAGATGTCATAAGAGGTATACCATTGTTTATAGCTATGTGATAAGTATTTTGTTTATGTTGATAATGAGTATTATGATCATGACCATACTGTTGCGATACCTCATAAGTAAAATATCAAGAGACTCTTAAAATTGTTTTACTAATAAGGTATTTTACTTATCCAAACTATTAAAACCTGCAGATGATAACAAGATACAATGTACAGTACAATGTTTATGTATAGAGCAGAATATCAGACAACAGCTGTTTGTATAAAATTCTGACATTTTATTGTATTGCATATGCATGTCAGTCTATTACAAATGTGACATCGCTAATTGGTCTTCTCGCTAACACTCCCGGGCTACATGAAACAATCAACAAAATAGAGAATCTGTTGTCAGTGTATTGTCAACTGATTGAATCCAGCGAGTAAACATTTACTTAAGTTTATTTTACTTATCTGATTTTAGTTAACTAGACTCAAATAATGTTAGGTACTGAGGGAAACTGCCGGGAATGGTGCTTTCTTATCAGTTTTTTATCCCACCAGTATGTAAATACCGTGGAGGCGTCTTCCCGTCCGCCGGTTATCATTTCGTTACCAGAGCAGAACTCGTAAACCGTTCATGATATCTTTCTGAAACTTTGCATGTGTATTACCCACCAACTGAAGTAGTGCCTTTTGATATTTTCGTTTTTAAATATTTTTAAAAAAAAATTTCGTTTCCATAGAAACATGTTGGATTTGGACTTTGTTCAGAGATAGGTTTGTTTCCGGAGCACAGCTCAAAAACTCTTCATCATATCTTCCTGAAACTTTCCATGAGTATTACCCACTAACTGAAGTGGTGCCTTTTGATATTGCAGATTTCTGAAAATTTAAAAGAAATGTTTTCCATAGAAACACTTTGGATTTTGACTTCAGGGATAGGTCTGCTTTCGGAACAGAACTCCAAAACCCTTCATCATACCTAAAACTCTGCCTGTGTATTACCCATTAACTGAAGAAGTAGATATAGAATTATCTGTCAAAAATGTGTTTTACAAATTATGTGGGACCAGTGGGATGTGTCATCTTCTGATGACTCTTGTTTAGTTAAAAGGACATTCCATAAGTTATTGTAGTAACATAGGTCAAAATTTTCCAAGGGTGTTATTTATCGAGAAGTAATGACTGTTGTCGAAAATTCCCCTTTTTGTGCCAAACTGTTCAGTATAGTTACATTATTAAGATGTTTAGTCATGATTATGATTGAAAACTGGACAATCTTGAAGTTGTTCTGCGGCTTGCACGTGTCAATTGTTCAGACGTAATTTTGAAAACTTATATATAGCAGACAATGAGACAGATATTTGTTGGTACTGTTCAATGGAACATAACTGGTATACTTGTTAATGGGTCGCATGAATTTGGCTTCTCATCGTGTATTAAGCCGCTTCTCAAGTTTCATTGAAAATTGTCAAATATTTGGCTTATGGGGATACATGCAAGTCGAGTGAGATGATTTGGACATAAATCAGGACATTTGATATTTTTGTATGTATCAAATATAAATTAAAAAACATCAAAAACATGTAGTGTCCCTTTAAAGGCGCTGTAGCACGTTTTTTCGCTGAAATAAGTTGATGAAATGTATTTGAAAAATAATGTCACAAAAAGTAAAACTCCATTCTCTCTTCAGAAAATCAAGTTAAAAAAGAATGTACATGGTTTGGTAAAACCGTGGGAATCGTTTTTTGTACTTCGAAATATTAAAATGTGTTCACAATAAAATGGCCGCCATGCAATGTTTGTTTTATACGCAACATCGTTATTATCGCTACGGATAATTTGTTGGTTTAATAAGATGTTTTACCCTCTAAAGTAGATATTGATGACATAAACTATCAATATAAATTGGAAATTTGAAAAAATAAAATTTGCAAAAAACGTGCTACTGCCCCTTTAAGCAATCTTTATGTTTTCACTGTACATGTATTATATACATGATGATGATTATTATGTTTATGTTGATGTCAATACTGTTGTTTGTATATTCATTATGATGAAGATCTTGGTCATTAATAAATTAATGAAAGTAATAAAATGTATGAATTGATGATATAGTGGTGTAAATATTAAAAATAAATAAATTAATGAATTAATGTACTTTTAGTTGTAACAATACAGACATTTTATAATAGATTCATACAAAGACATATTTCATCCAAAAACAAATTGTGTTAAAATTAATTTAAAGTCAATTATAGGGTTACAGTTGACAGTGCTAAATATAGTGTTAAAATATACGTAACATTTAATATAGTGTTATAATTTACATAATGTCAAATATAGTGTTAAAAATGACATAACATTAAATATATATCATTAAAATTTACATATTGTTAACTTTAAAATTTACACAATGTTAAATATATAGTGTTACAAATAACATAATGTTATATATAGTGTTAAAATTTACACAATGTTAAATATAGTTACAATTTATATAATGTTAAATATAGTGTTACAAATGACATAATGTTATACATATCGTCACACCTTGCTTCAGTATTGGAGATAATGAAGATGTTGTTGATAATGTTATGACCATGTTGTTGCCGACCTCTAATGGCTGTTCTCTGTTTGCAGGAGAGCGAAACTTCCACTGCATGTGGCCGGATTGCGGCAAGTCCTTCCGACACGCCGACAACCTCAAGGTGCATCAAAGGCAGCATACAAACGAAAAACCTATCAAGTGCACCCAGTGCAGCTTCTCGTGTCGACAACGGAACTCACTCCAGTGGCACATTAAGAAACACCACACAAACAAAGATGGCGGCCTCACAGTGTCGCAGCAAGGAAGTCCGAGTGGAGCTGCTGAGAATGACAGTGAACCAAAAGTTAATGGTGTGGCCACTCCAGGCGCATCTAGCGACCAGTGTGCGAGCGTTAAGTCAGAAAGTAAGGGGTTAGATCTCTATGAGTTCAATGATGAGGACTTTGGTGAGGAACTTCCTGTCGTGTTTCGAAGTCGGGACAAGCCTCGCTTCCATGTGCTCACGCGGCAAGATCTTGACGAACTTCATGAAGCCGAGAAAAGCAAACCGATTATAGATCCTCTGCCTGAAACAAGTAAAGAGGGTGAGGAGGAAGGCGAGAAGGAAGAAAAAGAAAAGGAAAAGGAAAAGGAGGGTGAGGAAAAGAAAGAAGAAAAGAAATCTATTAAAACTCCTAAGAAAAAGAAGAAGAAAGTTATAGCCAACAAGAAATCGCCTCCTGTTAAACCTGTTAAAAAAGTGAAATCACCTAAATCTCTTAAGGCACCAAAATCTCCGAAGACACCCTCTTCTCCTAGGACTCCTAAATCACCAAAATCTCAGGGAACGAAAAAGAAAGGTAGTCCAGAAACGAGCAAGAAGCCTGAAGGAAGCAAGAAGCCAGAAACTTCCAAGAAGAAAACTGTGGCTTCAAAGAAGAAAGTGTCTCCACAAGGCAAATCGGCTGCTGCATCCAAGAAGAAATCTCCTGCTAAAAAGAAAGAAACTAAATCCAAAGCAAAATCTGCTGGCAAGAAGGGTAAAACGAAGAAAGCTGCAAAAGAGGACAAGAAGAAAGAGGAAGTAAAGGAAGAAGAGAAGGAGAAGGAAGAGGAGGAGAAGCAATTAGAAGAGGCAGCTCCAGAAGAAGCTGCTGCTGCAAGTCCTGCCAAGCTTGAAGTGAGTGAGGAGGCTCCAGCACAGTCTCCCAAACCTCTTGTAAAGCCTCAGAGTCCGGGCAGTGATGGAAGTTCTCTCAGTCCACACAGCCCCCACAGTGAGCGTAGCGAGGCCAGTCCCCTCCTCAGTGAAAACGAGGCTGAAGAACCAGCGCAGAGCGACACAAAGGCTGAGGAGAAAGCGGTTGAATGTGAAGATACTTTACAAGTAGAAGAACCTCCACAGGAACCCTTCCAAGAACCAGAAGTTCCTGAACTTCCAAAGGAGGAGGCTATGTCTCCCGGGCAGGCTCAACAAGAGGCTATAGACAGGTCACTTGAGGAGAATCCAATCATCGATGACAACCTGAAGGACAATCACTCACAGCCGGACCTGCGTCAGTATTCACCGGTGGGCGGGGAGGAGGAGAAGACAGAAGAGCAGCAGATAGAGGATGAGGAGCAGAGGGTGTCCTCTGATGATGATGTGACTAATGATATCCTGCTGACGCCTCCACGTGCCCCAGCTCCCCCTCCCCCGCAGAGTCCCTCTGAGGAGGAAGAGGAGGAGGAGGAGGAGTTGATGCAGCCCTCGGTCCCCTCCCCCGCCCCAGTCTCTGTCCCAGTCCAAGAACCCCTCTCCCACCCAGAACCCATGTCCAACCAGCCCCTGTCCCAGGACCCTCAGCAGCCACTGCCAAGTGTTGAACCCCCGAAAGAGGAAGCTCAGCCCCCTCAACCCCCTGCTCCACAAAGTGCTCAATACCAGAATACCAACCCCGAGTGTGAGAAGGACTATCTGGGACAGTACCTGCATCTGCAGGAGCTTGGTGTACCGGCTAGCGGTGCACGGGACTCTGTGCCCGAGGAACCAAACCGGCTTCAGAGACTGGAAGAGCTGGCTGAAAAGCCACACGAGGACAGTAGGGAGATCCCTCGGTCAGCATCAGTAGCCAGTAACGTCATCACTCACACAAGTATGCAACCATTTCATGACATGTCTCACAAACGCATGGAGATCTTGGCATGTGATCGTTCTCAAGAGCAGCACTTCCAACGTGATACAGCGTCAGCTCTTCCTCGCCTGCCTGACCCCCCACCCTTCGACTCCTTCAACCCACTCAACTCCATTCATAGTGTCTCAAGGGAAAACAATTTCTTGCGTCAAAATGATAACATCTTTACATCTCAAACCACTGGTAGTAGTTTCATGAGACTTAGTGATAGTGAAGCTATGAGGCAACGAATGACCACACCTTTCTTGCCTCAAAACGATAGGACTGCCATATCTCGTCTCCCAGACACCACACTGCGACCCACAAACCCTGCCTTACTGCGGCGACCCACCACGATGCCGAGCACAGATATCTTCCCGCCCCCACCCATGACCCAGACCATGCCGCGCAACCCCTTCACCAACACCTGGTCAGGACAGGACGTTCGGCCCCCGCACTGGCCACAAGCTCCCTATCTGCAGCGTACAATAGATAGACAGCCTAACGCCACTCCTGCAACACTCTTTGCCAAAGAGAACTACCTCGCCAGTCGCGACTTGATGTTTGATCCTTCACGGATGACTGAACGTAATATGTTTACAAGTCTCTCATCTCCACAACCACAGCGTGAACTGGCACCCGAAACGTTTCCACTCGAGTTGAGTTATTTTGGAAGTCATGCGTACTCAGGAACTGCAACTCTTGACTACAGCAGGCCCCCTTGTGGGACGGCACCAAAAGCCTTTGACGAGCGATACCGTCAGACTGCAAGCTCGGCAATGAGCGACTTCCGAGGCTTTCCTCAGACTTCTAGTACGGAGATGTTCAGTGGTATCGGTGTAAATAGCAGTTTTCCTTTGGACAAATACATGTACACGAGAGATCCTGTGTATCACCCGCAACATGTTGGTGAAAATACAAATAGTGCTTTCTTGACGCATAGTACCCCAACGCAACATTCAGTGTTTGATAGAGAGTACCCCCATCGTAGTCTGTACCCCCATCAGAACACCCCCTACCCTTTCCTGGAAGAGCGCCAATACTCAACAGCGGCGAAACTGACGCACTCTGCTGGCAGCACCACCAACCAAGAACAGGAATTTATGTCGCGGCGGAATACCGCCGACTCTCAGATACCCCCTGATCCTTACAGATGTGGCATGTTGTATAATGTCATGAACAGATATTCATTCGAGTAAATCAACATTGTAAGCTTTCATCAATTGATTGTGATTATTTTAGTTCATTTTAAATCGTTACCCTTTATTGTGTGAAAATCCTAAAATTATTAATCTGTTTAATCCGTTTGCAAGATCTTTCCAGTAGATCCTTTTGTTTTTATCTCTTTATTAATGTCAATTTCATTGGAAAGAATTAGTCATTTTCTCCTGTTTGTTTTATGTTATTTAAAAAAAAATCTAAATGCTGCACCTAAATTATCTACATAAAAATATTTTATGAAATACTTCAGTTTTGATGATTTCAAGACTTTGTTCATACTGAACACTAAAAGCAAGCTTTTTTTGTCAAATCTAATAACTTTTTCAAAGCACTTTTCTTCCCCTTGATAAATTATTCAGATCTAAATAATCAGCATGATATTTCTTAAGTTTTGGTTATATATTGGTTCCTTGCTTTCCGTCCATATCTTTTGTTCTTGATTTTTCCTGCAGAAAATTGGTTCAAACTTTGGTTGAAATCTATGTGTTCCTTATTGAATATATGTTATTATGATTATTTAAATCGGCATTCAGGTCTTGCAAAAGTTTCATTGTCAAGAGCGTTTCTTATTACAGCTTGGAAAATAAGATAAATATATTTTATTACTAAAATTCATTTTGAATAAAGAATTTGATGTCACTTCTGTTAAGGAAAACTTTATCGCTCAGAATGTGAGGGGGGTTCTAGAGGGTCGGTCACTGATGGTCAAGTGTCAAGAGGATCTTGCAGAAAACCAAGCCAGTACTTGTAGTTGTTTAGTTTAGAAACCTGGATGTCTTTTTGCTGATGTTTAATTCTTTGATATTATTTAATAGTAATATTAAATTATTAAATATCGGCATCATAGACGTAAAGTTTACTGAGTTGATTAAACTTAAGATTAGTCAACAAACAAATAACCTATTAACATGTTATGAATAAGTGTTCTATATTGTTTTTGTGTTGTTAACTTATGAATTATTACAAAAATGAAGTGAAAATATAAAAAGTCAAATCATAATATGATTATAATATATTGAACTTAAGCTCACATGAACCTAACCTCTTGCAAATCACAACTTGAGCTAGTCTCCATCACTTTCTAACTTAAGCTTTGCTGCATTCATTAGCTTTTCTGTGCTAGCTTGTTGGTGCACACTATGAAGTTCAGTTGCAAAATGCTGACAAGCTATACAAAATTTAGCGAAGTGCAGCAAGGCTAAATAAAGGAAGTGATGAAAACGGAGCAAGTTGTGACTTGAGGGCGAAGTTGACATGAACCAAGTATTCCTTTATTATGTTTTGAAAATATTGTGTTCATTTTTGTCGACATGTACATGTATTTGAAGATGAATATGCGAAGTCACCCTGTAGCTTATAAATGAGTTTATATATTATATATTATATTAACATGTTGTTGGTTTGTATTTTGAATACTATCATAGTCGTGTTGTAGCCTACAAATTGTACAGTAGCTAAATGCCTTTGCAAATATGTTGATTTCAAACATACAATTATATAATTATGGGAATGAACTCTTTATATGTCATGAATGTTTTAAGACAGAATAGTTTTAGATGTTTTATCATTTTTAGTGACATTAAATGTTTTTATCATTTTTACATTTTTATCAGGTATTATGCCTGTTAATTGCTTACATTAATCCGAAACAATACATGTGAAATCATTTGTAAATAAGATCAATGTTAAAATTCATTTGTCAAAATTCATTGTGCTATACCATTATCTCATTACAAAAAAATACCTTTGAAAAATATTCACAAATTTTCAAAGGGTTTGAACTTCGAACTCTCATATTGTCGTTTTAGAGCATTTTGTAAGGTTTGGTCTCAGTATAGCAGGAGTTGCCTCCCTTCAGCTGCATCATTCAAGCATAATACTTCATTGAAGGTCTCACAGTTTATGTAAAGTATGTTTGATATTTGTCAAACACGTTTTCTGTTATTGCAATGAAATCTTATGAACTTTATTCGTAGCAAGTTGTGAAATGTTTTTGCTCATTGTGGATTAAAGCTACTACCTTTCACCATGCAGTAAGCCAGACAAGTTTAAAAAAAATGCATAATCAACGCGGCAGGAAGCGAAAGGCATTTAATTTCTTTTATAATTGGTTTAAATGAAAAGAAAAAACTTTGGTAAAGCAAACTTGGAAATTAATGATCACAATTTATGATAAAAAATGTTTTGAAAAATTTTCAGCTTTTGAGTTACAGCTTTGTAAAAATGTTTTTCTCCACTTTCTATGAATATACTATTTTCTGTACTTATGTTTCTTGTATGCGTGATTGTGCGAGAATGAACAATATTTAATCAGGTAGATATATAAGAGTTAGCTCCCTTTGTTACTGCCTCCGTTATTCTACCAAAGATATTAAGAGTTTTTATTTGCAATCTAATTAAAAATCTACGTAATTTTGTCTTGGCAACAGAAAATATTCATTATCATGATTCTGGGTTGATATTTTAATATAACAGACATTAAAAATCATTCTTTCAAAATAGTTCACTTTTAAATGCAATATTTAAGTATATATTTAAGTGTCATTTTGTAAATCCATCTGTTGTAAGATGTTCATGACTGTATGTACAAGCTTTTTTAGCAAAGAAATTTTAAAATGTGGAAACTTTTGTATTGTGTTGTAAAACAAATAAGTTATTTCTTGCCCTTAAAGTGTAGAAAAAGAATCTTATGTTTCTGCATATAAAAAATTTATTTATGGTACTTAAGAAACGATTCATGAAAGCCAACAATTGTTCTTTGAAAAAACTGTGTTCAATATAGATACGCATACTGGCACTTTTTTTTTATTGTGTTCTTCAACAAAAGTTACTTAAATTTATGTGTGAAAATCTGCTGGATCTATGTTAATATTCCTGAGAATTCTTATTTATGAATCTCCAAATAATTAAACAAATAGCGAGACATAATTTAAAGCAATGTATGTACTTAATTATTTAGAAACTATATATATGTTATATCCTTAATGTATTGGAGCATAGATGTTAATAATAAATGTATATTTTGTGATTTGAATATATGTGAAAAGAGATAATTCATTCATTAAATGAAATATAACTTAATTATTCAAACAAATCATCAAATGAAATTAAATCACTATAGGAATTCCATATCTTTTGCTTCTAAATATGGTGCTTTATCATATGGTCAAAAACTGTTTGTAGAATTATTTTAAAACTGATTTTTAGATACTTTTAAATTTAATAGCTGAATATTATTGGTGGTGCTAAACTAAAGACAGATTTATCTCCTGCTACCCCATTTCATAATGAACTCTTCCAAATATCACAGGGCAGTGTTGATTTGGTTCAAATGGGACGTGTCCATTTTGTGTTTTAAGGTTGTTGATTTTTGCTTCATTCGAAGCAGTTTGTTTAGCAAGTTGTATAACGCTCTACCATTAAACTGTGACACAACACCACGGCGTGCTCGACTTTCAAACTAGGCTTTATTCATCTTGTTATTACATTATTAAATGTAAGTGATTAGTTTCGATTACAAGTGTCTCCTGTATAATATATACACTGTAGGTTTGTTTTGTGTATTGTTTGATATACATAGAAACTGTGAGGCAATAATAAATGAATTATGTCAACTCGCAATTTTTGTTCTATTTTGTTTGACATGTTTTACAATACAAGTGAATTTTGAGAAAATCTAGATTTCTAGTTTTGTTTCTGTCGGGGCTCGAATCCCGACATGGGCACATCAACTTTGACTGCAGTAGAGAACTGTTCTAAAGGATCACACATTACTCCTGTCCTTAAAGGATAGATGCAATGGCATGGTCCAAATCGGATTAATTAAAATGGGATGACAATTGCTTGATTTAAAATTTCTGAAATTGGTTCATAAACTACTTATATACGACTTTTTAAAAAAACGCCTAATTTAGCCCCGGCGACCAGAATGAAAGTCTGCGGGGGTGTGGCCTGTACAGGGATGACTTCTGTGACGTATCTGGAGGAATCTCATTATTGCAGATAGTCATAATTCAACGTAATTTCGCAACATTTTGATTGTTAATTTCACAAAGAAATCTTCAATAAACCAACTTAAATTTCCGATATATCGAATGTTTAGATATCCAACTAGGTAATTCCGCAGATGACAATTATACAATTATTACATAAACATGTCTTTTTGGCGATGTAATACACCTCATAAATTCATTTAGCGGCAGTGATAATCATCATTAATTAATTAATGAGACTTAATGAGTAGCCGTCCCCGTCTGTCGCTTATCACAGTCACCCCTCCATGAGCATTTTCAAAATGAATCGCCCAACTAATTGCGGTAGTGTTAAAATGGGTGAATTAAAATTGTCTTAATTATTAATTGCAAGTGTATATTATCTCGATTTTATGCTCAATTGATTCCGATATATACAATATGTAGAGGTAATCATCTGTCATTCTTGAGAAAATGCATTTCATCAGATCTTTAAACATCTTCACTGGCTTCCAATTAAAGCAAGGATTCAACACAAAATTCTCTGTCTAATGCATAAATCTCTGCATGATCAATCGCCTGCCTATATATCAGAGTTGATATCAACTTATGTCCCAGCACGGAAACTTAGATCACAACACCAGAATCTACTAACAGTGCCGAAGTATAACCTCAAGTGCTTTGGTCAGAGATGTTTTGAACATTTTGCTCCTAACATGTGGAACTCTCTTCCCAAAACTCTGAAACTATCTCCAACATTTGAGTCCTTCAAATGAAGTCTAAAAACCTATCTTTTTGTTCAGTCCTATGGTTTGTAAGAACTTTCATTTTCGCAGAAATTCAATAAGTGGACATGTTATTGCTGTTTGTGTGAACTGAGCACATTTGAATGTGCCTGACTATTATTATTATTTATTAGCATTATGATGTTTAGCGCCTTGAGCATGCTTTCGAACGTGGATATGTCCACTTCATAAATATGCACTATTATTATTATTATTAGGTGCAATGCCACACTGAATTTCAGCATGCCACCTATAGTTCGCTAGTTTCAGCCGATGCTCGCAGGTTTCACTGCAAGGCATAGCCATATGGCATTTGTCTGCAGTAGAGAATTGTTCTACACGCAGTAAGGTTTGGATGCAATGCTACATTGAATTTCAGAGTAGTACCACGGCACCCATGGTTCGCTAGTTCTAGCCGTCGTTCGCAGGTTTCACCACAATGCATAGCCTGCCGTAATACTAGCAGCCGCGATAGTTGCCGTGCCCCTGGCGGGATTCGAACCCCGGACCTCTTGATCCAAAGCCGAACACGCTAACCACTGCGCTATCCCGCCCTGGAGAGAAGCTGATTTATTACTTTCTCCCAACTGTGTTATGTTCTCCTATTGGATAATTGGCAACAAATAAGCTGTCCAAATTCCCCTAGCATCAAAGACCATATTAAACAATCGATCTTGTTTCACAGTGATATGTATTCGTGTTGAATATCATATCATCACTTATTCTGAAATACAAGATTTGGAATCAAGAAGACAAAGATATATATGGATTAACAATGGCGACGTTTGGTATAGATCCTTACCAGTTTGATTAAAATCGACGGTTTTCCGTGGAATAAAAAATGCAAAATAGTCCATCTACCGGGATACGAACTCGTTCGTGGGTTTCCACGCCATACCGTCTGAAAGCACCCCGTACACTAGCGTGTTCGGGCGCAATTCAGCTAGCCAATCGAAAGATGCCCAACAAATGCTTTCGGTGCGAGAAACTAGGGGCAGATAACTCCAAACAGCTATCCTTTTGTCTGTTCCGAATGCTTTCAAAACCGCAACCGTTTAAATACTATGATGTGATTGGTCAGCTATTTGACTGGGTTTTGGCTGCGCTAAACTGGTTCTGAACACACGTCTATACGGGGTGTTCTCAGACCTTGTGGCGAGGAATCTACAGAAACTGTTCGTATCCCGGCAGATGCAAAATTTTGCAAATTTTATTCCTCGGAACAAGGTCGATTTTAATCAGACTGAGATCCTTACACTGTGTATACGGTATAAGGTATAAGGATCTATACTGAAACATTGCCATTGTTAAATAAAGAAGTTGATCATCCATATAAGGTGACATGATCATGATTGAAAAATAATGTCAAGGTCAGCAAAATCTAATCATGCCTTCCCTAGAAGAAGCTATATGTAAGAAATGAAGAAAATCAAGTACACAGTTCTTGAGATATCCTGCTTACAAGCTTAACATACACATTAACAAGCTGAAATTTCAAAATTCCATAGTGACCTTGAGAAAATTGTCAAGGTCATCAAAATCTAATCAACCCTTTGCTTCCCTAGGAAAACCTGTGTGTAGAATATTAGAGAATCCAGTCAACAGTTCTTGAGATATCCCGCTGACAAGGGTAAAATGACAAAGTTTAGTTGTGGCCTTGAAATGAGGTTAAGGTCACAATACTATGGAGATAAATAAACTCTCCCTGTGGTGAACGTATATGGAAAATATGAAAAGAATCCAGTGAATAGTGCTCGAGTTATTCCATTTTGTATTTACGAACTGAAGGACACAGCCGAATACTACTTCCCCTGCTTCATGCTAAACGTGCATTGGGGATAATAAGCTGCACATTTGATTGGTATATATAAACTAAAAAAGTCCTGTTTAATACCATTTTTATTAAATTAATGAATAATTTGGCATCTGATGAGTGAAAGCGACCACTCCAAACTATCATAACAATGGTATTAAACTGAATCAAGTGGAGTATCATATTTATTACTTATCTAAATGAAACTAAATTGCAAAAAGCTTGAGGGAGCAGACGATTGAATCATCAAATCTTAACAATTATGAGATAAAGTCCATCGGTACATTGTAGATTTATTTAACAGCAATTTCTTCAACCAGCGGGTACTGTAAGACATATTCAAATGGACAGATTATCAGTTATATTCAAATCAAAGAATTCATCCCACCTACTAATTGTCTGTTCACCCCTTTATTCCTGAATTCAATACTAAGGGACGGGATACCTTTTGGAAAACACTAAATACTTAACAATGTCATTTACTTTGAATGTCTATAGTAGAGACCTACTAGGGCAGACGAGTGGGCACAAAATCAGAAGGGCATTTCAAAATCTCAGACAGGGGATCTGCAATCAAGCCAAGAAATGGTTTAAAATGCAGCAATGCAGACGGTGGTGGATCACGAGAGGTGGACACCAAGGTGATCTCTGCCCCAATTCAATAATTGGCCTCTCCCCTCCCCCTCCACTCCTTGAAAATTTCTGGATCAGCCAATGGCAGTAAACAAGTTATTATTTGACCTCAGTGGATTTTGTCTTGCACAGGCATTCTTGCACAAGAATTCTCTCAGTGCATCCAAAGTCAACAAAATCTCATCCATGAATTCTTCGTTCATTTTATCAGTTGTCTAGAAGGTCCATCATTCCAATCCTTTGACCAATCATTTCTTGTCTTCAGGGTCATCTCTACTCCGGCCTCCCTTCGTCCATTCCTTTAGGTTCTCTAAAGCCTCGTCGTACATCCCCGGTTCGTCCGAGGGTTCGTGGTAGTCGTGTTCCATCTCATAAAGATTCCGCCTCTCTAGTTGAGCACGGACTACTGCATCCTCGTCATGTTCGATGTGAATGTAGCTTGGGGGGATCAGCGCGCCAGCCACGTAGCGTCGCTCAGCATTCAGGAAGTTGAAGGTTGAGCACGCTCGGTCCTGTTGGACAATATATATATTACATATGGCTACATTTCTTCTTTAGACTGTTGCTGAAAATTTGCATTTTAAGCTAGTTCATACAGTATAGTGACTATTTGAAGCGAGAGTCGTGATGTAAACCGTACAATGTACAGTGCCGCTGCTGGCAGGCGCCAATTTGTCAAAGTTTACATAATTTTTACATATATATAACTAACAGACAAAATGATAGATTTAGGTGGGTGAATATTTTATAGGTCAAATAAAATTTCATTTTTTGCACATGAATAAGGCCATTGCTCGATTTTAATTGAAAACAAGTAATTATCATATATTTAGTGGTTTGGTATAAATATGCATGTTGAGTGAAATTATTTGAAAATGCGGAGTTTTGGCACGTTTTAAAGCCAAAGATAAATGATGACAACTTAACACTTAAACTTGATAATATAAATGAGATACAAAAGTCTTATTGAAGAAATGGAGAAGAAAGTACGTACTGTTGGGAGAATCTCCACATTGATCTTGTGACTCCGAAGATACTTGATGATTTCCTTGTCGTATGTGACGCCTGCATCTCCTATACCAAGAATTAGTAGGTCTGAAATCAATATAAGATAATCTCTTTATTATCAAAGGGAAATTTCGTTGGCAGCATGTACGTTTTACCCATTGATTCAACCATTCATAATGGTAATATAAACAAGAATATGGTAACTATTTGCACAAAATAATCAGGAAAATACTGATAAATTTATTACACAAACATTGTTATTGACTGTCATTTCCATATTGCAAATGAATAAGATACAACATTCTCTTCCACAAAGATCACTCAAATCCAACTTCCCATATTACCTCGCTTACAATTGGTCCATCTTCTTCATTTCCAGAAAAACCTCAAGTGGTTTTAAAAACCACCCACACTGTTATGGTT
This sequence comes from Gibbula magus, assembly GCA_936450465.1. NCBI lineage: Eukaryota > Metazoa > Mollusca > Gastropoda > Trochida > Trochidae > Gibbula > Gibbula magus. Next base: position 34,379,839 of record OW388296.1, read on the forward strand.
CTTATTTTTAACCAATCAAAATTGTCTTATATTTAGACTTATCTGTCTTAAAAAATAAAGGTGCATCTTTCAAGTGAAGGAACGTTCGTCTTCAAAGCGGTGACCGGATCAAATGCTTGGTTGTTGCCTGTACAACTAACTTTGATTGAAAGCTCTGAAGAATCTCAATATCTCACACCAGTAAACATACTCGGTTACCCAGGGTTTTATATATGCTCCGTTTCTCTCCACTATATCACCCATGGGAAATTTCATCAGAGAAATCTGTACTCAAATTACCCGCCCTTGGCCGGCGTGAGCCAATCAAACCGCTATGCAGCTTGGACCTGCGAGCCAATGACAATTCATATCACTTCTTTGCAAAGCACGCGAGGTCATTTTGTTAGCCATCCCTCACCGGTTATCTCCCTTGACCATTTCCGCCTTATCATATTGAGTATTTTCTTTGGTTACTGACTTCGTAACGCCGGCCAAGGGCGGGTAATTTTAGTACATATTTCGCTGACAGAGTGTCCACATTATGTGAAAGTCAGTGCCCCAACTAAAGATTATTATTGCACAAATTGGATTTAATGATTTGATATATAGAGAATACTACACAAAGTTTTATTACATATTAATTATACCATGTGTGTATTAAAGACAAAATATATTTTCACGAAAATGTTCCTATCCTTCTTTTTCGTAGCCCAGAAGGGTGAACTATTTCTTATATTTTTCTTGTTTGGTCAAATATATGCCCCCAAATCCAATATCCCCCTCCCATCAGCCTGGCAACAGTAAGACAATAAGGCATTTGCCTACCGATCTTCGGTTCCAGCAAGGTGAAGAGGGATAAAGAGTCCACGCTGATGTCCTTTGCTCCAGTAACCTGGAGACACAAGCAAGTCATTATTATTCAACGATATCTCATGGCTCTGATGTTAAAGATTTAAAGACCTGGAAGTATTGTTGCAATTTCCCCACCCATAATAAGGATTTGGCAGATAGGATTACGCATCAACAATCCTAAAAAGATTCAAATGTACACTTTTAAGTCTCCATATAACTTAGGTGTTATTCAGAAAATTTTAGCTTCCTATGGCAAATGGTTTGGAGAAGAAATTGTGTAAATGTTTTAGGGATAATCCTGTACCCAAAGTTGGTTACCAAAGGTACAGAATTTGATCCCCCCGCCCCCACAAAAACAAGAAACTCTAGCTTTGAGTCAGAATATGAAAACGTCGATACTTCTTTGCATACACAGCTAGAAACACCAATTATAACAAATCTGACCAAGTGGTGAAAAATAATAGATGTTTCATTTGAGATGATTTTATGTGTGCTTCAAGGTTCACTATTCTTCATAGATTAACGGTTGGGCATCCTCGATAATCCAGCGCTATTGTTCCGATAAATCTACACACAAGCGCTGGAAAACAGTAAGGGTATTTATCCCTAACCTAGTTACCTCCCTTCGCAATGACTCAGCGAAACGCTTGCTTTCTAACAACCAATGAGAACACTTGAAATCAAGGGTGAAATAACAAGCACTCTCGTGTCAGGATCCTGGCTTTCGCAGCACAGGGATTTTAATCATTTACCTCCACCCGTTTTGATGGACATGAATACACCCTTCTTCTCGTACAGACTTCTTAAAATTTTCTTTTGACTTTCTGTCAGGTTTTCTACGCTGAATGTGTTACAAACTTTATCGTAATCGAGTGAGTCGGCCGCCGCTATGTGTGTTTCTATAAACAACGGTAGTGATGCGTTTTGATTGGTCGAGTTGTTTACGCAGATAGTGTCTGCGTTTCGTTTCTGATTGGATAACATGGACCCAAGAGGAGGTAACTAGGTTAGGGATAAATACCCTTACTGTTTTCCAGCGCTTGTGTGTAGATTTATCGGAACAATAGCGCTGGATTATCGAGGATGACGGTTGGGTGACTGACAAAGGACCATGCCATAAGCCCTCCTTGCTTTATAAGGCCTGATATGCTAAAATTTCAACAATTAGTAAAATACAGCATTTTTCACATTTCACATACTGCACATACACAAATACAAAATGGTGAACATACTCCGATAGAACCATTCCTTTAGAGTTCTGAATATCTGATTGATCGACTTCCCAATGCAAGGCATAACTCTTGCCAGTCTCCATTACTGGCTGATTTAGGCCTTGCAGTATTTCCTTAAGAAATCTGTGTTTAGAAATCCAGCCCGCTATGCATTTCTGATGCAGCGATTCACTATCTTGACACAACAAAGCTAGGGAAATACCGCAAGGGTTAAATCAGCCAGTAATAAAGAGAGGCAAGAGTTATGCCTTGCGTTTGGAAGTTGCTGATTGATATGTCAGAGTACCAATTGCTGAAAAACAACCCTGATGTCAAATTCCTAAGATATGATGTATTAGTTAACACGTATTTGAGACAACACAAGTTTAAAGAAGATTGTTGAGAAACTAACATTCCAATGCAGAATAGACCGTGGGAATACGGCACAAGGGCCGATGATCTTGAAACCAGTTTTGAGTCTGAAGCCGATGGGACTGTACGCTTCTATGTATGTCATCTCATCTTCCTCCCGACTCAACATTGTCACCGTAGTAGCTCGCGCTGCCTCATCCCCTCCGAAATTGTGACATCTTACCGGAACACGCCTGAAAAATAACATGATAGGACGTGTCAGGAGTCACGTGAGAAGTGTCAATATATATTGTCATAGGTGATATCTGATCTGGACACGTTTCAATCTAAGGTCTTTTATGCATTTGGTGTTTCTCTTTTATACTTTTTAAAAATCATTGATTTGAGTCGGACCTCGGCAACCTTTGACGCCTGCAGCAAGGAGATGATGTATGCAATGTGGTGTGTGGTGTGTGGTGAGATGTTTTGATTTTTTCGGCAACATATTTTTTTCATCTTCAACGGTATCTGCTTATATTCAAATTATTTCTGATAAGTGTATATAAAATTGTATACCTACCAGATTATTTATCAATATACATGAATCAATAGAAACACTGCATGTATTCAGCATAATCAAATTTAAACTCTCCTACGAAAACACTAACATCTATGCCTACAAACCGGTACCTCCTAGGAAATCAACTACACTTGCAGCAGAGATCGTCTCTAGTTACAGACAGTTTTTGGTACAAGTTCCGTGTGATTATGAACTCCTGATTGGGTGAAGTTCGTTCTGGATTTGTGTGTCCCTGTACCCAGTTTGCGTCATGTGACCTTGTTACCTGTTTTAAGACATAAGTGTAAGGGTCTCTTAACTGTGGTCAATTTGGGTTGAGAGAGCTCGGACCAATACAGACCCTTTAATGCTGGACAATCATGCTCACCTCGATCAGTCCAGCGCTTTCCTACGATGGGCTTCGCTCTGCTGTTACCGAATGGAGGTTTACTGGAGAAAGTCACGGAGGGCATTACATTGTCTACTTCAATTCATGATTCACTCCAATTCACATAAACTGATTAGGAGAAGTGAGGCGAGTTGGAGTTTAACGCAGCTTTCAAGAGTGTTTCACTATACTGTGGCTGCTAGTATATTATGGCAGAAAGCCTGCAACGCCATGTGGCTATACATTGCGGTGAAACCTGCGAGTATTGGCTGGAACAAGCGAACCATGGTCGGTACTATTCTGATATTCAGTGTGGCATTGCACCCAAACCTTACTGCATGTAGAACAGTTCTCTACAGTACAGTATCCCAGTTTAACGCAAGATTACCAATCGCCGAAAACAGGAGAACGCCGAATTCATGTTACGGTGGGATACTGCAGACAACTTGATGTGCCCCTGGCGGGATTCGAACCCCGGACCTCTTGATCTATCGTCAAAGTGATTAGTAAATGTCATATTATGTGACTCATCTGATTTAGGTACACATATAATCATGCATTAAAATATATATAGTAGCTCGATACGTTGATTTGAAAATTTCCAAAACTAAAGTGTGAATATACACTATGTCAATCATTCTCATGTCCTATCAATAATTCATCTAGCAAAGCACGGATCTGATTACCTGATGTTTTGAGTTACTCTGCTCAATAGTAGCCGTGAAACTGTTTTTGTAAACATGGTGTCTTTTTTCAGTGATTAAATCATCAACAGTTCTTCCTTCAAAACATTTTTTCAGCAGGCATCAAAACATCGTGTTTTTCGTTCGACCCTCACAATGACGAAACTAGATTAGAGTTACCTCCCTTGCACAGTAGTACAGATGAATCTGAAAGCAGAGATAGTCTTGAGCATTTTCAGCACAGTTGTTGACGACAACTATATGGATTTTGCTTTATTTTATTTAACCATTAGTTTACCACCTGTTAGGAATATAATTTGTTTGATAAATGAAAGTGTTTCTGACTAGATATTGAGTGATTACTTTTGTTTTCTTTCTCAAATGTCAAATGTTTCCATGGCAAAATTATGGCTTTTTAATGCTTTTAAACATCAAATCCAGTTTTAATGGATCACAGAACATGCTAACACTTTTCTATCAACTCCCTTGTGAGCAGGTTGTTGTATAACAGCAGGGACTCTCTTATCAAATATTGGGGTAGGTACATAGTCAATAAATTCTGAAATCTGTACCAAAATATAGGAAATCATCTTAGTTACAGATACAAAATAAATTTCCATCTTTTTTTTCTGATAATTATTAAGAAATCTACCTCTTTTCAAACAACACATATACAACACACCGATTAGGTTTAACATGGCCGTCAATGGGACATTAGAATCACAAGTTGAATATACGATGTTTAAACAAGTGTCATTCGAAAACTAATCAACTGATAGATGACAGGTAATTATGTACATATAGCCATATTACCAATCTGTCTGCAAAATATGACAGCAAAGAGACTTTTATTTAATTTATGAAAATTATTCCCGCAAGAGCTATTTAACATGTAAGTCTATGGGAATACGTCACATGTAATATGGCCACCCGCTGTACTACAGTGATCTTGGAACTTGCAGTGCTACTGTGTAGTGACAAACATTTCTACTTTTATGACATAGGTCCTGTATACATATGTAAAAATTAAAAACCACGTAGTAGTATTCTTTAATCGATGACTAAACGCCTGCGTCGAAATATATTTGTACTTGAAAATCATGATAAAACAAACTGAGGTGTGTACTTTCTTTTGTACTTCACTTTATAATTCTCTTCCCACACAGGTTACTCCCTTCAGGTCGGAAATCTGAAGGGAGTAACTTCTGTGGGAAGAGAACGCACTTAATATGTACCCGTATAAAGCTAGGCCCACACATCCCACACCCGGTACAAGTTTAACGACCAATTACTACATCTTGGCTGGGGAATACATTAATTGAAGAATCAAGTTCATAACTAATATAGGTTCAAAAAGATATGAAAAACGTGCTCTCTGTAGCAATTGGAAACTAGACTGGTCACAAAGTTCCTTCAAAATCTTAGGAATAACATTTACTCACAATTCGGCAGAAATGGTTGAACGAAACTATAAGGATAAACTAAAAAATATAAGAATTGAAATGAATATGTGGCTTGCTCGTGACTTAACGCCTATAGGCAGAAACATAGTGTTGAAACGTCTGTTGCTTCCCAAACTTAATCACCTCTTTTCATCATTACCAAGCCCAAGCGAAGAATAAACTTTGTTATACATTCATATGGAGAAATAAACCAGATAAGATAAAACGTAATGTTCTGACTAACACATTGGAAATGGGGGGTATACGAGCTCCAAATATTAAACACATAATTATGATACAAAAACTTTCATGGATGAGACGTCTTCATAACACTACAAACGTTTTTAGAACAAACATTTTTCATAAAAATGTATCAACCTACTTAACAAACATAATACAACAATGTGAGTCATATATTAATGAAAAAGTAATAACGGTGAGAACAAACGCTTTTTGGAGAGATGTACTAAAGGCATGGGGTAGAATTTAACGATTAAAGGAAATAATATACAAAACGCAAATGGCATACTCACACAGCCATTGTGGCATAACGCTAACATAACGGTAAAAGGGAAATCAAGATATATATAAAGACTGGCAAACGTCGGCATACACTATGTTAATGACATTATTGATAATCAGGGAAACTATCTTGATAAAAATACTGTTACAAAACAGTTCGATGTGAAGACACATTTTCTTGAATACGCAGGTATTATTGCAGCAGTCAAATACTACATAAAATCCCAAAACAAAGTAATAAACAGCAAACAATCGAATCCAATATTACCTTATTTTCTTGAAAATGTAATTGGTAATAAAACGGGATGCAGAGAATTTTACGATATACTGCAACTTGAAAATAAGAATGACAATAAACAAAGCTACCAAACAATATGGGAAGAGGATTTAGATTGCTGTCTCACAGAAGATAACTGGAAAATAATACACCAATCTCCTCACAAATGCCACACATATAGTAACCATTTATGGTTCCAGTATCGTTTGATACACAGGATCCTACCCACAAATGCGTTATTGACAAAAATGGGCTACAAAGATAATGATGCATGCGACTTCTGTGGGGAAAGCGCCGAAACTCTGCTCCACTTAATGTATGAATGCAAAATATCAAAACGTATCTGGTCAGAAATAGCTGATTGGATTGAGGTAAAAACACAATGCAGATTACATTTGTCAAAAGAAACTGTTATTCTCGGATACCCTGAAAGCAGAAACAATGTTCTAAACCTGATTTTGGTAATCATAAAATATAATATATTTAAAACAAAACAACAAACCATATTACCAAACATTCTGTACATGAAAAACGATATTCGCAACACATATGACATAATATAGACCAATTCTCTGCGTATACTTCTTGTAATTATTCAAAATTCATGTCATTCTGGTCATCATGCCACAAATTGTTCTCAACAAATTGATTTAATAACAAACAAAGACCCATTTCTGAAATCATATAAAAAACAGTCATGTACATGTACATCCTAAGAATACTTATTACCAGAACTTAGAATTGTTCTTTAATTACATATTTGTGTCCATATCTCTTGTTTTCTCGAACAATTTTTCACTGGATTGAATATACTGTACTGTTGATTTATTGCCTTACATGTTTGAATGTGTATGAACCTGAACAAAAATGAATAAAGTTATAAACCAAAAAAGTTCATAACTAAGTTATTTACAGGAACGCTATATAACAGTAAATCCCTCCTCATTAGCAAAAGCGGTGGTACACCTTATCATTCACAACTGCCAACGACACAACCTCAATAAAACAAGTTCTCAAGTTTAAAGTAGGCCTACACAAACTTACCTACGCATGGCATAACTCGCGCCAGTTTTCATCGCCGACTAATTTAAGCATTGTAGCAGTTCCTTTACTTTTCCGTTCTAGGGAATCGGAGCCCACTATGCATTTCAAGTGCAGCGCTTCGCTATGTTAGAACGCAAAGTGAAGGAAATGTTGCAAGGATTATATTAGCCAGTGACGGATAATGGCGTGAGTTATGCCTTGCGTAGGCAAGTTGGAAGTATATTTGAAACTCTCTCTCAGCTTTCCATAATGATTTCTTCAATAATTTTGGTCTGTATCCTCATCGTAAGGAGAAATCCCTCAATAACATACTGACTTTCAGTACTTGATAACAGGAATTTTAGAAACGATACCAACATCATATTTATAACATGTCTCCAGTAGAAAATGTTAATTTATGTAACTTGTGTCATTTTGTAATCTCATGGCCAGCCGTGACTGGAGTATTACCGGTATGTTTGCTTATGTTATGACGTCATACAGCATTGATGCGTCAACGAATTAAAGGAACATTGAAGGTACGTATTGATAACTTAATTTCCATAGTTAATCAATTTCAAACGTAAACGTCAAATATTATATCCAGAACAATTCTGAAAAAGCTATTAACACATTAGTGTTTGAACACACATAACATTTAAGTATCATATACCGTGTATTGTGTAAACGTCATAAAAAAAAATGTATGCTTATCATTACATTATGAATGGACTTTACCGGGAGCAATACTTCAGTTTGAATTCTTTTGGAAGGTTGATAAAGTTTCTATAGTCTGGTAGTGTAGTTTGCAATGTGCACGTCGATTTCAACCAAGGAGCCATGGGTGATACACATTCAGCACCATGAATGAATGAATGAAATATTTTACAAGAAATGAGATGCATTTGATTGTGGCACGATACAATAACACTTATCTGCAGTAGTTTGAATGAAGTAATTGGTGATTGGTTAATCTATAGTTAAAATATCTCTGTTTAATGTAGACAGGAGAAAGAAATGAAATTTACACCAGCATGACCCCTACCATGTTTTAAATGTTGTAAATGTGTGCAGAATGAGGCACATTTATTGCGGTTCACACAGAATATGTCTTATATATGAACAGTTATGTTTAATACAAATTAATAATAAAATTATAAAATTTAGAATTAAGAATATTCTTTCTTAAACCACGTATAACTATTCTTTGACTATTCAGTTTTGGAGTACGACGTCGAAACTAGAGATATTTGTAATTGACGATCATAAAATGATAAAACCAATTGAGGTGTGCCTTTTCTTTTGCCCGGTAGTGTATATCATTGGACTCATATCGAACTTTCCCTTTTACAGATGATTTTAATGAGATTTGTAACCCTGATGTGAAGCCGAAAGCATATTACTGTTCTGTTAAGTCTGCTTGTCCCTGGAATTGATAAACACAGCGATTGCGCAACTCTACTTGGATGAAGCGATCAATGATAAACGCAATCTCTTCAATCATAACTGACAACGTGCACTCTTATATACAAACAAATAAGGACAATACGGATGATCCGTCTATATATCATGTCTATATATCATCTAAAATCATCTTGTAATGAACAAACACTATTGTGCTGTAAGTAAAGGACGAACATGGGTACAGTCACGCGCACATAAGATACACACATATATAGACAACATTTGAACAAGTTTTACAAGTATACAGTAACAAATATTCAAAAGTAAAAAAAGACACAGGGCCATTTTCACTCCAACCTGTTTCATTGGTATCACCACGGACTTAAGTCCGTGATATCACTGATAACAACGATAGCAATGAAACATGTTGGAGTTAAAATGGCCCTGTGTCGTTTTTACTTTTGAATATACAATAACGCAAGATACTTTCATCCAGGACTTTAATACGACTGAATTACAGTTACATCATGTATCTCAACTTCCCTACGCATGACACAACTCTTCCATTACTGGCTGATTTAAGCCTTGCCGTGCCTGGAAATCAGAGCCCAGTATGCTTCCAGGTGTAGCGACCCACTATCTTAACACGGAAAAGCGAGAGAAATACGGCAAAGCTTAACTCAGCTAGTAATGAAAACTGTCAAGAGTTATGATTTGTGTAGAGACGTTACACAATATATCTAAAGGCCAACTTAACTTAATTTGTAATTTTTTAAACATCAGTTCGTATTTTTAAAAAAAAGGCTTTAAAAAATCGTCATTTAGGAATCTTCCTATAAGCAGGCGAGAAAGGAGACTGAATATAATGGTTTTCTGGCTTGGTTTATGACACCATACAGCGACGATGCGTCTTCGATTTAAAGTCTATTATGCCACATAATCTTGTACTAACATAATATCCATATAATATAAACTTTTACCTGAAAACCAAACCCTTTAAAATAGCCATTTCTACACCCCATGTGTGTTTGAACAGATATAAAATATTAAGTATAATATGACCTCATGAATGAAGTTGTGTGTATCTCTTTCTTCATCAGAGACATTCAAAATTAGCCTTAACCGAGAGAAATATTTGAGGTTTGACTATTAGGTATAGGTTGAAAATAAGGTATAGTTTCTTTTGTCCAGTAGTGTATATACACCTTATAATGCTTTCCTTATCAAAAGCGATAAGTTATTATAGTTAGAAGTTGACGTAAGCTTAGAGAGTATAAAGTGAAACAATATAATGTTGCTGCAAGTAATAAACGTTATTTGAGCACCTCGATATTTATTGTATAACACATGTACAGTGGACCGGGGACTGGTATTTCAGCTAATCTATACAAATCGTTAATCCATAAATCTGTATGTGTATGTGTATGTGTGTGTGTGTGTGTGTGTGTATGTGTATGTGTATGTGTGTGTGTATGTGTATGTGTATGTATGTATGGATGGATTGATGTATGCATGCGGACGTGTGCGTGTATGCGCATTGGTATATAACGTTATGCATGTGATATTTGTGTATCTATTTTCGTTTATATATTTTATATGAGTGTGTGAGAGATGACATGATTGAGTATGATCGGATGAGCGAGCTATTATTGTGAGTGAACGATAGTATGTGAAGAAGTGTGCCGTGTGATGTGGTTGCCCGTTTGCTTACTGTGGAAAGTGTGTATCTGTTTATAATAAAGCATTTATTTATATTGTATTATTGTGATATTAAATGCTTTTAGTGTCTCATAGGTCATATGGCCGGGTGCTTTTTTATACTTTGTTGTATGTATATATTGTATGTTATTATAACTTGAAGCACGTGACATTCTCTCTCTCTCTCTCTCTCTCTCTCTCTCTCTCTCTCTCTCTCTCTCTCTCTCTCTCTCTCTCTCTCTCTCTCTCTCTCTCTCTCTCTCTCTCTCTCTCTCTCTCTGTTTTTAAAGTTGATCTTGTAGAGAATAGCTTTAAAGACACTAAAATTAAAAATTAAACTTTAAATGGATCCCTCTGGACAGTAGCAATAGTCACAATTTAAAGGGGCAGTATAGCACGTTTGTTCGCTGAAATAAGTTAATGAAATGTATTTGAAAATAATGTCACCAATAGTAAAACACCCTCCTCCTTTCGGAAAATCAAGTTAAGAAATGAGTGTACATGATTCCGTAAAGCCATGGGAATTGTTTTTGGAAATAATAAAATGTGTTCACAATAAAATGGCCACCTTGCAATTTTTGCTTTACACGCAACACTGTTATTACCACTATGGATAATTGGTTTGTGAACTAAGATGGTTTACCCTCTAAAGTAAATATAAATGACATAAACTATCACAATAAATGGGAAATTTGGAAAAGTATAATTTGCAAAAAACATGGTACTGCCCCTTTAATGACAATTAGGTAAAATAATTCGGACTCACAGTGGAAACCTGATAAGTAAAATTTCAAATTTACCCGTCAACATCGCTTACATAAAGGTATTTGAGCTATCCAAACCATGAAAACCTGCATATGAAACAATATACATTGTTCTGTAAGTGTGTATGTATAACGCAGAATAATAGACACCATTTGGGTGTAATCACATATGAGTTACTGCATACAATTTTAAATTAAAGTTAATATGTTTAAAAGGTTCTGTGATGTATTGAATGTCACATTCAAATATTAGGGCCTACAGTTAGCTAAGCACATTACAGTTTGCTAATTACATAGCTAATTGGTTTACTCACTGACAATCCCAGGCTACTAACAACACTGAACAACAGATTATCGGTTTCCAGTGTGTTGTCAACTACTGCTTGAATACAGCGAGCTGTAAGTACCAGTATTTTAGTTAACCGGACATAAATAGTGATAATTAATAAAGGAATTTGCCGGGACCAAATAAAAATAATGTGAACTTATTTGGTCTGTACGGACTGTTGCCGAAAAGTACCATTTTGATTATACTCGACGCGATTAGTATAGTGACGATATAAAGTGATGTCTGATTGAAAACAGGACAATGCACCGATATTGACGTGCGTCTATATGACAAATGTAATTCTGGCAACTTATTTACAACAGACAAAAATACAAATTTTGGTTGATAATGTTAATATAACTACTGTGCACTGCTGTAAATGGGACGTGTGGTTTAGGTTTCTGCAAATGCTTAATGGTTTTTCTCAATTTTCATTGGAAACTATTAAATATGATATATTAAGCTATTGGGGATGAATGCGCAAGTTGAGTGAAGTTATTTGAACTATAGCCTACTCAGTACATGTGGTATGATGATACGTATTGAAGCCACAATTTATGCATATTCAAAGGCGCTGCATCTAGCACGTCGGTCTTACTGAAATGAAGTGTTCTCGCGAAAAGTCAAATAAGTGTTACTAATTGATAAATAGAACTCCTCAATCAACAAGAAGAGTTCTAAATCGAATATACATGGTTCGGTTTAGCCACGTGAGTCCATTTGGTTGAACATCTCAACAGTAACTCACTCATATGCAAGTTCCAGTCTGCATACAGACCTGTGCATAGTACGGAAACAGCACTTAACAGGATTGTCAACGACCTCAGAATGTCTGTTGATGAAGGCAAAATGGCTCTGTTAGTTCTACTAGATCTTTCAGCAGCCTTTGATACAATTGATCATTCTATCCTGCTGCAACGCCTAAGTCTATCATTTGGCATTACAGACAGTGCCTGGCGTTGGATAGCGTCATATGTGTTGGAGAGGAGTCAGTCTGTCATCATCGGTGACAAAAAATCAGAGAGTACCTCACTCATGTGCGGAGTACCACAAGGGTCAGTATTGGGACCAATTCTGTTTACCTTATACACTGCAGATCTGGGTAAACTGATACAGGATTTTGATACAGCTCACCATTTCTATGCTGATGACAGCCAGTTGTCTAACAAGATGTCTTTAGATCATGCGAGTCAGGTATCTGCCACTACCAACATGGAGCAATGTGTCGACGGGATCAAAGAGTGGATGAACACCAATAAACTCAAGCTCAATGATGATAAGACGGAGGCGATCATCATTGGAACCAGTGCACGACTCAAAAATGTCCATGTTGAAAGTTTTCATGTTGGTCAAGCAGCAGTGCAGTTTGCTTCGTCTGTGAAAAACCTAGGTCTTCATATCGACTGCACACTTTCTCTGGATAAACATGTTAAAGAAACATGTCGCATTGGATTTTACCATCTAAGGAACATTAGTAACATCAGACATCTATTACCTGAAGCAGCAGTGATCACACTAGTCAGATGCACGGTATTGTCACGCATAGACTACTGTAACAGTCTCCTTGCCAATGCCACCAAAGAACAACTTTCCAGACTTCAACATCTTCTGAACTGTGCTGCTAGGTTGATATCGCGATCGAAGAAATATGATCATATCACACCAGTTTTGAAAACACTACATTGGCTCAAGATCCCAGAACGAATTACTTTCAAGCTCTTGTCACTTGCCTACCAGTGTGTACACGGAAACGCCCCTGCCTACTTGCAAGACCTTCTTCAACCTTACAATCCACCACGCTGTCTCAGATCAGCTGATCAATGTTTGATTACTGTTCCCACATACAAATTGAAATCGTTTGGACTCAGATCTTTCAGTGTTGCTGCATCTCAGGCCTGGAATAACCTCCCTCTACCATTACGGCTTGCTCCGTCCATAGAATCCTTCAAAAGTCAACTGAAAACTCACCTTTTCCGAATCTCCTATTAACTCTGCTTTCTAACCTTGTGAAGCGCTTTGAGCATACGGACTGTGTGGAAATAGCGCTATATAAGACTTCATTATTATTATTATTATTATTTCCATTCGAGTGGCCATTTTAAGGTGTTCACATTGAAAATGTAGGTAGTGTTCACAAATACGACCCCTTGTGATAAAAACGAATAGTAGCAATATTATGACCGTTTGTCAAACAACATTTTTTCTAAATTAGATAACGATTCTTAGAGTTAAATGTATACTTGCCTATTAATTCCCAGGTATCATTAAATGTATAATTTGCCAAATAATAATTGTACCATTTCCATTAGAATAACTTACTCCATTGACTGTTATCATTCATAATTTATGACCTTATTAAGGACCTAAGAGTCACAAAAACTTCAATACTTCAAAATCACCATAGACTATTAGGAGTCTGTAAACAATATTTCATATGTCTAGGCCTTTTCATTCTGGCGAATGGACGTGGAACCTGTGGCATAGTCAGTAAGGTCGTGGCCCCTAATACTAATAATGATAATTTTAACGCCTAACATCCAGCACAAATGCTGCTTATCGCGGTACATTGTGTACATATTACCCTGAAGGAATCGTACTTTCGGTGCCGCTACCAAGCGCTCCGCGCGACCGTATAGGTCCATACTTCCCGTGTTTAGGTACCCATTTAAACAGCTGGGTGGAGTGAGTGCAATGTGGATGAAGCGCCTTGCCCAAGGACACAACTTATCCTCTTCGTTCCGTTTGGAGCATAAGGTCGACACAAGTTTCCTCCATGAAGTACGATCCTGAGCAGTCTTCTCAGCCTCGCCCCAGGTGATTCCAATCTGCTTAATCTCGCTCTGGACTGTTCTTCGCCATGTTGTTTTTGGGCGGCCTCTGGGTCTCTTGCCTTGAGGGGTCCATCTGAGGGCTACTTTGGTGATGTCAGAGGATGGTTTTCTGAGGACATGTCCAAGCCACTTCAGGCGTCTCTCTTTGATTTCTATGATGATGCACCTCGAGTTGGTTGTTTGCAGTAGCTCTTGGTTGGAAATCTTGTTGGGCCAGAAGATTCTGCAGATTCTTCTCAAACAGCTATGGTGGAATGCTGCTAGTTTTCCCATGTCCTGTTCCGTGACTCTCCAACATTCACTTCCGTATAGCATTACAGATTTCACATTGCTGTTATAGATGCGAAGCTTGGTCTTTTTGCTGTACTGCTTGGATTTCCAGATGTTCTTCAGCTTGTGGAATGAGAATCTTGCTTTGCCCAGTCTGTTCTTGATGTCTTTCTGTGTTGCATCATGGGTGCTGACAACTGATCCCAAGTAAGTGAACTGGTCAACAACTGCAAGCGGAGTACTGTCAATGGTAGTACTCGCTGTGGTGTTGGTGTTTATTCTCATTTCTTCTGTTTTCTGTTGATTAATCTGGAGGCCTACAGGACTTGCAAAGTGGGAAAGTCTGTTGAGTTTCTCTTGCATGTTGTCTTGGCGTGTTGTTAGCATGGCCACATCATCTGCAAAATCTAGGTCCTCAAGTGTAGATGTTAGAGTCCACTGGATACCTCTAGCCTTGTCATGCGTTGTTTTCTTCATGACCCAATCAATTGCGATGAGAAAGAGGAGTGGAGAGATGACACACCCTTGTCTAACCCCTGATGTTACAGTGAACCAGTCTGATGGGTTGTTGTTCATGAGTACTGCACACTCACAACACAGTATGAAACCAGGCCACACTTTTTTGTGTCTCCATCGTGATTTGAACCCGGGCCGTTGGCGTGAGAAACAAGCATTCTAACCACTAAACCACTGCGCTCCAGTTGCTGAAAATTATAATTTTGATGCTAACTGGTTCAGTGTAAAGGGAAAAACACTATACCGCTGTGACCCTTATCAAATCTACAAGTTACAGACCCTGTTAGCCATGGACTCACAACAAGCTATTTCAGTTTTCTATAGGGATTTTCGTTCCCCAGAAGAAGATGAAATTAGTTTTTTTTAGGTCGTTGCCCCTCTGACCCATAGTAGGGGCCACATTGTCACCAAATTTACAATTTATAATCCCCATTGCATGAGGCGTTTGTACACACCATTTCAACTTTCATAGGCCTTTTCGTTCTACAGAAGGATATGAACATACGTTTAAGGTCGTGGTCCGTGAGGTCCTTATTAAGGGTCACAGAGTAAGTAGTTTATTTGTCAAGGGCCCATATACTAGAAATACATTATACAAATACATAGTTTGCGCAATATACAAACGCAGTTTAAAGTGTTTCTAAATGCATAAATCTAAATACGTAAATATGATAATGTTAACATCTGATGTTATTTTCCTGAGATGTACACACATTGATTGCCATCAGCCTTTATTATAGCTTAACGTAACATAACATCTACATGTGATGCATAAGTTGAACGCACCTTCTTGTCTATTACAATATACAGGTATCTTTCTTGTTCAAATTTGAATCTATATTCTCTATACATTACATATCTGGAGCTATTATTCAAAGTAGACATCAGACATATTTCACAGTCATATGATAAAATCGGCAAAATTTATCATAGATTTATAGTATATTTTCGCTCCAATCACCAGACACCAAATCAGTTCATATTCCTCAGTCTGTACACATGATTTCAGCTCTCTATATAGAGTCAGTGGTTCTTAAGAAGAATTCGAAAAAGCGAAAAGTTTACGGACGGGCGGACGCTATGTCATGTCATTCTTACTGAAATAAAGTGCTCTCACAAACGTATAAATAAGTGTTACCAATGGCTTGATAAAACTCCTGAATCAATAAAAGAGATCTCATAAGATATACATATCTACCTCTCACACTGAAGAGTTCCACACCACTGTCGCTTTATACGTCGCACCATTTTCTGTCAATACAAATGGCCGTTTACTACGGATACGGCTTATCAGGTCGTCTAATGAGGTGTTTTACCCATTAACGTACCAATATATTATATAAATTTGAATAATAAATGGCAAATTTGAGAAAACACAATGTGCAACAAAACCTGCTACCTCGCCTATAAGCCCAACGGGATTTTCAGCCCTGAAGAGCTAAAATGTATCTCTATCCAACTATTTTGTTATGTAACAAATGGTATTGCACATGCAACTATAGAGGGGTTTTAGGGAATTGAAGAAATCGCTCGTGCAACTCATGCAGTCACAAATGTTCCGAAACAATAACGGTGGAATCGCACGTGCAATTCGGGCAACATCAAAATGTTTGAACGTGAAAGACAACATCGCATGTGCATCTCGTGTAATTCTAAAAAAATGCCGGGTGTTCAGTGTATGATCAATCGACCAATAGATAACACATATTCCCAGTTGGTGTGATATTTTCACATGTGCATTTACTATATCAATGCAACGTGCAAAATGTACACAAAGGTCCATGATTAATCGAGACACAAAACACTTAATCACTTCTTCATTATTAATTAACCAACCCAATCTGTTTGCTTTGCACTTGAAGACTGTGCTCAGCTTTCTTAATTAACTATCGCAAAATAAACCAAACCTTAGTTATGATACATTACAATATTCCAAATCATTGTTTTCCAAAACGGTTTCAAGACATTTGAAACAGACGACTTCAAGAATTAGATCGGATGAAACTCGCAATGCCGACCTACTTCAAATAAGTTATTAAATATCTGAAAAAGCATTGCTTATTGACAGTTTTTCACATGAACACTGAACGATATTGCAAACACCAATAAATGTCCTATAAAACACACAATATGTATCGAAACTTTCCTTTATTACAAATAACATCAATAATATTGCAATTAAGCACACAGAGTCACAAAAACTAGTAAATCTTATATCGAATATCGGCTTTCCCCATGCATAATCGATGCAAATGAAGGCTCTGTGCCTAAAGCACGTGCAAGTTTTGTTATCGCTCTCCTGTTATCAAAACCCTAATTACCACTCAAAGATTAGCTTGGCAACCGTTGTCGGGTCACCGAGTCCTTGGCAACGCTCCGAAGAGCGTATATAAGGGGAGGCAAGCCCGCACGCTGAAGCATCAATCTCAACAGACCACTCATAGTCACGCTGAGAAGATATCTCCACCGCAAAAATGGTAAGTACACTGTTACACGCAGGTTTATGCCCGTATTTATAGACAGTATATTCTCTGGTATATGTATTCACAGAATTTAGCCAGAAATTCAATCCAAATTAGTCATTAAGATCGTTTTTTCGCCGAAAAGATACCGGCATCGCTTGTGCAACTCATTATAATACGTCGGGGCATAATTTCCAAAATGGCGATGTCTAGTAAATTGAAATTTTGCTTGTGAACCGCTCCGACGCCCTTTTGAGAACTTTTGACAGTCATAACATGAGACTTTAGTTCATGTCGATGTATATCAATGTAAAGCAACCCCGTGGGACCGAACACAGCCAGGCGTGGTCCCTCGCTTTGCTGTGTCGTGTTGCTATAAATAGCACATGATTCGCAGATTATCGATTGTCAAGCGGCGCCTGTGGAATGCAGAACATTCTCCTTCGGATGACTAATGTCTGATTATTTATCTTAATTCCTCATAGGAAGTATAAAGTGTTTACTTGCAGTACAATGTGTTTACACGGAGTACAAAGAACACATTTCATAACTAAGTATTCAATTGTACTACAAAATACACATTTGAACTACCAAGTGTTTATCTGGAAGCAAAAGTAATTTATAAGTAATACAGATTATTTATTTGAATATGTTAATTGTCTAATTGTATTTATCTGAGGTATTATCTTACAAAGTATCTATCCGAAATAAAAACTATTTATTTGAAGAACAAAGTATTTAGCTAATGTTCAAATTATTAATTTGAAGTAAAATATATTTATCTGAGGTAAAACGTATTTCTGATGTAAAAAGTATCTATCTAATGTAAACATTATTTTATCTGAAGTACAACTTATTTATCCGAAGTACAAACAATTGTAAATGAAGAACAACATATCTGCTTGAATTGTGCAGTACCCGTAAGACTATTTTCCCAGTTTCATTTCATATTATTACATCCTACTGTTTTTATCGAAACTAAGTGTCTATCCAAATCATACGTTTGACGCGTAAACTAATCTATTACACTGCATGTATCTAATAGATAACTAATAGTATTTTAGTGGGCACAGAGTATCCGGACAGAGTATCCGTTTGAAGTACGACAGTAGTACAGGTACTTCAACGTACTCATGTGAGCGACAAACTAGTGTTGTCAGGAGTACAAAGTGTTTGTTTGAAATAAAAATCACTTTGTTTGAAAAAGAAAATATTCATCTGAGTTCATAACTATGACATTACGTTCATATGAAGTCTACATGATTTAGCCAATGTTTTGATATAATATGCAACATAATATGTTAATGATATAAAGTAGTAACTTTGAGTGTAGAAAGCGTTAGTACAAATTCACACGAAATGCAATGTACAAAATACTCGTATAGTACAATGTTCTCATTAGTAAGAAGTAATCGCGTGAAGGGCTGTAATAATGGTAAGTAAATTGGGCTTAGCCTTTAAAATTACAAAATGTCAGCTATAAAACAGTGTAACAGTGATATTAGGTTTAATGGTGAAATACAAATTATGCATTAGTTGCAATATATACTTATTTCACATATATCAGGTTTTTTGATAAAACATCGCATTGGACACATTTTATAATTCAAATACAAAAGCAACTTTAATTGGAAAGCCATTTGAATAAGAATGAAGATAAAAATATAGAACAATTTCTTTATTCATGATATGCAATATATGCACATATTCTTGTGTCTTTTTCGATCATGTAAACGAAGACATGCCATCTGATCTCAATGAACAGGGAGTCCGGTTTCATAGATTATATTTCCTATGTGGTAAAATTTTGTTTGCGTGTGTATCATTATTTTGCGACTTTCCAGATTATACAGGCATGGCTTTGTAACTATTAAATGTGCATTTCAAACAAATTTAGATTCATCATGATATTATCCTTTGATTAAATGCTATGACAAAAGAGAACTTTATTAATGTTGTTGTTTTATCATTTCCAGAGGGAATGTATCTCAATCCACGTTGGCCAGGCCGGAGTCCAGATGGGCAATGCATGCTGGGAGTTGTATTGTCTTGAGCACGGCATCCAGCCTGACGGTCAGATGCCCTCGGACAAGACCATCGGAGGAGGGGACGACTCCTTCAACACCTTCTTCAGCGAGACAGGGGCAGGCAAACACGTTCCCAGGGCCATCTTCGTGGATCTGGAGCCAACAGTTGTTGATGAGGTCCGTACCGGCACCTACCGTCAACTCTTCCACCCCGAGCAGCTCATCACCGGCAAGGAGGACGCCGCCAACAACTACGCCCGTGGTCACTACACCGTGGGAAAGGAGATCGTCGACCTGGTCCTTGACCGCATCAGGAAGTTGGCTGACCAGTGCACTGGACTCCAGGGCTTCCTCATCTTCCACAGTTTCGGTGGCGGAACTGGCTCGGGCTTCACCTCTCTCTTGATGGAGAGACTGTCTGTGGACTACGGCAAGAAGTCCAAGTTGGAGTTTGCTGTCTACCCCGCTCCCCAAATCGCAACTGCTGTTGTGGAGCCCTACAACTCCATCCTGACCACCCACACCACCCTGGAGCACTCCGACTGTGCCTTCATGGTCGACAACGAGGCCATCTACGATATCTGCAGACGTAACCTGGACATCGAGCGTCCAACCTACACCAACCTGAACCGTCTGATTGGTCAGATCGTCAGCTCCATCACCGCCTCTCTCCGCTTCGACGGTGCCCTGAACGTGGATCTGACTGAGTTCCAGACCAACTTGGTGCCCTACCCACGTATCCACTTCCCTCTGGCTACCTATGCCCCCGTCATCTCTGCAGAGAAGGCCTACCACGAACAACTCTCTGTTGCTGAGATCACCAACGCATGCTTCGAGCCCGCCAACCAGATGGTCAAGTGTGATCCCCGTCACGGCAAGTACATGGCCTGCTGCATGCTTTACCGTGGTGATGTCGTGCCCAAAGACGTCAACGCTGCCATTGCCACAATCAAGACCAAGAGAACCATCCAGTTCGTCGACTGGTGTCCCACTGGATTCAAGGTGGGCATCAACTACCAGCCACCAACTGTTGTTCCTGGTGGTGACTTGGCCAAGGTACAGAGAGCTGTCTGCATGTTGAGCAACACCACGGCCATCGCTGAGGCCTGGGCTCGTCTTGACCACAAGTTCGACCTGATGTACGCCAAGCGTGCCTTCGTCCACTGGTACGTGGGTGAGGGTATGGAGGAGGGAGAGTTCTCCGAGGCCCGTGAGGACTTGGCAGCCCTGGAGAAGGACTACGAGGAGGTTGGAGTCGACTCTGTTGAAGGCGAGGGAGAAGAAGAAGGAGAAGAATATTAAAGCATTAAGTGCTGGACATGAAAATGTTACCTGTTTTCATTTGGTAGCGACCGATTAAAAAACTGAAACAGGAGATTGTTTTCCTTCTTTTTAATTCACTTTTGTGAATGGAATAGTCGTTTCGTTAAATATCCAGGTATGACGTGATTGTACTATTTCCAAAGTGGATGATTTCATGGAGCCATTTGTCGCGCGTGTCTTACTTACAAGACACTTGACATACAGACAGACATACATATATTTTATTAACGTCTCACCTTGCGTATACATAATTATATAACCAATAAAATATACACAAGCCATTCCATAGGAATTATGAGAGACAAAAATTAAGTGTTAATATACGATAAATCTTGCACTAAAATAAATCATTGTGGCATTAAAACAGGTATACACGTATACAGATATTAAAATTGTATTACTTATATAAACACCATCTTCTTCTTAAGATATCAAAACAGGCTTTGGCACACAACAGAGTTAAATCAACATGTTTAAAGAGCACTTTAAACTTTCTTGCGTCACTAAAATTAGGACATAAATATTCTGCTTCTTTTAAAAGGGCATATCGTAAATCATCATACACAGGACAGTTTAAAATAACATGATATTCATTCTCAACACACAATTTTCACACATAGGGCATATCCTTTCTTCCACATGTAACTGTTCATATCGCCCTGTTTCTAGTCTTATAGGTGCTACTCCTAGTCTGAATTTTGACATAGCACTTCTATAGGGTCGGGGCATATGGGAAATTACAAACTGTTCTGCTTCATATCCACAATTCTTTACAGTCTTATACGTTCTGAGCTTCCCTGTATTGTCACTAATTCTTTGAGTCCACGCATATCTATATCTCGCAAAGAGGATATCTTCAACTTTACAAGATTAATTGTGATAATGGTTGTTGTCCCCCGCCGCCGTGAAGCGCGGAGCGGGGGATATGGTATTCAGCTCCGTCCGTCCGTCCGTCCCGTTTCTTGTTACCACGATATCTCATGAACCGGTTTACCTAAAGTCTTCAAATTTGGTACCAGTCTTCATTAGGGGAATACGCAGACACCAATCGATTTGGATGACCTTGACCTAATTTTCAAGGTCAATACGAGACTTTGAAATTTTTGGGATAAAATATTGTTTCCACGATATCTACTGAACCGCTGCACCTAGAGTCTTCAAATTTTATACCAGTCTTCATTAGTGGAATACGCGGACACCAGTAGATACGAGACTTTGATCAGTTTTTAAAATGTTCTTAGCCTGATATAATAACAATTGAATCAAACATGTAATGGTCATTACTCGGTACAAGCTGTGTGTCCATCCTTTTAGCTCATTTCTTAATTGCGGTCACGTTTGTGACAATTACTTGTTATATAGACAGCATATATATATATATATATATATATATATATATATATATATATAATGCTTTATATACAACGAGACAATCCACGCATCTTTAGTAAGCATTCATACTTTTATCAGGACAGTAAGGGAGTCTCATATTTCGTACATTTGTCACAAAGCTCATATTTTGCCAACAATTATCTGAACACTACGGCGTAGGTCTCAGTTTATTGTATATCGATGTGCAACAAACCAAATCGAAGGTATCATGTATTCAGCGGCGTCTGACGTCTGTCCGTCCGTACGTCACATTCCTTGTTAACGCGATAACTCATGAAGCGTTTTGTCCAAAGTCTTCAAATTTGATGTTAGCCTACATTGTCTACAGTCGATTTTGGTGACCTTGACCTTATTTTCAAGGTCACCACGACACTTTGACCAATTTTCAAACTTTTGTTAACGCGATATCTCATGAAGCATTGTATAAAGAGTTTTAAAATTTTGTGTTAGCCTACATTTGGGGAAGACGCAGACACCAGTCGATTTTGGTGATCGTGACCTTAATTTCAAGGTCACTGTGCCACTTTGACCACTGGTCGAACTCTTGTTAACGCGATATATCATGACTGGATGAACCCAAAGTCTTAAAATTTGGTGCTAGGTTTCATTGGGGGATGACTCAGACACCAGTCGATATTGGTGACCATGACCATATTTTCAAGGTCACCACGACACTTTCACCACTTTTCAAACTCTTGTTAACGCGATATATCATGACTGGATGAACCCAAAGTCTTCAAATTTGGTGCCAGGCTTCATTGGGGGATGACGCAGACACCAGTCAATTTTGGTGACCATATTTTCAAGGTCACCACGACACTTCGACCTCTTATTTGTCTCTTGTTAACGTGATATCTCATGACCGGTTAGACATAATGTCTTAATATTTGCTGACAGCCTATATTGGCGGTTTACGCAGACACCAGTCGATTTTGATGACCTTTACCTTATTTTCAAGGTCACCACAATGCTTTGACCACTTTTCGAACTCTTGTTAACGCAATATCTCATATAACCCAATAACCAAAAGCTGTCAAATTTGGTGTCAGTCTACATTGCGGGATGACACAGACACCAGTCAATTTTGGTGACTATGACACTTGACCAAATGATTTGTCCTACTAAACTCAATGTTAACGGCGGGGGACATTGCCATGTTAGTGGCAAACACTTGTTTATATTGACATAGATTAATAGACGCCGGCCTGGAATAGAAGCCGTTCCCCTAATAGACGCCGGGGCTGGAGGGGGTCTGAAAATTGGAGGAAATACGGTACATATATGTATGATATTGATCATCCACGTTAGTTCACCACTCAAATGGGCAGACATAGGACTAGCACACTTTGATCATAACCTTGAGTGTAACGAGTTTTAAAGGAACAAAAGAGACCAAGGTCAAAGTTAGTTAAGACGTTCAGGAAATCACCAGCCATGCAGTTATCTCAAGTTTCACTTCAACCCTTCGCCACTTTGGTGATGCAGATTTTCTTCTTGCAGTGACTCGTCCTTTGAAATCGCCAAATTTGACCCTAAAACATAACTTGCATTAGTCTCCATCACTGGTTGACTTAAGCCTTGCTGCATTTTCGCTACCTTTTCTGTGTCGGCTTGTCACCTGAACTTCAGAAATCTCCTGACAAAACTACATCCGGTAACTAAAACCACCTCCCTGTCAGTCGACTGCAGGATTTCAATTATAATGGGGATGAAACGGCCTCACCGATTGGTCCTAATTTATTTGCAGGAGAGATCGGTTCTACATCGCTATGTTTGGTTACAATGCTACATTGATCATGGTTCGTTAGTCAACAATCAGCATTCAGTTTTAATCAAATTGCATAGCCAGAATAGCCGATGAGGGGGCTGCAATCAGTCCACGGAACTTCAGCAAGTTTTAAATTAGCCAGTGATAGTGTGTGTTGCAAAGTTTAGATTTAAACTCGCTTTCCAACGACCGCAGGATTCCCTTGGCCATCGAGTATGTTGATAGACAAACCGAAAAACGGCTAAAACCTATTTCACTGAAATATGTACATTCGCCGATTTTTTAAAACTCAAAATAAGTGGAGAAATCGCACAAATTAGTAAAGGTGTTTTCCAGTCTAAATACAGACCAGGTCTTATTTTCAAGCACTAAACATTGTTGTCCAACACACACTGTAAACAAACTAACAAACAAACAAAAGAGAGATACAGTTATTGAGTAGTCAAAGAAATTTTGACGTTTATTTTTATACCATTCCGTTCAATTATGTTGTTCCTACAGATATTCAAATGAAAATTTAACGCAGCTAGGTTCTTTGCTTGAATTGTATAATCAATGAGAATATATAATATATGTGTCATAGTATCCTCAGTCTCCTGGTATAATCAGAATACAAATATCGATTAACAGGATAAATATGTCAATAATGTTTATATTGACATGACATTTATAAACATGTTAATATAACAATCGACACATTGAAAAACGTGTGACAAGGGACGAAAACAGTCGAGAAGCACGATTTTTAGTGGGTTGCTATGGCGAACAATATTAACCAGCCTGGGTGCCTCGAAAACGCTTGTTGCTGTGTAGTACCTTTTATGCAATAAAGGGAAATCTGTTGATATGGCGTTAGATTCTATTGACGAACGTTAATCGAAGGGATGAGTATCTTTAAACCTTTTTTCATCGGATAATCCTGATATGAAAGTTATTTATCATATGTGACGTTGTAGATAAACTAATTTAAAAAAAAATATATTTTATTTTTATTTAACTTTGTGGCAATTACTTTTCTTCTTCTTTTTTTTTCTTCCTAAAAAGTACATTCAACATTTGACATACATGTATTAATTGACGACATGAATAAAATATTGATCTAGCGACTGATATCATAAATAGGTTTAGAAACATAATGACTCTTTAATGCTTGATCTCAATGGTAAAGCGATCATTGATTATTTTCACAAATCAAATCAAAATCAAGTCAAATCGGTCCTACCATTGTTCAACAGTAAGTTTTAATTTTAGTTACATTGTCAATATACATAGGTTTTGTTTACGGACATTGGATTGTTATGGATAAACACGATCCGTGAGTAATTTTAAGATGAAATGATATTTTCCAGCAGGAATGCCAAAGGTCGGTAGACCCGCAGGCGCGCGTTCCGAGGAAAACATCTTCACTTTACAATAATAGCATATCTTCATGCAACTTCCAAACACAAGGCATAACTCTTGCCAGTCTGCATTACTGGCTGATTTAACCCTTTCGGTATTTCCCTCGCTTTGTTGTGTCAAGATAGTGAATCGCTTCACCAGAAATGCAAAGCGGGCCTGGATTTCTAAACACAGATTTCTTAAGGAAATACTGCAAGGCCTAAATCAGCCAGTAATGGAGACGGCAAGAGTTATGCCTTGCATTGGGAAGTTGATCTTCATGAAACTTTGTTATTTCAAATATTTATTATCAACAAAAAGGGCTAAATCTATTAATCATTGCTTACGACTATATTATTATTTAAGGAGCACAGGTTGCTGAAGGGTTAATCTGTTGAGACAGTCACTGCTGGCGATTGGTGTCTGACTCTGAGGCTGTGGTTAGAATACCAGAAATGTCTCGACCCGAAAAGGTAAATACATTGTTCTAATGCACATGCACTGATCCCAAATATAGCATTGTTACATGTGTAACTTTCTAAATATCATGTATTTCTTATCCCAAGCTTATAAACATTCTACCGAAGTACATGTTTAATTACATTATCGAATGCGTTCCGTCAACCAATATAACTCCTGAATTCCTGATATTGTAATATTGAAGAACGAACATATAACAGAACTGAAATGTTCTCTGGAACCACATATCTTGTTCCTCAATGATCAAATTATATTTTCCACATCAAGAAAGTCACAATACAAGGAAACATCTTGCTCTAACACGACAGTAAATTGACACCTGTATTAGTTATCGCGTAATACCTTGCTACCTTTCTTACGATAAATAAGAAAGAAAATATTTCTCCGGCATCAGGGAATCACTTTTAATTATGCGCTTGACATCTTTTATCGTCATTTGAAATATTAAAAATAAATTTGCAGCATCAGTTTTGTTAAACCCCAAAATCTATTTGTCCATTAAATATATGAGTATGCATGCAAGAACGGATGTTTTCCCGTTTTGAATACTTCTACCAATTTCAAGCTATATTTTGATGGGAAAAATACTCCCCCCACGTCATTATCATAATGTGCCCGAGAAACTTTTTATGCATCCTTATGTATAGTAATGATTGCGATAACTCATTTGGATTGCTCTGATTGGAAAATAGTCCATTTCCCCCCCATTTTTACCATTATTTATTAGCATTTTTCATATTTAACAATGTACAATGACAATATGATTGGTATATATGTCACTGAATTCTTGACACACATTCTCTCATATTTATTTTCATTTTTTCCCCAGAGGGAATGCATCTCCATCCACATTGGCCAGGCGGGAGTCCAGATGGGCAATGCATGCTGGGAGTTGTATTGTCTGGAGCATGGCATCCAGCCTGACGGTCAGATGCCTTCGGACCCTACAATCGGGGAAGGGGACGACTCCTTCAACACCTTCTTCAGCGAGACAGGGGCAGGCAAACACGTGCCCAGGGCCATCTTCGTGGATCTGGAGCCCACCGTTGTTGATGAGGTCCGTACCGGCACCTACCGTCAACTCTTCCACCCCGAGCAGCTTATCACCGGCAAGGAGGACGCCGCCAACAACTACGCCCGTTGTCACTACACCGTGGGAAAGGAGATTGTGGACCTGGTCCTTGACTGTATCAGGAAGTTGGCTGACCAGTGCACTGGACTCCAGGGCTTCCTCATCTTCCACAGTTTCGGTGGTGGAACTGGCTCAGGCTTCACCTCTCTCTTAATGGAGAGACTCTCTGTGGACTACGGCAAGAAGTCCAAGTTGGAGTTTGCTGTCTACCCCGCTCCCCAAATCGCAACTGCTGTTGTGGAGCCCTACAACTCCATCCTGACCACCCACACCACCCTGGAGCAATCCGAATGTGTCTTCATGGTCGACAACGAGGCTATCTACGATATCTGCAAACGTAACCTGGACATCGAGCGTCCCATCTACACCAACCTGAACGGTTTGATTGGTCAGATCGTCAGCTCCATCACCGCCTCTCTCCGCTTCGACGGTGCCCTGAACGTTGATCTGACTGAGTTCCAGAACAACTTGGTGCCCTACCCACGTATTCACTTCCCTCTGGCTACCTACGCCCCCGTCATTTCTGCAGAGAAGGCTTACCATGAACAACTCTCCGTTGCTGAGATCACCAACGCCTGCTTCGAGCCCGCCAACCAGATGGTCAAGTGTGATCCCCGTCACGGCAAGTACATGGCTTGTTGCATGCTATACCGTGGTGATGTCGTGCCCAAAGACGTCAACGCTGCCATCGCCACCATCAAGACCAAGAGAACCATCCAGTTCGTCAACTGGTGCCCCACTGGATTTAAGGTGGGCATCAACTACCAGCCACCAACTGTTGTCCCTGGTGGTGACTTGGCCAAGGTGCAGAGAGCTGTCTGCATGTTGAGCAACACCACGGCCATCGCTGAGGCCTGGGCTCGTCTTGATCACAAGTTCGACCTGATGTACGCCAAGCGTGCCTTCGTCCACTGGTACGTGGGTGAGGGTATGGAGGAGGGAGAGTTCTCCGAGGCCCGTGAGGACTTGGCAGCCCTGGAGAAGGACTACGAGGAGGTTGGAGTCGACTCTGTTACAGGCGTGAGAGAAGAAGACGGCGAGGAACATTAAAGCTCGACATGAAAATGTTACCTTTTATCATTTGGTAGCGACCGATTAAAAAACAGAAATAGGAATTGATTTAATTCTTTTTCAATACACCTTTGTGAATGGAATAGTTGTTTTGTTAAATATCCAGGTATGACGTGATTGTACTATTTCCGAAGTGGTTGATTTCATGCAGTTATTGTCACGTGTCTTTTTCTTCTTCTAGACAAATTGTGATGATAATGGTTATATAGAAGTCCGAACGTCTCAATGGCAATATTTTGTTTTGTATACAATTAGTAAGCATTTATAGTTTTACAGGGCAGTAAGTGATCCCCCTATTTCGTACATTTGTTACAAGCTGTGTAAACTCATATTTTGCCGGTATAAATATAATTACAATGCCAACTACAAATATTAATCGGCGAAGGTTTCATTTGATAGTACATCGATATGTAACATTACCTACCAAATCATAGGTATCATATACATTATATACTATATTGGTATTGATCATCCACTCAAATGGGCAGACATTGGAATATCACACGTTAATAATAACAACGAACAACAACAATAATAGCCAAGCCAAGATTATGGTTTATTTCTCACAAACCGATTACTATTGTTTCAAATTTCTCTCACAAGAAAGAAGTCAATCGGAGAATTGATGATTTTGATAAATGTAGAAATAGCAATGGAACTTTGCAACAGGGTTTTCGTCCTTATTTCTATCCAATCAAAACTCGTCTTACATATCTGGTTGACGTCTGTCTTGTAAGAAATATGAGCGCATCACACATGTACAGAAACCCTAGCCAAGGTTTTGAAAACTTTTAAAATT
This sequence comes from Gibbula magus, assembly GCA_936450465.1. NCBI lineage: Eukaryota > Metazoa > Mollusca > Gastropoda > Trochida > Trochidae > Gibbula > Gibbula magus. The sequence goes on from OW388296.1 coordinate 34,408,771, forward strand.
TACAATATCGACAATATATAAAATTGTATTAACTCGACTAAAGTGGGGATAGGAAGTTTATACGTATACTTTTCCGAGTGTAAAAGCTGATACACCTACTTATCAACCTACCAGCCATATAACATGATACTTGAAACGACCTTTCTAAACCGTATCACCCAGTACGAGGGAACTACAACATTGTAATTCCCTCCAGGAGGGTTTACACAGACAGTTGTAAACCCTGTTTGAAGGAATTATAATGATTGTAAACCCTGATATAATTGCTAAGATGACGGCTTGAAAATAAAGATCTATCTATCTTTAACTATTTGAAAAAATTCTTAAATATAGCACATTATGGAACGCAAATGTTTTGACGAAAGTGCGTCTCGAACCCGTACCCAGTAAGACCAGTCTTTCATAATCCAACGCCTTAGACTGCTGCGCCACTAAGGCACATGGAAGACAACGGTCAAGAAGAACCTTACATTGACATCTTTTCCGTACTGGGATTGAGACAGTGAACGAGGATTTTACGAACGACTCTATATAGAATCCGGGGTTTTCGATAACGGGATAAGAAAGCGTCTTTTATACTTAAAAACGGTTGATAATATAGATAAGCCATTATACCTCGTATATGGTAATGTTGTAGACCCTGATAGTCAGGAAAACCCCTCGGGTTTTTCTTTCCTATTAGGGTCCACAATCTTACCATATCCTCGGTATTATGGCTTATCCTTATAATATTGACCCGGGGGTTTCCTCGGCGTTCGCGAAAAGTAAAGGTATAAACTTTCTTTAAAAGAAAATTTAAGTTAACCAAAGAAGTATTCATCCACTTATTTTAGACCCGGCGCTTATTGGAGGCCCGGAGCTTATTCTTTCAACTACCCTTGAACCCCCGGCGCTTATTAGAGGGCGGGCGCTTAATAGAGGAAATACGGTATACGTTATATGGGTTATTGCATTGTTGTGCAGTGGGTTTATAACCACTTTTCCGCGGTGTGACAAGATATTCTTATCTCAGAGTTGCAATATGATCAGTGTCCACGTCACTTTGTTGTAAAGCTTGTATTCCCTTTATTTAACTTCATCTATACCAACTTTAGACTTTCATTTAACATAACACGTTTAGAAACATCCTCTTATGAATTTTACAATTGTTCACAATTGAAATATTCATAAATATGACAGATTGTGTGATCTTTGTAATAAACAATGTATTTCTGCAATTGAAGATGATTTTCACTTGTGTGTGTCGAAGGTGGAATTTTATAAAGTCATATACACAAGTCGATAATTTTGGGAATGTTAAAAATGTTTCGCTACACAATTCTCACCATGGCTATATTTTACACTCTCTCTGAGTCAATGGTCGGTTTAGTTTCCCGCATTACGTAGAGAAAGTGTGAATGTATGAATGTACGTATGAATGTGTGAATTAGAGAAGTAATGATAAATAAATAAAATGTCAATTAAAACAATTTGGAAAATGTCCATATAAACACCATGTTATGTACTTGTTGCAGTCTACTGATAAATACCCTTTATTGTTTTAAAGGGGCAGTAGCACGTTTTTTTCCAAATTTTATTATTTTCAAATTTCTTATTTATAATGATAGTTAGCCATTTAAATTTACTTTAGAGGGTATAACATCTTATTACACAAACCAATTATCTGGAGTTGTAATAACGATGTTGCGTATTATTGTGAACACATTTTATTATTTTGAATGATAACAAAGATTCCCATAGCTTTACAGAATCATGTACACTCATTTTTTAACTTGATTTTCCTTAGAGAGAAGGGTTGTTTACTTTTGGTGACATTATTTTTCAATTACATTTCATCGACTTATTTCAGCGAAAAAACGTGCTACTGCCCCTTTAAGCTAAATGTATTTCAAAATGCCGGTATATATTAATGAATATCTTGCCTCGTACTGTACACATTATGTATGCATGACACCCGTATGCATTAATACACTGTAGATAAACGGTTTAATGTACCAAAGTCTTCATCTGTTCTGATTTGTTTCTGTTCACTTTTATTTGATCCGATTAATGTATTGTACCATGCAGGCTTCACTAATAACTGGATATGAAGCTAATTTAACCACAGCAGAAATGCGATTAGTTGCCATGCAACAGCGTCCCTAGCAACCAGGTCAGTACAGGTATATAAGTGAGCGGGCACCTGTCTCCATATCAAACCTTCTCATCAGATCCTTGCAGTCCACCTGAGAACGTTCAACAACAAACAGCAATCATGGTAAGAACTTAAAACTGACATTCCTGGCCATTATTTAAATATTAGTTTGGTATATTTCATAAACATCCATTTCTTTTTATTTGAGAACATTGTATCAAGAGTTCATAATGTAGATAGGATGAAATGAAACCACACTCTGATTAGCCTATTTCATACTGTTATTGAAACACAATCTAACCCTAAGATATATTTTCACTTTTCTTCAGAGGGAATGTATCTCCATCCACGTTGGCCAGGCCGGAGTCCAGATGGGCAATGCATGCTGGGAGTTGTATTGTCTGGAGCACGGTATCCAGCCTGACGGTCAGATGCCCTCAGACAAGACCATCGGAGGAGGGGACGACTCCTTCAACACCTTCTTCAGCGAGACAGGGGCAGGCAAACACGTACCCAGGGCCATCTTCGTCGATCTGGAGCCAACAGTTGTCGATGAGGTCCGTACCGGCACCTATCGTCAACTCTTCCACCCCGAGCAACTCATCACTGGCAAGGAGGACGCCGCCAACAACTACGCCCGTGGTCACTACACCGTGGGAAAGGAGATCGTCGACCTGGTCCTTGACCGCATCAGAAAGTTGGCTGACCAGTGCACTGGACTCCAGGGCTTCCTCATCTTCCACAGTTTCGGTGGCGGAACTGGCTCGGGCTTCACCTCTCTCTTGATGGAGAGACTCTCTGTGGACTACGGCAAAAAGTCCAAGTTGGAGTTTGCTGTCTACCCCGCCCCCCAAATCGCAACTGCTGTTGTGGAGCCCTACAACTCCATCCTGACCACCCACACCACCCTGGAGCACTCCGACTGTGCCTTCATGGTTGACAACGAGGCCATCTACGACATCTGCAGACGTAACCTTGACATCGAGCGTCCTACATACACCAACCTGAACCGTTTGATTGGACAAATCGTCAGCTCCATCACCGCTTCTCTCCGCTTCGACGGTGCCCTGAACGTGGATCTGACTGAGTTCCAGACCAACTTGGTGCCCTACCCACGTATCCACTTCCCTCTGGCTACCTACGCCCCCGTTATCTCTGCAGAGAAGGCCTACCATGAACAACTCTCTGTTGCTGAGATCACCAACGCCTGCTTCGAGCCCGCCAACCAGATGGTCAAATGTGATCCCCGTCACGGCAAGTACATGGCTTGCTGCATGTTGTACCGTGGTGATGTCGTGCCCAAAGACGTCAACGCTGCCATCGCCACCATCAAGACCAAGAGAACCATCCAGTTCGTCGACTGGTGCCCCACTGGATTTAAGGTTGGCATCAACTACCAGCCACCAACTGTCGTCCCTGGTGGTGACTTGGCCAAGGTACAGAGAGCTGTCTGCATGCTGAGCAACACCACGGCCATCGCTGAGGCTTGGGCTCGTCTTGACCACAAGTTCGACCTGATGTACGCCAAGCGCGCCTTCGTCCACTGGTACGTGGGTGAGGGTATGGAGGAGGGAGAGTTCTCCGAGGCCCGTGAGGACTTGGCAGCCCTGGAGAAGGACTACGAGGAGGTTGGAGTCGACTCTGTTGAAGGCGAGGGAGAGGGAGAAGGAGAGGAGGAATATTAGTGCTAGTAAAGTGATGGACTCTACAAATGTTACACTGTATCAACAGGTAGCGACCGATTAAAAAATATCAAAACAATATGGATTTGTTTTTATTAATATTTACAAAATGATAACTTTGCAATAAGAAGATCACGTTCGTTTCTCCTTACTACATGTATATCTATTTTTGTATTAGGAAAATGATTAAATAAAAAAAAAGTTAAGATGAAATATAATGACAATAAGTAATAGAAAGATCGATTGAAAGATCCCTTATTTAGCATGGCAACTGCTTCAATAAACGCCTGAACATGTATGCCACACATATCCATACTCACTCGACATCACACTGTATTGCTATTCACTGAGGAGATTGCATTTGAAGCTGTTACATATCTTGATACATTTACCCTCTCGATGCACTCTGAATGTAATAAGTAATACTTGAACACAATAAACGAAAATAATAACAGACGGATATATTAATAAAACTTGTTTTAATTTATTTAAATTTTCGGGACTGTCCAATACACAAGCAAGCGACCTTGAAAGAACCCATAAATTACTAAGAGGTACACATGCAAACTGCTAACCACGGACCCGGCACCATGCTTTTACTCGCTCGTGGAGAATAATGTAGTTTACTTTTTATACAACAATATTAAACTAGTGTAATACAATTGAAAATGGGACAAGAGTGTCACAATGGTCGTGTTGCCATCACTATATGGTACATGACTTGCGGAAATCATAGTTTCAAACACACTGTTTGTAACTTCGCTTGATTAATTTGGCCAAGTAATAATCATAATACTAACCTCTCTTCTCTCTTCTTCTATCATTTGAATATTATTGTTGTAAATTCAATATTTGACTATGTTGACTATAACAATGGCGGTTTTATATAATTTGGCTCAGGAAATTAAACAAAATAGAATATTGGATCATTATTAAAGGATTTGACATTGAAAAATTGCATATTGCACATTGAACTTATAAAGAGTCGAAATACGAGTATCAAGTGTTAAAATGATATCTACAGCAAGTGTCGTCTAAATATATATATATAGTCAATATACAAATGGTTGGTAACCAAATATATATATATTAAGACTTTCTTAAACTGCTTTGTTGCGTTGACAACGTTGCATAGCTGAAAGCCCAACCATGTTCCACACACACCATGCTGATGAGGTCCTAAAGACCGAAACAGCTGGCTGTCCATGGTTATATATATATATATATATATATATATATTTGGTTACCAACCATTTGTATATTGACTATAAACAATTATTCCCTGAAAAAGCTTCGCAACAAGAAGCAGAAATATGTATATTGGAATATAAAGTATTGATTATGAAAGTTGATATACGTCTTCAGTGTATTATTTAAACGTTGTTTATATATATATTTACATCATTCAAATTTTAGTGTGTCACAAAATATGATTTTGGACAACTAAGTCAGATTTATCAAGTATACAACTATCATTTCTCAGTTAAACAGTTTTAACCATATTCAATAGTGTCATGTAAATACTACTTAAACCAAATTTCGGGATTATGAGTGAGTTCGTATCGGAACCCTGGCGGGAACACTCATTCTTGTTCGTACTGTCATAATCGCACTTATCCCTGTTTATTAATAAACCTGTAATGATCTTAGATAATACGTTTGATTAATCCTGAAAAGATTATCAATATTATTGCTCTATTATTGCTTATGATTTGGCGGTAGTTGTTGAAACTGTTGTTAAATTACAGCGTCGTCTTGACGCCCTAAATAAGTATTCCCAAAAATGGGCCGTGGATATTAATACTGACAAGTCGAAAATAATTGTGTTTAAAATTGGTGGACCCTTATCAAAACATGAACGACGGTTTTATAATGGTATGCAAATGGAAGCTGTCAATATGTAAAATATTGAGGACTTTTAATAACTCCAAAATTGACTTAGACAAAGGCATGTAACACATTATCAGATCAAGCTAATAAGGCATTGTGGCATATTTCAATTTCTGAAGATTTCCATATTTTTTAAAATGAAAAACATGATTCTAATTCTAACATATATGGGGATGGAATATGGGTTTTAAGGAAAGAGAAAGAATTGAAATTATTCATCGAAAGTTTTGCAAATATTTGCTACAGCTTATAAATCCACTAATACTGTTATATGGATATTGGAGAATGCGCGAGGGTGCCACTGAGAAATGCCTATTATGTAAAATGTATTAAATTCTTGGTAAGGCTTTTATGGATGGAACAAAATACATATCCATATCAATCTTATCAATATTTATTATCTATTGAATTCAGGAAACGTCCCACTTGGACTCGGCATGTCAGTGAATTGTTGTTTAACTTGGGTTTTGATACAGCTTGGATCTCACAAGATGTTGGTGACATAGAGATGTTTTATGTATATATATTTACTGAGAGAATAAGTAATTGTTCAAGACAAGGGTGGCATTCTTCCCTCCATGTTCCTTCACTATCATTTTATAATTCCCATAAATCTATGTTAACCTGTGAAAAGTACTTATTATTGAACATAAGCAATATGTCAAAGCGACTGTTCACAACAATTTACCTTTGAAAAACTATGTTTCTTATCCAAAACAAGTGAAGTTTTATCATTATTATTATTTATTATATTTATTATTATTATCATTATTATTATATTTATTATTATTATTATTTTTATTATTATTATTATTATTTTTATTAAATTAGTTGTCTTTTATGTTTTTCATGAACGAAGAGTTTGTCTTTAAAAATATTTTGTCTTTTAAAAATACATATTTTGACTTCATAGAACTATAATTTGACTGCAACAAGTATTTAAACCACAAGTCTTTCTTTAGGGAAATATATGTCGTTAAAAAAAATAATCTGTTGATAGAAACTGGTATTTCGTTTTATAAACAATGATTCCATAATTTTGAAAACTAGTACAGTGTATTTTTTTAAATTACATTTTTATTGTACAAAGTCACATACAAATATACAGTGAATCAATCAACAAAGCATAGGTGTGATCTTTCGGAAATACGAAATCATTGGGGAGTGAGAATAGTGTATTTTTTCTTCCAACAACAAGTCTTGCTTCCCTGTTCCGAATTCTATAAATATTTATTCAACCATCTGTTACCATGTCGCTTTGTTTAACCCGAACTCCCCGTTTATTTTCACGTCCTTCAATTTATCATCCCTTTTAAATAAGAACAGGAAGATTTTTGGAGAACAACTTCTTAAACGAGGAATTACATGACGTTTCGGAGTATATACTCACTCCTTCATCAGGTGGAATGTAATGAGAATGAGACGTATTTATATATAGCAAACAAAATAATGGTGAGTGAACTCAATCAGTGAGATTTAAGATTGTAGAGAATAGTATACAATGAGGATTTCTGTTCTTTTCCAGAAACTCTTCCTGTTGCAATGTTTCCAGAAAACCTTCCTGTTTTAATGTATACCACTTCTAATTATCAGTGCCCTTTTAAAGGCGGTGTAGCACGTTTTTACTGAAATAAAGTGATCTCACGAAAAGGTAAATAAGTTTTACCAATGGCTAAATAATATCCTGAATCAATAAATGATTTCTAAACGAGTTAAATAATAAATGTTTTAATATCTCGAGGCGTTTATAGTCCCTCACTGACGAATAACTGGCACTATGTTCGTTTTCAAAACCATAAATATTCAGTCAATCATCGATTGTCCTGGACTTGGTCTCTTTACACATTTCCTGTAATCATTACAGTGAAACTATAGGATTAAATTATTCAAATATAATTACTATAATTTCAACGATGTTAAACACGTAAGGTAATTCACTTCAAGCCTGTGCATGGCAGATGTGAACATGTAATTTCCATATCAAACCTTCTACAACGAAGTGAATTAATCGTTAATTGCAGTCATACTTAATTCCACAGTAATTTTATAAACTGCCAAGGTGAATTTACTATACTCACGTGCAAAAGAAACGTCCACTCATTTTAAGAGAGTATAACATGTAACATTGCTGTCGGGGAAATTAGAATTTGAATGCATTTGAATATATATAATGTACAATCTAGTTAAAACTAGCTGAAATGTTACGTCATCAGGTGAACGATGAGACCCGAAATGGTCGAAAGCATGCTTGTGAATCTTATTAAATCATCGTAATTTCTTCGAACATTTTATTATATATAATATATATATATATATATATATATATATATATATATATATATATATATATATATACATAAAATCCTGTATATAAGGGTATAAGTATTTGCATAGGTGGTATATAATATCAACAATAGTGGTTGCTCTATAGGTTTTAGATATATATTGTATAGTGTACATCAGAGTATGATATGTTTTATGTTATGTCAAATACAATTCGGGTGCTGAAATAGCTTTATCAGCATGGGTTTTGGCCAGCATGTTTGGAATTTAACTTAGACATGTAATTAAATTTGTAAATGCATTATTACTCATAAAATAAGCCTCGCCTATCTCGTCTAGAATATGAGCATATAATGTTTAAAATATTCAAATTTAGTTAAGTTGGCTTCTGGAAACGTGACATAACTCAGTTTCAATCGTATGTACAGTTGCGTACCGAAAGTTTGTTCACATCCATGATTGTGTATCTTAGTGCAAATGTCAAATAATTGACGTTCATTGTAACATCAATAGATTTATACAACAAACAATGACAGTGAATTATCATATATTCTTGTGTAAAACAATCATCGTCACACATGTCTTGTGATCGTCACGGCTGTAGTGCATTTTTATGAAATTTGGCATAATGAAATTGACAATAGGGGTCAACTTTTGAAAATTTCACTAATTTTCAAATAAAAGTTGTCATATTGACTAAATGAGAACACATTCGACAGAAATACATTGAATGAGTATAAGAGGACAAATATGATGTATGTTACACCCAATTGATCACTTATTGTATATTATACAGAAGAAAATGAACTTCACACACCATTCGTTACTTTTTCTCACTTTATGCACAACAGCTTTGATTATTTTCAATAACAAGCTTTTAAGTGTGTCATATCTCTGTAATATGTCTTCAATGAACTTGTTTCTATTAAATTGCAATTCTGTAAACTATTCAAATAAAAAATAAATGAGTTAAACAACAAATCTCAGTGAGCTCATCTGTGGAACTGAACTTTATTTACACTCAGGCCGCGGCATATGAGGATACATTTTTACATTAAATACATACATACAAACATACATACAAACATTTACATTTGATATTAAACTGTCATATATACAGGTAATAATACATGATTAACTTGAAAAATTATAATTGAGGTTACAATTTTCGACATTTTTTAAATACACTTATAATTACGTCATTGCGTCTGCGTAATTCAATAAATTTATTTATTGAAGTTAAAGCCATGTGATCCAATATCAAATATCCAAAAATCATTCTGAAACTTTTAACGGTGAAATTGTCACCTAGTATGGCTTTGTGTAAACGTCTCACTAACAATAATGATACTGGACCACACGCAATATTAAACGTTGATTAAAGGTGCATCCATTGTGTTTCATAAAATTTTATTTGGCTTTAATACGTTCCAACACATCATATGTGCTGTTTACAATACAAACAAATTCACTTAGCTTGCATATTCATCCCCAATCGCCTAACATATCATACTTACTAGTTTCCAATTAAAATCGAGTAACATCATTATGCATGTGGAGAAACCGAAAGTGCACCTCCTATTTACATGCACAATAGTTATTTGACCAATTGAACATTACCAACCAAAATTTGTTATTTTGTCTGGTGTAAATAAGATTAAAAAATTACGTTTGACTCATTGACGCGCGCCACACGCGGTGCATTGTCCGGTTTTCGATCAGAATCACTACTTTTACCTTCTTATCGTCAATATACTAAGTCGAGTATCATTAAAATGGTTGTTTTCGGTAACAGTTGGTACTTCTCGATAAAATAAGATCATTTATAACGTATGTCATATTTGACCCCGAAAAACACAATGGATGTACCTTTAAACAATTACCTTTACAACCAGTACACTCACAGATCCAGACAAACTGCTGGAAGAAGCAAATGAAAAGTCGGATAGGTCTGGATCAGTATAGCTTCCAAGCGCCAATATGACCGGGTAACAAATATTGAAACGAAATACGATATAACGATATACTAATCACGACCAATAGAGAATACATGCTTATTAAATTAATTTTGCAATTTGTAATCATTCATGTCTAACATTTCCGACACAATTAACACGTTCAGATAGGTTATTAGTGTCACACACGAGATCCTTCAGTCTGCGTCACATAATTAAGATTAGCGCGTACAAACGGCGCCTAACGAAGTTTGGCTAATTAGATTAGTTACAGTTGTCATGCACCAGCGTCCCTAGCAACCAGGTATGTACAGGTATATAAGTGAGCGGGCACCTGTCTCCATATCAAACATTCTTATCAGATCCTTGCAGTCCAACTGAGAACGTTCAACAACAAACAGCAATCATGGTATGTATTTTGACATAATATCATTACAAAACACTTACTATTTGATGATTTGAATATTAAACTTCTTTTTATGCGTAACCCCAACGATTTTATATATATTTTATATATATATATATATATATATATATTATATTAAATTATGTCTCCCCTTATTTGACGTTTGAAACACAAGATGTGTTTTAACTGAATGTGAACTTGTGTATACATATCTTGCCAAAGATGTAAACATAATATCAATTATCTAACGAAAATAAATGCAAAATAAAACATTTATTTGGTCAGAAGTCCCCCCCCCCCCTTTTTTGTGTGTGTTAAAGGTTTTAATAAATGTTTTAAGATTAGTACATATTATAAAATGCACAAAAGTTGTTTCTTCAAAATGCATAACAACATGCAAAGTTTGGGAATAGGGATGTGATGATAAGTTAGGAAAGAGGAGACGGAAGGATTATTAATATTATGGATAATTATAAATTGCCAATCATTTTGCTAAAACTTTGTAAAACAATGTTATGTATAAAATCTTTCGATGCATCCTAATATGAATTGTTCTATTCTCAGAGGGAATGTATCTCCATCCACGTTGGCCAGGCCGGAGTCCAGATGGGCAATGCATGCTGGGAGTTGTATTGTTTGGAGCACGGCATCCAGCCTGACGGTCAGATGCCATCGGACAAGACCATCGGAGGAGGGGACGACTCCTTCAACACCTTCTTCAGCGAGACAGGAGCAGGCAAACACGTGCCCAGGGCCATCTTCGTGGATCTGGAGCCCACAGTTGTTGATGAGGTCCGTACCGGCACCTACCGTCAACTCTTCCACCCCGAGCAGCTCATCACCGGCAAGGAGGACGCCGCCAACAACTACGCCCGTGGTCACTACACCGTGGGAAAGGAGATCGTCGACCTGGTCCTTGACCGCATCAGGAAGTTGGCTGACCAGTGCACTGGACTCCAGGGCTTCCTCATCTTCCACAGTTTCGGTGGCGGAACTGGCTCTGGCTTCACCTCTCTCTTGATGGAGAGACTGTCTGTGGACTACGGCAAAAAGTCCAAGTTGGAGTTTGCTGTCTACCCCGCTCCCCAAATCGCAACTGCTGTTGTGGAGCCCTACAACTCCATCCTGACCACCCATACCACCCTGGAGCACTCCGACTGTGCCTTCATGGTCGACAACGAGGCCATCTACGACATCTGCAGACGTAACCTTGACATCGAGCGCCCCACCTACACCAACCTGAACCGTCTGATTGGTCAGATCGTCAGCTCCATCACCGCTTCTCTCCGCTTCGACGGTGCCCTGAACGTGGATCTGACTGAGTTCCAGACCAACTTGGTGCCCTACCCACGTATCCACTTCCCTCTGGCTACCTATGCCCCCGTCATCTCTGCAGAGAAGGCTTATCATGAACAACTCTCTGTTGCTGAGATTACCAACGCCTGCTTCGAGCCCGCCAACCAGATGGTCAAGTGTGATCCCCGTCACGGCAAATACATGGCTTGTTGCATGCTGTACCGTGGTGATGTCGTGCCCAAAGACGTCAACGCTGCCATCGCCACCATCAAAACCAAGAGAACCATCCAGTTCGTCGACTGGTGTCCCACTGGATTCAAGGTGGGCATCAACTACCAGCCACCAACTGTTGTCCCTGGTGGTGACTTGGCCAAGGTGCAGAGAGCTGTTTGCATGTTGAGCAACACTACGGCCATCGCTGAGGCCTGGGCTCGTCTTGACCACAAGTTCGACCTAATGTACGCCAAGCGCGCCTTCGTCCACTGGTACGTTGGTGAGGGTATGGAGGAGGGAGAGTTCTCCGAGGCCCGTGAGGACTTGGCAGCCCTTGAGAAGGACTACGAGGAGGTTGGAGTCGACTCTGTTGAAGGCGAGGGAGAGGGAGAAGGAGAGGAGGAATATTAGTGCTAGTAAAGTGATGGACTCTACAAATGTTACACTGTATCAACAGGTAGCGACCGATTAAAAAACCTCGAAACAATAAAGATCTTTGTTTTGAATTTATTTCAATAATTACTTGATGATGATGGAAAGACCCTAAAGCGAATTTGCATCAGACATTTGGTACAATGGTGCACATGCTACAGGGATATGCAATGTCGTTAGTGCAAGTGATCTGCATACACCAACTTGCATAACTTGTAAATAATATTTTTCTACAAAAGGATACAATTCAAAACCCTGTAACACTATGACCACTACGGGGCATGTGTATCTTCGAATGAAGGTACTTCATTACAATACAAAAAACTTAAAAAAAATAACATCGATAAATTTTTAATTTATTCGAATCAGTCGTCAGCTTTCAACAAATCGCTGCCATAGATTCAGAGATTTCGGGGAGTAATACCCCCACACGGGACCTTTAAAGATAATTAAGTTTAATGCTTGTCACCTATCATCAGGGTCATGGTGGAAATGTCAGAAGTGATTATTTCAATTAAATGTCGATTGAACGGAAACAATTTTACAGCTACAGGTTTCCCTTAAATACACATTCACACGTGTTGTCTGCATTCAGAGAAAACGCTTTAAAGATAGCACACGTTGCGAACAAAACCTTTTTGAAACATTAAGCCATGATAACTATGGGATCTGGAGCTCTGTTGGTACTACTCTTTATAACCCAAGGTAAGTAACTGTTTACTTCATCACCTTTGAATTTAGAGTTCATATCATTGGTAGTTTTATGAATGAAATATGAGTATTTATCATCCAAAACTGGGTTGCACAGGAGATATCGCTTGTATGAGAGCAAGTGATATCTCCTAGGAGATATCATTTTGACAGTAAATTTTGAACAATGCCCTGTTGGCATCAGCTACATGACATCACAATGAGTTTGCATCATCAAGTAATGACTTCACAATGCTATGATGTAATAACCACGATGACGTCACAATGCTATGACATCACATCACTGGAAGCCAAATGGCAGTTTTGTGTTTAGATGTTTTCATTTTTCATTAAAAACTAATGAAGAATGATTTTGGGTGATAAATAGAATATCACCCTCGTGTCTTCTGATATCAAATAAATCAACACTCATTGATAAAAGTCAACTTTTATCATCTCGTGTTGATATATTTGATATCAGAAGACACTATAGTTATAGCTTTCTAGTTATAGTGACATTATCAGTTTGTGAGCAGCACTATATTTTTCACTTTGTTAATACAAAGGGAGTTAATTTGTTGAAAGTACTTTTAATTACAAAGAGGGTATATGCTTTCCTTGACAAATACCATATTTATTACATCGAGGAGGGTAGAAAAGCGGACTATTCGTTCCGCAAAACAATGTCAATATAATGTATATAATAATAAAGAAATTGTTATTAAGAAAATCTTCCTGTTCTTATGTCAATATAACTTTTATACCTCACGGAATGAGATAAACATTATGTTATTGTTTTACATTAAATGGGTTGATTTCAATTTAAACCATTCAAAAAGCTGCCTCTATGATGTCATGATAACATTGTCCTTATAATGTCACGATAATGGCGACAAAGTTTAACACAATGAATCGAATTAGAGGGGCGATAAATGCTATCGCCATTGTGCCCTGATAGAAGGTTTATTTCACTGATTTCTCTGAGCATTTCACTCTCAATCATATATTAAATAGCATACTTGATGCATTCAGATGCCCGTTTCATGTCATCTCGTGACATAACTTCAGTTAATACATAGAGGATATTATATGAGTGTCTCTGTCATACTATGTTTACGACACAAGTGCCTGAATAATAGTATTTCCCGAGCGAGAGCGATGGATATACCGATATTCAGGCACGAGTGTCGTAAATATAGTATGACAAAGACACGAATATAATATTCTGTTTATTACTGAAGTCGTTAAATTAATGAAAATACGCTTAAATCCACTTGCAACCATATGCTGGCGACCCACCGTCGCCGGATTTAGAATGCAACGTCATAGACGAAGCGTGACATCATAGTATTGTTAATGACGTCACGTCACCATGACAAAGTGATATTTTGCCCTAGTGCATCGTATGAAAAATATGAACCCCGATATGATTGCCCTCGTAGGTAATAATAAGATCTTATGAATGTGGTCAGGTTATTTTCTGTACTGTACTCGCCATTGTCTTCCCACATCCTGGTTCAGTGACTGTTTTGTCAAGTGATTATTGTGTCAAGTGACTGTTTTGTCAAGTGACTATTGTGTCAAGTGACCGTTTTGTCAAGTGACTGTTTGCCAAGTGATTGTAAGATAGTTGCTGTCGTGTTGAGTGACTGTCGTGGCAAGTGACGGCTTGTCAATTGACTCTCTCAAGATAACCTTCTAGCATGAAGTGTTTAAATCACAATTGATTTATTGTTTTCAAAAAGTACTCAGACATTTGATACAAAACATCAGTTTACAAAACATTGTCAATATTGTTAAATTATAACCCTTTATATGCTCGTATCACTGTTATTATCACACCTCATCTAAGAATGTCGATCCCTGATTGGTCCACGTGACCATTAACAAATATCAATAAACACCGTCATACCGGTTGATACATCTTCTTGAGGGTGTAAATTTTTTTATATCCCGCAACATGAATAAAGCATGCATCCACGTCAATCATTCCATTCATGTGACACGAGTTAAAGGTCATTGTTTGTCGATCGATCAGCTGTTTTTTGTCAAAATGTTTCTTTGTTTTTTAATGATGTTTCGAGACATGCAATAAGATAAATACGTTATAACATTCAGTTTGTTCGGGTGACATCGTAATTTTTCAGACCCTTGTTAATGTTTATACAACTCGCCCACCTGCTCGTTGGATAAACACTAATAATAATGATAAATTACGATGTCACCCGACACTTAATTTTATAACTTATATTAGCTACCTGTAACAGTTGTAACACATGTTATACCTGTAATAGGTTGTATACTGAGTGATCCAGACTTCTATTTGTTCACAGTGAATAGTCAGATGTTTGAGCGTCTGTACCGCGACCTGTTCACAAGCTACAACCCGGAAACTCTTCCTATGACGTCACTCGATTCACCCGTCGTGGTTAAGCTCGGGCTCAACCTCCTTCGGGTCAACTCCGTTGTAAGTAGTAACTCCGCGCCAGACATTGTATTCGTAAACAATATATGGAATGGTTTCATAGATATGATTGATGATATACTGAAGAGTAAAAAAGGAAACGGATTAAATTCCAGATTGTGACTGATTATAATCACGTATAATAGGAGATTTTTTGTCATTATTCTCAGATAAAATTAAGGAAGTCGAGTATTAAGTATAGCCCCAAGTGCTCCCTCAAATGTTTGACAACGTCATATGGCATACTTACCATCAGTGTTCTTCATGTAGTCTGACTGTGTTCCTCGGGAAACCACGCCTCTGTTGCTACTGTCATTGGGAGAGATCATCCATGGCGGAACACACAAAGGGGCAGTAGCACTTTTGTTGCAAATTTTATTTTTTCAAATTTCCCATTTATAACGATAGTTTATGTCATTCACATTAACTTTTAGAGGGTAACATACCCAATTACACAAACCAATTATACGTAGCGGGAATAATGGTGTTGCGTGTAAAGAAAACATTGAATGGCGAACATTTTAATGTGAACATATTTTATTATTTTGAATTACAAAAACGATTCCCAAAGCTTAAACGAACCATGTGCACTCGCGTTTTAACTTGATTTTCCGAAGAGAGAAAGGTGTTTTACTACTATTGGTGACATTATTTTTCAAATATATTTCATCAACTTATTTGAGCGAAACAACGTGCTACTATCCCTTTAAAGTGGTTTAAGATTGTATTTTTACTCGAATAACTGTTTCTATAAACTATTATCATGATAAGTATGATCATATATGTCCGTGAAAATAAGTCAGCTGACCACTCCCAATATTGCCCAGGATCCTGAAACTGGACTGGCTGAACTGGACACGTGGCTGGACATTGAGTGGACAGACCATAGACTCAGATGGTCAGTTGAGGAACATAGTGGTATACGTTCCTTAAACGTCAAGGGGGACAACGTGTGGACTCCCGACATAGATGTTTATACTGGGTAGGTAGTGTATATGTATTTACCATTGTACAAGTCTACAAGTTTGTACAATGTCAAAAGGAGAAACATATTCATCTGATAAACCGAATAGATAGGTGATAAGTTCCAGCACAGACACTTTGTTTCTAACATTTGAAGAATTACAGTACTTTTAAGTCCATGTGTACTTAACATGTAAAAAGATTGAAGCGACTGTCTACTTTTCTGTGAAAGTTTGCATAACAAACGTTAGAACTCGCTTACATTTTTGTGCATATATTGTTTGTGAATAAAAATATTAGCGTTTATAAATCTACATTGTTTTTGCACGTGATCATGTCATATCGTTAGTGGCGTGGTATCGAATGCCATGACGTCATAATGTAAGACGTCACGAAGTAATGGTCAGACTTGGTTGCAGCAGTGATGGACGATGATACTCAGTGATACTCTGTGATACTCTGTGATACTCAGTGATACTCAGTGATACTCAGTGATACTCTTGCATTTAAGCTGTATTGGTATTGATTAGTAATCACTATTTATTATTAATTATTCTTATTTCTAAATATATTAATAGGTTTCGATGACGTCATTTCTGTGGCTAGGTTAAAGGCTGTTGAGAAAGTTAATGCTGGCGATTGGTGCCTGATCCTGATGGTGTGGGTTCTAATCCCGAAATGCAATCGATCAAAAAAAGTACCGGAATTAGAACTAATGCAGATGGTGATCCCAAAGATTTCACTATGTCACTATAGTTGGTTTAACGGAGGTGCTCCACCTTAACCTCATGTCGTTGCTAGTATACGCATTAGTATTTTCATTATGATATATAATCTGTGCTACAAGTGGCAGATTAAAACAGTGTTGTATATGTGCTGCGCAACCGGTGGCACCAATCTCAAACTGTGTTGCGCATTCGAGAGCACCAATCTCAAAATTGGTTTCTCGAATATAGTCCTTACTTTTTTCCCTCTAAACCCATTGTATCATCATTCACATATTCCGCATTATGGGTAGCACCCATCTTAAGTTTTCGTTTCCCTTCATAGGCACATGGTAAGAAGCAAGAGTTTGGCGGTCATTAACTCTGACGGGAACGTCTTCCACCCTACCAAGACGACATTTAAAGTATGGTGTGACGTCACAGACTACAAGAATGACGGCACAGTGACGTGTCGGATAAAGCTTGGCTCATGGACTTACAACGGGGCTATGGTCGATGTGGAGAAGAGAAGTGAAGTGGTGGATCTGAGTAACTTCAGACAAATGCGATGGGATGTCAAAAATGAAACTGTTGTCAAGAACATAGTGCTCTATGCGTGTTGTGATGAACCATATAACGATGTTACCATCACCCTGGTGCTCAAGGATGGACAGAAGGAGGGCTTCTCTCTGAAAAGTTTCGCTCAAAATATTTTTTAAGTTTGTAACAAACAAGAGATTAGATATAGATAAAGATAATAAAAAAAAAGTCGTTTTAAAAATCATATTTGTTTTTACCATCGTTCTGTGTGCATTGCTGGTTCACCTAATTTTGTCAGATAAGACAATGAAGAAGAATATGCCATATACATTATTACTACAAGAGAAGTGGTGATGTCGTGCCAAAAGACGTCAACGCTTCCATCGCCACCATCAATACAGTAAGTTTCCCACTTGATTTAAAATAGGCATCAACTACCACACACCAATCCATGGTGTTGACTTGGCCAAGGTGCAGAGGGCTGTCTGCATGCTTCAGAAAAATGCAATGGGATATCCACAACACAACCATGGTCCGCAACACCGTGTATCATCCGTGTTGTCAGGAAACCCTATAACAACATTGCCGTCACCATGGTACTTAATGATGAACAGACTTCTCTCTGAAAACTTTGACTCAATATTTTATTAATTTGGAAGAAGTAAATAGATGTTTAATAAAACACCCTATCCTATCCTGATCCTATTTGGGATGTTTGTGTTTTTGCTGGATCAGCACAATTTTGTCAGATAAATCTTTGTTATCTTATTATATTATACATACATACAATGTGCCACTTTCATGTTGCAGAATTGATATAAACTGAACGCCAAACGAAATGTTACACCTCTTTGATTTTGAATATCATAAGAAGTTACGTGTTTAGAGGAATTTGCCGTTGTGTTGTAACACTCCATCAGTTCAGTGTTTTGTGCTAAAGTAGCAGACCTGTAACTTTAATGGTAAATAAGTTATCGCCAGTTCTTTATGGGTGGGGTCAATTGTCCTATTTCCGATCATGCAATAATTGAAGGGAAAATGTAAAAATGGTTGGAAAATGAACCTAGCTGACTTTGTCTTCTTTAATAATGAATGCACATTCTTAACAAAAGGAAATTAGTTATGTTTTTGGAATTATTTATTCCTTTTCGGTGGAGGCAGCGTCATGGTCTGGGATGGGATACGTGGCAACGCAACCACCGACCTCATTTATTGACGGCAATCTGACAGATACATTGACAGGGTCCTACAACCAGATGTCATCCCATTCTTACAACGCCATCCAAAGACCCTTTTTCAACAGGACAATGCTCGTCCTCGTGCAGCCAGAGTGATGTGACACACCTCAACGTCAACAACGTCAACGGTTTGCCTCGTCATGCCAGATCGCCCGATATGAATACCATCGAGCACCTCTGGGATTAAATCGGTCGAGAATCCGTCAACGTCGACACCAACCAAACACGTCAACAACTTAAAGCTGCATTGATGGTCGAATGGAGGCAGATACCACCTGCTTTTATCAGACGACTGACGTTTTCTGTGAGACGAAGAGTTCAGGCACGTTTGAATGCCAACGGCGGACATACCAGATACTGATCACATACAATTTGTCATTAATCTAAAGATTATTCTATTTTGTGTGTGTTGTTGTTGTGTTTTGGGGCTTTCAAGGGATGTAAGCCCTAGGATGGACCGATTTTGTCAATTAAGATACTTATAAATAATAGGTTATGATGTAGACTTTAGAAGATTTCTTGTATGCCCATACTTTACAAAGCTGAGAAAAGCTTATACCTCATTATTACTGTCAAAAACTAACTCAACACAAATTATACAATTGTTGTCATGTAAAACTTAAAGCATTTTGTATACTTAAAACTAACTAACTGTAATGTAATTAAGATTAGTGCGTAGACATTGCTAATTAGTTGTCATGCTACAGCGTCCCTAGCAACCAGGTAAGTACAGGTATATAAGTGAGTGGGCACCTGTCTCCATATCAAACCTTCTCATCAGATCCTTGAAGTCCAACTGAGAACGTTCAACAACAAACAGCAATCATGGTATGTACTTAAAACTAAATTCACTGAAATTTCTTCATTGGTAGATCGATTTGTAAGCTGTGTTATTGCATGTGTTCAACCACCTATATCAAGTAAGGCATTTATTGAAAATTCATACACACAGACATATGGAAGATTTGTCCAAATGTATATACACTCAGGGGCAGAACAAATTATACGAAATTTTCAAACACAAAATATTTTTTCCGGATAAAGTTGATTTGATATTTGATATCTGTTCAAAAGATGTTGGGTGCTGAAGTTGACATGCTTGTATATTTTGACTTAATAATGTAAATCTCATATATTCTGTCTTTTGATTTCAACTAAAACCTGACAAATGTGGATTATTCGAAATTATATTTTAAAGATAACCTTTTTTGATGAATTTTGTATTTAATTATATGATATCTAACGAGCTTCCCCTTTCATATCAAGTTTATGTCCCGATTTAAATAAGTTTGCTTTGTCGCGAGCCTAGGCGAGTTATGTATCCTATTTATTACCAACATCTATTTCATACGATTGATTGTGTTTTAAAATATATTTCTGTTGTCCCTATAAAGGAACAGAACAGCGGAGTAATATCAATCTTGTCACAGCATCTATAAGTTCATAATATTCCGACTATAAATATTCACGCCTTTAAAATCAAACCATTCTATAATCTGTGATATTCGGTATGGCTTAACCAGTCAGGCTGAAGGAAGCTTACGTAATATAACATCTCCCTCCTCGAGGACATGAGATAAGAGTTATCCGTCATTTATATGACGTCATGTCATGGCGGCCGCCATTCGCATGTTTCTCGTAGTTGTAATGTGTAAACAAGCTATAACAACCTAATTAGATGTAAGTTTTAGATGAACATCGCCGTTGAAATGGCTTTCTTTCGGATATTTGTGCCTTGTGAGTAAAAGTTCACTGTGCATCGTTACGTACACGTTATTTTCGCCGAGATACTGAGTGTTTGGTGCAATGTCATTCCCAACGGTAATATTGAGAGCAAAAACTCTTGCTGCATTCTAAACTTTGTGCTTATTAGCTCTGCTCTAGTCATGGTGTGTTTATTAATTATTCATCAAAAGCAATAATTGCGGTGACTACGAGTTCCTTAATTAACTGAACAATGCGATAAATATTAATTATAAGTGTTGTCCTAAAAAACTTGTAATTTCATGAATGAATTCACGTTCGTTTTATGAATGAATAAAGTAGTCCAGGCAGTGTCAAAGTTCATCGTTAGCCAATCAAATTACTTGAAGGTGTTTGCAGTTTGTTATGCAACCCCTTTACGAATTACCACGTGGATAATAACAGCATCTTAAATGTATTCTAATCCGAATTGTTCTATTCTCAGAGGGAATGTATCACCATCTACGTTGGCCAGGCCGGAGTCCAAATGGGCAATGCCTGCTGGGAGTTGTATTGTCTAGAGCACAGTATCCAGCCTGACGGTCAGATGCCCTCGGACAAGACCATCGGGGGAGGGGACGACTCCTTTAACACCTTCTTCAGCGAGACGGGAGCTGGCAAACACGTGCCCAGGGCCATCTTCGTGGATCTGGAGCCCACAGTTGTTGATGAGGCACCGGCGCCTACCGTCAACTCTTCCACCCCGAGCAGCTCATCAACGGCAAGGAGGACGCCGCCAACAACTACTCCTGTGGTCACTACACCGTGGGAAGGAGATCGCGGACCTGGTCCTTGACCGTATCAGGAAGTTGGCTGACCAGTACACTGGACACCAGTGCTTCCTCATCTTCCACAGTTTCGGTAGCGGATCTGGCTCGGGCTTCACCTCTTTCTTGATGGAGAGACTGTCTGTGGACTATGTCAAGAAGTCCAAGTTGGAGTTTGCTGTCTACCCGGCTCCCCAAATCGCAACTGCTGTTGTGGAGCCCTACAACTCCATCCTGACCACCCACACCACCCTGGAGCACTCCGACTGTGCCTTCATGGTTGACAACGAGGCCATCTACGACATCTGCAGACGAAACATTGACATCGAGCGACCCACCTACACCAGCCCGAACCATTTGATTGGTCAAATCGTCAGCTCCAGCTTCGACGGTGCCCTGAACGTTCCAGACCAACTTGGTTCCCTACCCACGTATCCACTTCCCTCTGGCTACCTATGCCCCCGTCATCTCTGCAGAGAAGCCTTACCATGAACAACTCTCTGTTGCTGAGATCACCAACGCCTGGTTCGAGCCGGCCGACCAGATGGTCAAATGTTATCCCCTTCACGGCAAATACATGGCCTTCTGCATGTTGAACTGTGGTGATGTTGTGCCCAAAATCGTCAACGCTGCCACCGCCACCATCAAGACCAAGAGAACCATCCAGTCCGTCGACTGGTGTCCCACTGGATTCAAGGTGGGCATCAACTGCCAGCCGCCAACTGTTGTCCCTGGTGGTGACTTGGCCAAGGTGCAGAGAGCTGTCTGCATGTTGATCAACACCACGGCCATCGCTGAGGCTCTCGCTCGTCTTGACCACAAGTTCGACCTGATGTACGCCAAGCGCGCCTTCGTCCACTGGTACGTGGGTGAGGGTATGGAGGAGGGAGAGTTCTCCGAGGCCCGTGAGGACTTGGCAGCCCTGGAGAAGGACTACGAGGAGGTTGGAGTCGACTCTGTTGAAGGCGAGGGAGAAGAAGACGGCGAGGAGGAATATTAGTGCTAGTAAAGTGATGGACTCTAAAATGTTACACTGTATAACAGGTAGCGACCGATTAAAAATCCTCGAAACAATAAAGATCTTTGTTATGAATATATTTCAATAATTACTTGATGATGATACAAATACCCTAAAGCAGATTTGCATCAGACATTTGGTACAATGGTCTTACACACCACAGGAATATGCATTGTCGCAATTTCATAACTTTTAAATAACATTTCTCTACAAAAGGATACAATTCAAAACCATGTAACACTATAATCAACTACGAGGCATGTGTATGTTCGAATGAAAGTACTTCATTACAATACAAAAAACTAAACAAGAGTCATCAGAAGATGACATATCCCACCGGTTGCACAAAATTTGTAAAACACATCTTTGACAGATACTTGTGTATCTACTACCGTACTTCAGTAAGTGGATATTACAGATGCTGAGTTTCAGGTATGTTAAGGGTTTTAGACTTCTGCTCCAGAAGCAGTCAAAATCAACAGCAACAACCAACATCCCTCTCATGTTTCTATCGAAACAGAAAAAAATTAATTTTTCAGAAAAAATCGGAAAATATGAAAAGGCACCACTTCAGTTAGTGGGTAATACACATGCAAAGTTTCAGGAAGTTATGATGAACGGTTTTGGAGCTGTGCTCCGGAAACGAACCTGTCTCTGAACAAAGTCCACATTTAACAAGTTTCTATGGAACCGAATTTTTTTATTTTTTTTTTAAATCTGAAAATATCAAAAGGCACCACTGCAGTAAATGTGTAATACATATGTGAAGTTTCAGAAAGATATGATAAATGGTTTTCGAGTTCTGCTCCGGAAACGAAATGATTACGGACGGACAAGCGGACTGACAGATGGACTGACGGACGGACAGACGGACGGGGCGTTGACTATATCCCACGGTATTACATACCGGTGGGATAAAAAAAATAACATCGATAAATTATTTTTTTCGAACCAGTTGCCAGCTTTAAACAAAACACTGCCATAGACTTAGGGGAGCATTATTCCCAAACGGGGACCTTTAGAGATGATTATGTTTAATGCTCGTCACCTATCATCAGGGTCATGGTGGACATGTCAGAAGTGATTATTTCAATTAAATGTCGATTGTACGGAAACAATTTTACAGCTGCAGGTTTCCCTTAAATACACATTCACATGTGTTGTCTGCATTCAGAGAATACACTTTAAATGTAGCACACGTTGCGAACAAAACCTTTTGGAAACATAAAGCAATGATAACTATGGAATCTGGAGCTCTGATGGTATTGCTTTGTATAACCCAAGGTAAGTAACTGTTTACTTCATCACCTTTTAATTTAGTGTTCATATCATTGGTAGTTTTATGAATGAAATATTAGTATTTATCAGTGAAATAAACAGCTATCTAGTTACAGTGACATTATCAGTTTGTGAGCAGTGAAGGTATCTATATTGTTCACTTTGTGAATACAAAGGGAGTTAATTTGTTGTAATTACTTTTAATTACAAAGAGGATATATGCTTTCCTTGACAAATACCATATTTATTACATCGGGTATGGTAGAAAAGCGGACAATTCATGCCGCAAAACAATGTCAATATAATGTATATAGTACATACTGAAACGTCATATATTGTTCACAACAAAGAAATTGTTATCAAGAAAATCTTCCTGTTCTTATGTCAATATAACTTTTCTACCTCAAGGAATGAGATACACAATATGGTGTTGTTTTACATTAAATGGGTTGATTTCAATTTAAACCGTTCAAAAAGCTGCCTCCATGATGTCATGATAACATTGTCCTTATAATGTCACGATAATGGCGACAAAGGTCAACACAATGAATCGAATTAGAGGGGCGATACATGCTATCGTCATTGTGCCCTGATAGAAGGTGTATTTCACTGATATCTCTGAACATTTCACTCTCAATCATATATTAAATAGCATACTTGATGCATTCAGATGCCCGATTCATATCATTTCGTGTCATAAGTTCAGTTAATACTAAGATCTTATGAATGTGGCCAGGTTGTTTTCTGTACTGTACTGTACTCGCCATTGTCTTCTCACATCCTGGTTCAGTGACTGTTTTGTCAAGTGACTGTTTTGTCAAGTGACTGTTGAGTCAAGTGACTGTTTTATCAAGTAACTGTTTTGTCAAGTGACGGTTTTGTCAAGTGACTATTTTGTCAAGTGACTGTTTATCAAGTGACTGTTTGTCAAGTGATTGTTTATCAAGTGACTGTTTTGTCAAGTGACCGTTTTGTCAAGTGACTGTTTGTCAAGTGATTGTTTGTCAAGTGACTTTTAATGGGAGTTTGTAGAAATATGAGATCTTTGGGTGAAATGTCTTTAAACACATTCTTTAGAATATTTGATACCAAGATATGTCCAATACTTCTGTATGGATCTGAAATATGGGGTTTAAGGCAGTATGAAAGCATTGAACGAGTTCACTTATATGCATGCAAAAGGTATCTTGGTGTAAAATCAAGCACATGTAATGCTATGATTTATGGAGAAGTAGGTAGATTCCCGTTATTTACATATTCAGCCATTAATGCGATAAAGTATTGGATAAAGTTATTAAATATGCCATGCCATAGATTTTTGAAAAAATGTTACGAAAAATGGTAATGTATGACCAAAATGGGAAAAGAAATTGGGTGACTGATATTAGAGAACTGTTGCACAAAACAGGCTACGGATATGTTTGGCTGGATCAGAAAATTCCATGCTATGCTAATTTTATCACATCATTTACACAAAGAATGAAAGATATGTATTTACAATCATGGTCGGAATCTCTACTCCTATCAACTAAATGTTTATTTTACAACCAATGGAAATCGGGTATATGTTTCGAAGAGTATCTTTCAAAAGTTGACGTGAAAAAGTTTCGTATATCTCTCGCCCGATTTCGTTGCTCTTCCCATGAATTATTTATTGAAACTGGCAGATACCTAGGTATACCAAGGGAGCAGAGAATATGTAAATTATGTGACCATAATGCTATAGAAAATGAATTACATTTCCTTCTCATCTGCCCTGTGTATAACACTTTACGAACTAAGTATCTAAAACCATACTTTTATAAATACCCAAGCGAAAGAAAATTAATATCACTGTTAACAGATACTAACACCTTATCACTACAGAATCTTGCAATGTACATATATTTCGCAATGTATTCAAGAAAACAAATTGTAATAGATAAGAACTTGTTATGACTTACTACTCATATATTGTAAATGTACTACAGGCCTGTGGCCTTTTCAGTACTGAAAATAAAGAATTGAATTGACTGTTTTGTCAAGTGACCGTTTTGTCAAGTGACTGTTTGTCAAGTGATTGTTTGTCAAGTGACTGTTTTGTCAAGTGACCGTTTTGTCAAGTGACTGTTTGTCAAGTGACTATTTTTCCAGTGATTGTTTGTTAGTTGCTGTCGTGTTGAGGGACTATCGTGCTAGGTGACGGCTTGTCAATTGACTCTTTGTCAAGATAACCTTCTAGCACGTAGTGTTTAAATCACAATTGATTTATTGTTTTAAAAAAGTACTCAGAAATTTGATACAAAACATCAGTTGACAAAACAATGTCAATATTGTTAATCATTCCCCTTTATATGCTCGTATCGCTGAGATTTTATTTGATAATTAGTGGAACTGCAATTAGGCTTGTAAGAAGACGAGTCTCTCTATAACACAAGAGTGAAGAGCTATGTTATTTATCTTATCCCAGGGATTTTGTATATAAATATTTAATATTAATATTTAAAAAAATTGTATTTGGCAAAATGTTGCATGCTTCTGTCGAAGGTTATAGTGTCTCGTGTGGGCAAATGTGTAAGTCGAGGAATAACACTGCTATGAAGATTAGACTATAATACCTGAATAATAAACAAAGTTATATCAAAGCATCCAGCTGCTTCTCGCCACATACCATGTATCGCTCAGGTGATCAAGGAGATACAGTTTGAAGTAGAGAATGGTTTTCTCCCTGTGCAGATTAAAATGTTTGATTCCTTAAAAATAAGTTGGGTCTAGTATATTATAACATATAGCTCCTTGATTGACAGCATCATTGCATACTTCCAAGGAAGTTTTAAGATGAACTATATATGACTTGTGCAGAACTAGCATTAATTGGATCCATGGAGTTGGTTATAGCTAAGACCTCGTTTCGCAATTTCGGTTTGACTTTTTCGCAATTTCGCGATTTCGTGTTGCAAAGGTAACACGAAATCAAATGGCCCCTCTCAGTCATCATAAGTTGGTAAGTATGTGGGGAAGGATTGGGTGGTACATATCCCCTGCAGATTGCCGGTAGTGTACTCTTGATGAGTACTCCACCTGATAACGAACCTTATGTTATGTGTCCGCAGTGAAGAACCAACCTTATGGGAGTTGAGAATGATACATAAGTATTCCGTGGGTTGTATACTATCCGGGGAGTTGGGAATGAACCACTAGCTATCTGTAATATCTGTAATAAATTTTATACCTGTAAAAGGTTGTATAACGAGTGATCCAGAATGTTTTTTGTTCACAGTGAATAGTCAGATGTTTGAGCGCCTGTACCGCGACCTGTTCACAAGCTACAACCCGGAAACTCTTCCTATGACGTCACTCGATTCACCCGTCGTGGTTAAGCTCGGGCTCACCCTCATTCATGTCAACTCCGTTGTAAGTAGTAACTCCGCGCCAGACATTGTATTCATACAAAATATATTGAATGGTTTCATAGATATGATTGATGATATACTGAAGAGTAAAAAAGGAAACGGATTAAATTCCAGATTGTGACTGATTATAATCACGTATACAATGTAGATTGTTTGTCTTTATTCTCAGTTAAAATTAAGGAAGTCGAGTATTGAGTATAGCCCCAAGTGCTCCCTCAAATGTTTGACAACGTCATGGCATACTTTCCATCAGTGTTTTTCTTGTAGTCTGACTGTGTTCCTCGGGAAACCACGCCTCTCTTGCTCATCCATATTTCATGGCGGAACACACAAAGGGGCAGTAGCACGTCGGGAAACCACGCCTCTCTTGATCATCCATATTTCATGGCGGAACACACAAAGGGGCAGTAACACGTTTTTTGCAAATTTTATTTTTTTAAATTTCCCATTTATAACGATAGTTTATGTCATTCATATTTACTTTTAGAGGGTAACACATCCAATCACACAAACCAATTATATGTAGCGGTAATAATGGTGTTGCGTATAAAGAAAACATTGAATGGCGAACATTTTATGTTAACACATTTTATTATTTTGAATTACAAACTATTCCCATAGCTTTAACGAACCATGTGCACTCACGTGTTAACTTGATTTTCCGAAGAGAGAAAGGTGTTTTACTATTGGTGACATTATTTTTTCAAATATATTTCATCAACTTATTTGAGCGAAAAAACGTGCTACTATCCCTTTAAAGTGGTTTAAGATTGTATTTTTACTCGAATAACTGTTTTCTATAAACTATAATCATGATAAGTATGATCATATATGTCCGTGAAAATAAGTCAGCTGACCACTCCCAATAATGCTCAGGATCCTGAGACTGGACTGGCTGAACTGGACACGTGGATGGACATTGAGTGGACAGACCATAGACTCAGATGGTCAGTTGAGGAATATAGTGGTATACCCTCCTTAAACATCAAGGGGGACAACGTGTGGACTCCCGACATAGATGTTTATACTGGGTAGGTAGTGTATAATGTATTTACCATTGTAGGCTACAAGTCTACAAGTTTGTACAGCGTCAAAAGGTGAAACATATATATTCATCTGATAAACCGAATAGATAGGTGATAAGTTACAACACAGACACTTTGTTTCTAACATTTGAAACATTACAGTACATATGTGTACTTAACATGTAAAATCATTGAAGCGACTGTCTACTTTTCTGTGAAAGTTTGCATAACTTGTTACCAACAAACGTTAGAACTCGCTTACATATGTTGTTTGTGAAATAAAAATATTAGCGTTTATAAATCTACATTGTTATTGCATATGAACATGTCATGTCGTTAGTGGCGTGGTATCGAATGCCATGACGTCATAATGTAAGACGTCACGAACTAATGGTCAGACTTGGTTGCAGCAGTGATGGACGATGATACTCAGTGATACTCAGTGATAATCAGTGATACGCTTGCATTTAAGCTGTATTGGTATTGATTAGTAATCACTATTTATTATTAATTATTCTTATTTATCAATATATTAATAGCTTTCGAAGACGACATTTCTGTGGCTAGGTTATAGGCTGTTGAGACAAAAAAAAGTACCGGAATTAGACCTATTGCAGATGGTGATTCCTAAGATATTACTGTGTCATTATAGTTGGATTAACGGTGGTGCTCCACCTTAACCTCATATCGTTGTTAGTATACACATTAGTATTGTCATTATGATATATAAATTGTGTTGTAAGCTACAAGTGGCAGATTAAAACAGTGTTGTAGATGTGCTGCGCAACCGGTGGCACCAATCTCAAACTGTGTTGCGCATTCGAGAGCACCAATCTCAAAATTCGTTTCTTGAATATAATCCTTACTTTTCTCCCTCTATTGATTATAAACCCATTGTATCATCATTCACATATTCCGCCTCATCGGTAGCACCCATCTTAAGTTTTCGTTTCCCTTCATAGGCACATGGTAAGAAGCAAGAGTTTGGCGGTCATTAACTCTGACGGGAACGTCTTCCACCCTACCAAGACGACATTTAAAGTATGGTGTGACGTCACAGACTACAAGAATGACGACACAGTGACGTGTCGGATAAAGCTTGGCTCGTGGACTTACAGCGGGGCTATGGTCGATGTGGAGAAGAGAAGTGAACATGTGGATCTGAGTAACTTCAGACAAATGCGATGGGATCTCAACAATGTAACTGTTGTCAGGAACACAGTGCGCTATGCGTGTTGTCCGGAAGAATTTAACGATGTTACCGTCACCCTGGTGCTCAAGGATGGACAGAAGGAGGGCTTCTCTCTGAAAAGTTTAGCTCAGAATATTTTTTAAGTTTGTAACAAACAAGAGATTTATATAATATAAATATAGATAGATATAGATAATAAAAAAGCCGTTTTAAAAATCATATTTGTTTTTACCATCTTTTTGTGTGCATTGCTGGTTCACCTTATTTTGTTCGATAAGACAATGAAAAAGAATATGCCATATAAATTATTACTACAAAAGAAGTGGTGATGTCGTGCCCAACGACGTCAACGCTTCCATCTCCACAATCAATACAGTAAGTGTCCCACTTGATTAAAGATAGGTATCAACTACCACACACCAATCCATGGTGTTGACTTGGCCAAGGTGCAGAGGGCTGTCTGCATGCTTCAGAAAAATGCGATAGGATATCCACAACACAACCATGGTCCGCAACATCGTGTATCATCCGTGTTGTCAGGAAACCCTATAACAACATTACCGTCACCATGGTACTCAATGATGAACAGACTTCTCTCTGAAAACTTTGACTCAATAAGTCAAGTAAATAAGAGATTAATATAGATGTTTAATGAA
Source organism: Gibbula magus (assembly GCA_936450465.1). NCBI lineage: Eukaryota > Metazoa > Mollusca > Gastropoda > Trochida > Trochidae > Gibbula > Gibbula magus. The sequence continues at coordinate 34,438,732 of OW388296.1, forward strand.
ACACCCTATCCTATCCTGATTCTATTTGGGATGTTTGTGTTTTTGCTGGATCAGCACAATGTTGTCAGAAAAATCTTTGTTAAGAAGTTACGTGTTCAGAGGAATTTGCTGTTGTGTTGTAACACTCCATCAGTTCAGTGTTTTGTGCTAAAATAGCAAACTTGTAACTTTAATGGTAAATAAGTTATCGCCAGTTCTTTATGGGTGGGGTCAATTGTCCTATTTCCGATCATGCAATAATTGAAGGGAAATTGTAAAAAATAGTTGGAAAATTAACCAAACTGACTTTGTCTTCTTTGATAATGAATGCACATTAATAAAAAAGGAAATGAGTTATGTTTTTGGAATTATTTATTCCCTTTCGGTGGAGGCAGCGTCTTGGTCTGGGATGGGATACGCGGCAACGCAACCACCGCCCTCATTTATTGACGCAATCTGACAGATACATTGACAGGGTCCTACAACCAGAGGTCATCCCATTCTCACAACGTCATCCAAACACCCTTTTTCAACAGGACAATGCTCGTCCTCATGCAGCCGGAGTGATGTTACAGTACCTCAACGTCAACAACCAGTACATGTGATGACAATATACAATATTCTTGCTGTTACAGTTGAGATTTTGACGAACAGAAAACACTTGAGTTTCAGTAATCTGTACAGTAGACCCGACAAGAATATTTTACATGTAAGACAGCGTGAATCGCCGCACCTAGATACAACTGGTTCTACATAACTTGAATCAAACTTAGAAGAAATTAAAAACCTGCGAAGATTAGGTTGCTTAAGACTGTTTACAATTCGGGATTTACTTAAAACCTTTTCCATACCTTTACATTGGTGTAAAATGGGTAAGTTTTTCTCAATGATAGAAACAGCACTCTGGTGGTTAGGATTGAAAGTAGAGACCAACGGGACAATATCTTTGTTAGGTTTGGGATCTCTTAGGCGACATTGATCAAATGAAGCGGCTCTCGTCACACCATGTACCATCTAAAACTAAATTTTCAGGGTAATTTTGTATCAATAAAAACTCTTTGAGTTCATTTTAACGTTCCTTCTTTTGAGTGTCATCTGTCACAATAGCACATATTCTTCTCGCAAGGCAGTATGGGATGTTTCGCTTTGTATGACTTGAATGGCAAGATTGAAAATCCAGATACTGGTGTGTATCTGTAGGTTTGTAGTACAAATCGGTTTCTACACGGCCGTCCTGTTTCACAATTACCGTCACATCCATATATATATTGTTACTTTGTTGACACTCTACATATACTTTGTTATTAAAACACCTCCGATAGAGCCCTTTATTTTCTATATGACAAATAAGCCAGGCCATAACGGGTATGGGGATTAATAAACTTGGATTCTTGTACAACAATTTCTGAAACAATTACGAATACTCTGCTCAAAGAGGTTGTTAGTGCCATACACGGGATTAAGTCCATCCACCCGTCTGTGTATTATGTTACTCATGTACCACCGCTGGTGGGTATTGAGCAATAAAAACCTTGAACCTTGAACCTTGTAATGTAATTAAGATTAGTGCGTAGACATAGCACCTGGCGAGGCATTGCTAATTAGATTAGTTACAGTTGTCATGCAACAGCGTCCCTAGCAACCAGGTAAGTACAGGTATATAAGTGAGCGGGCACCTGTCTCCATATCAAACCTTCTCATCAGATCCTTGCAGTCCACCTGAGAACGTTCAACAACAAACAGCAATCATGGTATGTACTTAAAACAAAAAATCACTGAAATTGCTTCATCGGTAGATCGATTTGTAAGCTGTGTTATTGCATGTGTTCAACAACCGATATCAAGTAAGCCATATATTGAAATTCATGCACACAGACATATGAAAGATTCGTTCAAATGTATATGCACTCAGGGGCAGAAGAAATGATACCAAATTTTCATCTGAGTCAAACACAAAATACTTCTTCCGGATAAAGTCGATTTGATATTTGATATCTGTTCAAAACATGTGGGGTGCTTAAGTTACCATTTCAAAGGTTAATTGGACATAATGTTTGGTATTTAAGGTAAAATTGATTAAATATGGAAATTATTTTAGTGCAGGGAGTCAACATAATATACCTTAATATCGCTGACGCATCGTTGCTGAAGGAAGTTATAAAACAAGCCAGAACAAATTTTGACTCTCCAATCTCGCCTCGTTAAGGAGATTTCAAAACGAAGATTTTGCATGTTTTTGAGAAACATGATTAGATCATGTTTCAAAAATTAAAAATTAAGTTTTTATTTGGCTAAATGAGACATGGTGTAACAATGTTCAGTCCTATCTATCTCTCGTTTATTGAAATATCTAGCATTTTTGTGGGTAGCGTGTATTTTGCCCCTGAGTGTTTGTTTATATGTTTCTAGTGTCTGTCCTTGTACACTGCCTGAATGAGTGTTTTCTGTGAATATACATCTTCGTATTATTAACTTATCATTACAAAAAAGTAATGAAGAATTATTTACTATCTTTGTATACAAATTTTATAATGTGAAATACGACGAATTGAAACTTGTATACTTTGACTTAATATTGTAAATCTCATATATTCTGCTTTTCGATTTCAATCTTAAAACTTGACAAATGTGGATTATTCGAAATTATATTTTAAAGATAACCTTTTTTGGTGAATCTTTTTAAAACATTTAATTTTGTATTTAACAACATTTTAAATGCATTCTAATCCGAATTGTTCTATTCTCAGAGGGAATGTATCTCCATCCACGTTGGTCAGGCAGGAGTCCAGATGGGCAATGCATGCTGGGAGTTGTATTGTCTAGAGCACGGCATCCAGCCTGACGGTCAGATGCCCTCGGACAAGACCATCGGGGGAGGGGACGACTCCTTCAACACCTTCTTCAGCGAGACAGGGGCAGGCAAACACGTGCCCAGGGCCATCTTCGTCGATCTGGAGCCAACAGTTGTTGATGAGGTCCGTACCGGCACCTACCGTCAACTCTTCCACCCCGAGCAGCTCATCACCGGCAAGGAAGACGCCGCCAACAACTACGCCCGTGGTCACTACACCGTGGGAAAGGAGATCGTCGACCTGGTCCTTGACCGTATCAGGAAGTTGGCTGACCAGTGCACTGGACTCCAGGGCTTCCTCATCTTCCACAGTTTCGGTGGCGGAACTGGCTCGGGCTTTACCTCTCTCTTGATGGAGAGACTATCTGTTGACTACGGCAAGAAGTCCAAGTTGGAGTTTGCTGTCTACCCCGCTCCCCAAATCGCAACTGCTGTAGTGGAGCCCTACAACTCCATCCTGACCACCCACACCACCCTGGAGCACTCCGACTGCGCCTTCATGGTCGACAACGAGGCCATCTACGACATCTGCAGACGTAACCTGGACATCGAGCGTCCAACCTACACCAACCTGAACCGTTTGATTGGACAAATCGTCAGCTCCATCACCGCCTCTCTCCGCTTCGACGGTGCCCTGAACGTGGATCTGACTGAGTTCCAGACCAACTTGGTGCCCTACCCACGTATCCACTTCCCTCTGGCTACCTACGCCCCCGTAATCTCTGCAGAGAAGGCTTACCATGAACAACTCTCTGTTGCTGAGATCACCAACGCCTGCTTCGAGCCCGCCAACCAGATGGTCAAATGTGATCCCCGTCACGGCAAGTACATGGCTTGTTGCATGTTGTACCGTGGTGATGTCGTGCCCAAAGACGTCAACGCTGCCATCGCCACAATCAAAACCAAGAGAACCATTCAGTTCGTCGACTGGTGCCCCACTGGATTTAAGGTGGGCATCAACTACCAGCCACCAACTGTCGTCCCTGGTGGTGACTTGGCCAAGGTGCAGAGAGCTGTCTGCATGTTGAGCAACACCACGGCCATCGCTGAGGCCTGGGCTCGTCTTGATCACAAGTTCGACCTGATGTACGCCAAGCGTGCCTTCGTGCACTGGTACGTGGGTGAGGGTATGGAGGAGGGAGAGTTCTCCGAGGCCCGTGAGGACTTGGCAGCCCTGGAGAAGGACTACGAGGAGGTTGGAGTCGACTCTGTTGAAGGCGAGGGAGAGGGAGAAGGAGAAGAGGAATATTAGTGCTAGTAAAGTGATGGACTCTAAAATGTTACACTGAATCAACAGGTAGCGACCGATTAAAAAATCAGAAAAATAACTTTCATGTTGTTTTTTTTATTCTTGCCAGTTGTTGATTCAACGTTATGGAATACGTATTTGACCAATGTCTCGTTTTTTGCTAACTGGTTGGCAATTTGATTAGACAGTAACGCAAGAATCTTTCATTCGGTGTTGTTATGTGCGCAACATGAATATGTCATAATTTTAAGTAAATTTACATCTATGATGAGCTCTTTTTTAAATGAAATTATCTTAAATTCGACTGCAGCACGTGTCAGCTTAACATAACATGTCCAGTATTGTAGAGTTAGTGGATCTCCGAAATGATTATATCTATTACACATCTCCAAACTGGAAGTGTCAGACGTGACTTTTTAAAATAAATTACTACGTAATGACAGACAGTTTAACAGCCTCCGGTTTCCCTCAAACATACAATTTAAAACAAATTTAATATCACGAAATGCACACCAATTGTGTTATTTCCTGTTGTTGACATTTAGTTGGAATATTTGTGCTTTACTGAAGAAACATATTATGTTTATCGTTGAGCGGTACAGTGACCCTCGTATTCGTACTAACTGCAAATGTACATTTGATTTCAGCACAATGTACATCATGGTATAATCAGTTATTTTGGACATTATACACGTGTCCCACAAGAGGGTGGTCTAGGAAATCCACTCTCTGTGATTATTATACACACTGTAAGACAGAAAAACTGTTTTGCAGAGATCTTTTGTGTTTGGAACGTCGATGGGGTAATACCTCTTCCAAATAACTTATCACAGAAACAAAAACAGGGGTCGAAATATTGTCTCACATTTTAGGTACTCTTCGATACCAGTTTTAATTTTCAATTTAAAAAGGTTAAATATTCAAAATCACTGTTAGTTGAATGATCATTTAGGTAAAGATTGTCTAACAAATGGATCTATATGAATTAATTTTATCCTGAGGGTTACTTTTCATTTTCTTTGTGTCGAAAGTTACTGAAAGAAAGGTTTTTTTAAAGGATAGATGAAATGACATATGGTAAAAATCGGATGTATTTCTGGGGTTCTAAGCTAGCATTAATAACAATAAAATAGCATGAAAGAATCATTACATTTAGAGAAACATGTAAAAGCAGATATGTTTTAAACAGTGGCGGCCATTTTGAATTTGGCGGCCATCTTGGATCGAAATTGACTTGGCCCTCAGACCAAATTTAATCGAAATACCATAAGCTATCTTTCTGCAAAGTTTGGTACTTTTCACCCAAAGTGCACAATCATTTCACCATTCTGCCTGACTAAAATGAGCTCAAAATCGCCGAAAGACTTCTGGAAGATTCTTAACCCGAAAACGAAAAGTGACGTTAATGTTGACTTAAACAGTTTTTATACCTTTTTTAAAGATATAAACAATAAAACACACCCAGACGCAGACCCACCAGACGACTTTGACATGCAAGACGAATTTGACGACACTTTGTTAAATCAGGAAATCACGTTGAATGAAATAGAAAATGCTTTAAAAAGGTTAAAAATAAATAAAACTGCAGGTACGGATAAAATCATTAATGAATATTTAATCGAGTCATTTGAAAAGCTTGGGCAAGTCTACGTGAGGTTGTTTAACCTTGTTTTAGACACAGGTTGTGTCCCTGAATCATGGGTATGCGGTGTTATTAAGCCTATTTATAAGAAAAAAGGAGTGCAGAGCGATCCCAATAACTACCGACCCATAACGTTACTGAGTTGTTTTGGAAAACTTTTCACTAGTATTTTGAATGATCGGTTGACGAAGTTTACAGAAAGTAATAACATAATATCACCATCCCAAGCAGGTTTCCGAAAAGGATTTTCCACAATAGACAATTTATTCGTTATGAACACGCTTATTCAACTTTTTATATCGGCAAAAAAGAAATTGTATTGTACTTTTATTGACTTCTCTAAAGCGTTTGACAATGTTTGGAGAATTGGTTTGTGGCATAAATTGCGGATTTGTGGCGTAAAGGGTAACTTTCTCAATGTTGTCGAAAACATCTATGAAAACATTAAATCTTGTATCAGTATTAATAATACACAATCAGAATACTTTCCCTGTTACTCTGGTGTAAGGCAAGGTGAAAACTTATCACCCCTCTTATTTTCACTATTTATCAATGACCTGGAGATTCAGCTCTCCAAAGCAGTTTCCAAGGGAGCTCAAATTGAGTGTATATATGATGAAATGTCTTACATGCTACAGGTTCTTGTTTTGCTCTATGCAGATGACACTGTTCTATTTGGTGATGACCCCGTCTCTATGCAGCACTCGTTAGATGTATTTAACGAATACTGTAAGCGTTGGAAGCTGGAAGTTCATATTTCAAAAACCAAGGTTGAAGGTTGTTGTATTCGGAGGAGGACCTATCAAAAATTATAAAACATGTTTTCTATTAGGTGATCAAGAAATTTCGTTCCAAGACTCTTACACTTATCTTGGTATATCAGTACACCGAAACAGAAAATTTGTCTCTGCCATTAAACAACTGTCGCATATGCTTCCAAAGCTATGTTCTGTCTTCTGCGTAGAGCAAAGAATAACCATTTACCCTTAGATACTCTTTTTAAAGCTTTTGATGTCATGATTTTACCTATTTTGTTATATGGTTGTGAATTATGGGGTTACGAAAATACTGAAATCCTTGAAAGACTCCATCTTAAATTTCTCAAACTGTCAACAAACTTAAGAAATTCTACCGCTAATTTCTTTGTATATGGTGAACTTGGTAGAGAACCATTGAGCATTAAAATAGCAAAGAGAACAATTATGTTCTGGCATAACACACTTATCACTGAAAAAAGTAAAATATCTAAAACAATCCTAGAATATTTGATGCATGATAGAATCATTAAAGGTAAAGAACATGTTTGGCTTAAAAATGTGGAGCATATTCTGAATAGATGCGGACTGAGTGATGTATTTAGAAATCCATATAATTATCCCCCAAAATGGGTCGCATCACAAGTAGAAATGATATCGAGAGATCATTTCTATCAATCCTGGCGAAGTTCTGGTCTCAACAGCTCTAAAGGAATGTATTACACTTTTATTAAAGATACCCCTTCTTTCGAACATTTTCTGCTTCTCTCAAAACCATTACATATCCCGATTCTCAAACTAAGAACAAGTAATCATAATTTCCCAGTAGAAACCGGCAGATGGCGTGGTTTATCCCGCGAGGATAGAACATGCCCTCTGTGCGATTCCCCAGCAATTGCAGATGAAATGCATTTTATTAGAGTGTATTAAAATACAAATAATTAATACGCATATATACATTCATTATGTCCCCCGAAAATTTTTTCGGGAGACATAATGTGCGCATCATAAATATACTATCCGTTAATCCATTATTCCGTCATTCGGAAATGCTTTCTTTTCCGGGCCATATCTCAAAAACCGTTCAATATTTTTTTCACGAAACTTGGTATATGGTTAGACCTAGTGGCGGAGTGGTGCCTTTTGCCAGTTTGGTTATTCTGAATTTTTTATTTTTTCTGGTTTCCATGGAAACAATTTGAACTTAGTGCAAATTGGGGGTAAGGACTTTTCCGGCCTCTATTTCAAAATCTATCTAGTATTTCTTTACGAAACTTGGTATGTGCTTAGACCTAGTGGTGGAGTGGTGCCTTTTGCTACTTTGGCTATTCTGAATTTTTTATTTCTCGTTATTAATGCAGTATTGAACTTAGTGCTTAGCATAAGTGAAAAATAAGGGTAATATGACCAGGTTGGATTGAAAGTTGGAGCGGGGGACATCACAGTGCATCACATGCACATATTTCTAGTTTTATATATTTTTCATCAGAATGAACAAGGAACTACATCATGCATATGCAGTGCGATTTGATCATTTGATCATCACACAATCGTTATTCATAGACTTTTACAATCAAATGGTTCATTCAAGTACATAATACACATGCATTGTTCATAATACATACATACAGATAGATCAACACAAATTACATTCAAGAGAGATGTAGCAGATAGGATGCCGAATCAGCATATTCTCGAACAGATGATTGTCCATTCTGAAGCTGGTGCCTCAGTTCCTGAAGGCGGCGTTCGAGGTCACGGTACTTCTTTTTTTCCAATGGCTGTCTTTGGCCGGCAGCATACTGAACCAGTTTGTTCTCTGTGTTGGCCTGTTCCTTGGTCAAGAACGTGATCATTTAAAAAATGTTCGGGTGAAAATTTCCAATGGTTCTCTTCAGTCTGGAATGCCACCCCCCAAGGTGGTTATTCGTTCTTGTTATGTTCAAGTTGAGCATTAGCCATTTCGAAATCGAATGGATACTGTCATGTTTCTTCACAATATATATCCATATTTAGTTAAATGTGTTCACTTTGTTGTTATAAATGATTCGATTAATTTATTATTGAGCATATATAGTATGAAATATGTTCACTTCATAAATTATGTTAATCTCAGTGAATATGAACTCAGTGTGCGATGAGTTCAATCAACCACCAACGTTGTAACAACATCGCTTAGGTGATTACCCGCGTACTAAAACAACAACCAAACTTCAAAGCTTACCGCGGATCGACCTCCTGAGATTTTAGTAAATTCAAATGGTCGACTTCCTCAGGAAGTCGACCATCAGTCGCGTATTCACGAATGAGTGAAGAAAAAAGGTCGATGTCCTGAGGCTGTGGATGTTTCAAAAATGTAAATGCTAATGCAAATGGTCGACTTCCTGAGGCGACACCGTGTAGGTTTTGTAATCCATAGGCATAACGTTGATTACATTGTGAAAAATTAGAGGTTATCTTTATCTGACCACAACTAATTTATTCTAAGAGTTTGAGTCCTGAAAATGTACATGTTACATCTTAGTATATTGTTATTATGTTGTGTCTAATTAAAAAAACTAAATTTTGAAACTGATTTAACAAAATTTTGTGATGTATAATGGTGCACATTTCGTGAGAATTGGTGATATACATTTAACTGTATGTCTACAGTGACTATATTCGAGAGACATTATACTTGCTAAAGGTGAGGTACATTATTTCCCACTGAGGTTTCTCAACTCTTCCCAGATACGATAAGGTCACATTTCTCTGTTCTCTCCAAAGCTACCAGAGATAAAATGCAAAATGTTGTTGTTGTTCATTCGTGTATTCTGAAAGAGATTTCGGTTATCTTGTTTTCCCCAATCCTTTGAACATATTATTTTGATAATTCATTCGATCTCCGATACTAGATTGAATTCCAATATACATAGATATATATATTGCCACAATCCACCTGTATATATTTTGTACCATGACGAAAAGCAGTCTTGTTTACTTTTTCTTCTTTCTTTTGATTTTCAACCATATTTGTGAAAGATATGAATACCCGTGTCATACCACGGTCCATTTAATTTCCACAAATGGCCAAGAGTTTTCGACAGTATCAGTTTACAACGTAACTGCCCTCTGTATTAATGAAGTTTGTTCTTTTCCAATAATGTCCGATGCCAGTTGACCTAGTAAGCTACAGATGGGCAGTTGGAGTTTTCAGTTTGAAATTACAAGCTAAAGCTTTTAGAAATTTTTGCTAGCTGAAAATACTATTTTCATCTCTTTGCCTTTACAGTTCATCGCTGGCAGTTTATATTGTAATTTTGTTACTATGCTGCGGAGATATTCACCCAAATCCTGGACCAATATTTAGAGATTTGAAAATTGTTCATATAAATGTTTGTAGTCTAAGAGAAAAAGTAGATTATATTGAAAGTGAACTAAACGATTATGATGTTATATGCATTTAAGAAAGTTGGTTGAATGACTCTGTAAAACAGTCTGATTTAGAAATTCCTGGATTTCAATTACCTTTTAGAAAAGATAGGGCAACAAGGGGTGGCGGAGTAGCAGTCTATGTTAAAAAAACATCTATATGCAGCATTCTTGACTCATCTAAGTTCCCCCAATCTTGAGGCTGTATGGATTGAGATAAAATTAAAAACTAAAAATATTCTATTAGGTACCTTTTATAGATCAGACAAGAGCGAAGAGTACTGGGATTTAGTCTGTCAATCGATTGGAAATGGTGTTGACATGAATATGGACACTATTGTTGTCGGCGATTTTAATATTGATGTATACAATAAGATCAATGAAAAAGTTAAAAATATTGAACATTTGTTTGATATGAAACAGATTATCACAGAACCTACTAGGATTACACAAACGTCACGTACACTGATTGATTTAATTTTTGTGATGAACTCTGATTCTATTTTGAATTCAGGTGTACTTGATCCTATTTGTAGTGACCACTGCCCTGTCTTCGTCACTGTTCGTGACGCAATACCTATCAAAACATATTTTCTAAGAAAAATATATAACTACAATCTAGCTGACCTTGATGAATTGAATATAAGTTTTCAAAACACAGATTGGTTAAATGACCTTTCAGATGATATCAATATTGCAACGGAAACAGTTATGAAAAAAGTTATTCATTTGTGTGATACTTTTATTCCAAATAAGCTTGTGACCATAAGACCGAATGACTCCCCATGGATGAATAATTTGACACGTAGACTAATTAGACAAAGGAACCGCCAGCATAAGATAGCAAAACGTAGAAATAATGAAAATGATTGGTTAAAATTTAGAAAACTTAGGAATAAGGTAATTTCAGCAGTAAGAAAAGCTAAATCTGCCTATTACTCTAAATTAGATGATAAACTGAATAACAACAAGAACTCTAAAATGTGGTGGAAATTAATAAACAATTACTTGAAAAAGAGATCAAATAACAATGTCAATTTTCCACCTTTGCACCACAATGATGTTATTTATGAAGACGCTAACGAAAAGGCAAACATACTTAACGATTACTTTGTTGATCAAGCTAAAATTGCTTTTCCAGATAAAGTGCTACCAATTGTTGATTACAGAAACGAAAATTCTCTATGCGAAATTAATTTAACACGAAAAGAAGTTGAAGATATTCTCCTATCGGTTGACATAAATAAGGCAAGTTTCCCTGACAATCTCAGTAACAGATTTATCAAGCTTACAGCAGAATCGTTATCCCTTCCCCTTACATATTTATTTAATCAGTCATTGTGTGATTGTAAATTTCCTTCGATTTGGAAATAAGCTTCTGTTATTCCCCTGCACAAGAAGGGTAGTGTAAATGAATGTCAAAATTATAGACCCGTTGCACTTACGAGCTGCATTGGGAAGGTATTTGAAAAATGCGTATTCAAGTATGTTTTTTAACTTTTTTCGAGATAACAATGTTCTAACTAATTTACAATCAGGATTTATGCCAGGTGATTGTACTGCGTACCAACTTACATATCTATATGACTTCATAGCAAATGCTCTTGATAATGGAAAAGAGGTAAAAGCCGTTTTCTGTGACATAAGCAAAGCATTTGACAAAGTTTGGCACAATGGTATCATTCATAAATTAGAAGCCTATGGAATTCGTGGCAGTTTACTTCAATGGTTTCGCGACTATCTTAAAAACAGACTTCAAAAAGTAGTAATAGAAGGCCAAACATCAGACTTAAAACACTTATCGTCAGGAGTCCCTCAAGGATCTGTGTTAGGGCCCCTGCTATTTTTAGTTTATATAAATGACATTGTTGACGGTATCAACAGTAATATAAGATTATTTGCCGACGATACATCCGTGTACATAGTTGTAGAAGATCCCGATAACGCAACAAGAATTTTGAATAATGATCTAGGACGTATTTCTGATTGGGCCGATGCGTGGCAAGTAAATTTCAATCCGACAAAAACTGAAGCAATTTTATTCTCCCGCAAAATTAACTTCTCTGTTTCCAAACCCATAGAAATAAAAGGATCGCAAGTAACTGAGGTAAGTTTCCATAAACATTTAGGTGTTTATCTGCAGAAATATTGTTTTTGGAAAAAACAAATTGAAGAATTAGCAAAAACTGTAAGTCCTATGGTGAATTGTTTAAGAAGTTTTAAATATAGATTGACTAGACATACACTCGAATGTATGTATACCTATTACATACTTCCACATTTCGATTATTGTTGTCATATTTGGGACAATTGTACTAAGGAACAATCGAATATACTTGAACACTTGCAACTAGACGCTTTAAGAACGATTTGTGGAGCTGTGAGAGGAACTAGCCATGAGAAAATATACAAGGAAACTAATTTCATACCTTTAGCGAAGCGTAGGGAAATAAAGAAACTAACTCTGTTCTACAAAATGAGAAATGACCTCACTCCAAATTACTTATCTGATCTAATACCCTAACAGGTTTCAGATTTCAGCTTATATAATCTTAGAAATACTCGTAGTATTCGCACAATACGTTGTTATACAGAATCGTATGCACGTTCCTTCTTACCAGAAACTATACATTTATGGTATAATTTACCAACCGAAATAACCAATTCGCCATCAGTAAATTCCTTTAAAAACAAATTACGGAATCAAAAAGGAAATACTCTATTTGACATGAACTTTGGAACCAGATTTTGTCAAATTATCCATGCTCGCCTCAGATTGGGTTGTAGTGACTTAAACGGTGATAACTTTGTAAGACATATTTCGAACAATTCAGACTGTACATGTGGACATCCATGGGAGGATTCTCTCCACTACTTCTTTTTCTGCCCTCATTTTAATCTTATAAGATCAGATAAATATTTTTATAGAAATGGTTTTGATCTGTATTCAATACTTTATGGTGATCAATATTCCAACAAAATAATAAATCAGAACATTCTTGAATCTGTCCATAACTTTATTCAAGACTCGCAAAGATTTAAATTATCATAAACTCCTCTAATGTATATGCTACCTTAATTTACTACTGTCTACCTTTTTTGCCTTTGTGGAAATATGTGATTATTGAATTTGTATCTTACCTTTGAATATTGATTTATGTTGTATTTGTAATTGATGGAGCGGCACTTATATAAGCCCACGGCTTGTTGTGCCAATCCATATTCATGTAATTATTTTCATGAATAAAATATGTTTAAATCAAAATGCAAAATGTAGATCATCTTCATTAACAGATCACCTTACGTTTTCGGCTGATTAGTGTGCTGAGCACAGATGAAGCAACTGGTTTATTTAACGGTTATATATATTCTCAGTGATCTCTTAGATCATTTGTGCATTTGAATAGTTTAAAGGGGCAGTAGCACGTTTTTCCGCTCAAATAAGTCGATGAAATGTATTTGAAATTTGTATTCATCAATCGTATCACACCCTGCTCTCTTTGGAAAATCAAGTTAAAACTGATTGTACATGGCTAGGTAAAGCCACGGGGGTCGTTTTTGTCATTCGAAATAATAAAATGTGTTCACAATAAAATGGCCGCCATGCAATTTTTGCTTTATACACAACACCGTTATTACTACTACGGATAACTGGTTTGTGTAATAGGATGTTTTACCATCTAAAGTAAATTTAAGTGGCACAAACTATCATTATAAAAAGGAAATTTGAAAAAATAAATTTTGCCAAAAAAACGTGCTACTGCCCCTTTAAATGTGTATTGAACGAGATGACATGGAGGTGGAAGAACGTTCAGTAGGAAGAATGACTTGATCATTCACTTAGATTATAACTTACGAGTTCCTGAACTGCATTCATTTACATCTATCTTGAATAACGCTCTCAATATTTACTAAGCGGACTGAACATAAAGAATAGGTTGGCCTCACGTGTAGTTTCTGTAATATTATTCTTTAGTGTCCATTCATGTAGATTTAGACATATGCAAACTATTATAATATTCGTCATATTAAGCCTTTTCATTATATCCTATCATCATTTTTCATGCAAATTTGGTGTACAAATGATACCCTCCCAGAGAACAGTCTAAGATCCTTTTGAAAAATGTAATGTGAAAATGTAACCACTAAAACTGTCGAGTAAAACATATTTTGTATTTGTGCAAACAAAGGTTGTGACGCAATTGTTGTTGTGTGCAGTGGTTGATAATGCAACTATACTGCAATGTGCTGCATTAGACACTGATGCCTATAGATTGATGAGTTTATTTTTTACATCGTTAGACACTCGGTTCTACCAGTGAAATAAAGCCTCTTTTAAGATAAATAATACAAAACGATACTTCTATAAAAGTTAATATCGCGTTTATAACTATTTCCGTGACGTAATTATGAGAATGTTATGACGTCATGCGCTTAGCAGGTCTTGCACGGCGCAGAAGTTAGATCAATCCATTTCAAAATAAAATTTATAATAAACAATATACATGTATATAAATAAAGTGTTAGTATTTCCTTGACACACGCTATATTATCATTCAATATAGTTCTCGAAATTCAGGATAAGGAGCTACAATCAAGCATTTTATGAACATTTCAGCGGCACAGCACTAGGTGTTTCAAGTCAAGTTTGAATTAAAAATCACTGATATCGATGGAACCACATAACACATTTAAACTTAAGGACAAGATGCATGTGTTTTTAATGTTCTATTAAATATTTACTTTCACATACGTATAAACACATTTATCTCTCGGATTACTACACCGATACTACGCTGTATACTGTGTGCCTATGGTTAATTTACGAAACCGAAACACTGATCCAGTGATAAAATCCAATAAGCTTGAGAGATGCGTTCTATTCATGTGAAAGAGACAGATCGGCAATTTAAGGCGATAACTGCATTATTTGAAAATATGTGATTATTGGACCCGTTTAAATTTGAGTTATCATATTGCATTTATTATCCAACCTTACGTGTTGAAACAAGTAAATTTCAATATGTTGCACATGTGTTCTATTCCCAAGTGGAAACTATATTGGCCAGTTGAGAAACCAAGAGACATCGGAAATAAATAATTTTACTTACACACTGCCTCAACAGTACATGAATTGCACCACACACAGAATGCAAAAACTTTTAGTGATCGTAAAAAAGTTTAAACCTCCAAAAGCCACATCTACATGATATTGAGAGGCAGCATATTAAATGAGGTGAGAATTGCTGAAGTATTAATTAGAGCTCTGCGCCCGAAACAAACCCCACCCTTCAAATTAACAAAGTTCAAAGTGTTACCATGGAAACAAAATGAGTGGGTTTTGTAACTCTGACACCCTCACAGGGCACATCTACATGATATGGGGAGGCTGTATACCAAATTTGGTGAGGATTGCTCAAGTAGTTTTAGAGCTCTGCGCCGGAAACAAACCCTACCCTTCAAATAGACAAAGTCCAATTTGTTACCATGGAGACACATTTTTTAAATTAAAAAAAAAAAAGTTGAAACCCCCAAAAGGCACATCTACATGATATGGGGAGGCTGCATAGCACATTTGTTTAATGCCCCTATTTCACTACGACCCGAATTGCCACGAATCACCACGAATAGGCGGCTGCATAAATTCGTGAATATTCGTGAGCATTCGGCAAAATTCGTGAACAGCATTTACACTTGTACGAAATGTTTACGAACATTCGTAGCTTTTCATGCTAAAAACCTACGAAACATGTACGAATTCTTTACGAATTGTCTACGAATTGTAAGAAATGATTAAGACACAGTCACGAATGTACTACGAATTTCCACGAATAAGATACGATATCACGAATCAAGTACGAATAGTTTACGACAGTTCGTGACTATTCGGAGATTGCAAGTCATCAAATCATTATGGAGGCGCAATGGAGAGCTCGTGTTGCTCTGGCACTCGAATTTGAACTTCAATATCAACATCAAATTGAATTAGCTCTGAACATGAGGAGACAGCTGTTGGTAAATAAGAGACGAGCCAAAAGATGGTGGACAACATCAAAATTATCAACCACGAATTTCCAAGAATTGTTAAAGAAGTTGTTACGAACGTCCCGAATTAAATACGAACAGTTTACGAAGCAACTACGAATCTGAAATTCGTAGATGATTCGTGAAAATCTTTTGACAAACAAAAAATTTTCCACGAATGCCACGAATTATAAGAATGTTGCCGAATCAACTAGGAATCATTTACGAATATCACGAATCAATTACGAATTATCTACGAATGTTCACGAAAGTGCAAATTTTCCAATTCGTGGCGATTCGTGGCAATTCGGGTCGTAGTGAAATAGGGGCATTAGATTAGTCAAGTAGTTTACGCAACGCCTGAGCTAGTCGTGATGCACGTGCTACACGCGGAAATGTACATTTCAGTACTTTACAAGTGAGAGCATTAGACATAACAGTGTCAATATCAACAGTTTGCACAAAATATAGCACACTTTTGTTTTGATTTAAACACTTTTCACTCGGCACTTCAGCTAAAAGTTAAAAAAATATACTTATTGCGCAAACCTATAACAATTCGGATCAAATAAATTCAAAGAAATCTAATCAATAAAGGTCATGAAAATCTTCCTCACATATTATCTGGTTGCCTTGTATTGGTGTAAGTAATGGCTTCAACCAACTGTACCATAACAGGTCATTTCATAATCAAACCTCGCTGCATACCGTTTCGAGATGTAGCTAATGATCAATAACATACAGATAAATTAAAATTCATTAACGATTTTGTTTAAACTCAAAACATATACAATAGGTAATGTGTAATTATTTATAATACACCTCATCTCTCATCAGTGTGAAAATTAAAATGTTAGACGTGACTATTTCAAATAGAGGCTGTAGCACGTTGCAAATTTCCCATTTATAACGATAGTTTAGGTCATTTATATTTACTTTAGAGGATAAAACACAAACCAATTATCCGTAGTGGTAATAATGGCGTTGCGTATAAAACAAAAAATTGCATGGGGGCCATTTTAATGTGAACATATTTTGTTATTTTGAACAGTCTGATTAAAATCGGCCTTGTTCCGAGATATTAAAATTTGCAAAATAATATATCTACCGGGATACGAACAGGTTCTGTAGATTCCTCGCCACAAGGTCTGAGAGCATCCCGTATAGGCGTGTGTTCCGAACCAGTTTAGCGCAGCCTAAGCCCAGTCAAATAGCTGACCAATCATATCATAGTTTTTAAACGGTCGCTATTTTGAAAGCATTCGGAACAGGCTAAAGGATAGCTGTTTGGAGTTATCTGCCCCTAATTTTTCGCACCGAAAGCATTTGTTGGGCATCTTTTGATTGGCTACCTGAATTGCGCTCGAATACGCGAGTCTACGGGCTGTTTTCAGACGGTTTGGCGTGGAACCTACGACTGATATGAGTTCGTATCCCGGTAAATGAACTATTTGGCAATTTTTATTCCACGGAAAGCCTTCACAAACATGTAAAACTAAGTTCATTTCCTGAACTTGAAATGGATTCATTTACGCAAATCTTGAATAATACTTTCTATATTTTCTTAGGTTACCACACAGACCTAGAACGACAAGACATACAATTATATTAACGAGTAGAATAGTTTCATATCAGTAAACTTATTCGTTCATATCGTCCATATTAGGCTTTAGTTTTGTTTTTGTTAAGATAGTTAAAATATTCGTCAAATAACTTGACAAAAAATATCATGATTTGATTTTATGCAGATTTGGTGCACAATTTATACCATCCTGACAGAAACCATAGAACAATATAAAAACCTTGAAAATGAACAATCCAACTGCTGAAACTAATTAATCAACTGTCGAGATAAATTTATCCTGTATTTGTGCAAATAAAGACTGTGGATCATCAAGTTGTTGTGTACATGTGGTGTGGACAGTTAGACAACAACTATATGGTGTAATCTGCTAAACTCACGACTCTGAGATTGATAGATAGATGATTTTATTGCTTGAGTATTACAGGGTGAGACACTCGGTTCTATCAGTGAATTATCCCTCTATCAGGATAGAATGTCCTTCAGCTCTCCAGTTGTGATGACGACGTTTATAGTCACTCCTGTGATGTAACTAGGGCAGTGTTAAGACGTACCTTAGCGGTGAGGTGAGGTGAGTTAGGGTTTAACACCGCTTTCAAGAGCATTTCACTTATATCGCGGCAGCTAGTATTATGGCAGGGAGAAAGCCCGCAACGCCATGTGGCTATGCATTGCGGTGAAACCTTCGATCAACGGCTGGAACTAGCGAACCATGGGTGGTACTACGCTGAAATTCAGTGCAGCATTGCACCCAAACCTTACTGCGTGTAGAACAGTTCTCTACTGCAGACAAAGTTGCCGTGCCCCTGGCGGGATTCGTAACTTAGCAATTCTGGTACTGTGCATACCTGTTGTAATAAATCCAATTCAACTAAAATTTAATGTGAACACATCCAAATGGTCGTTCGATGGGACTCGACATGGCTTAACCGAACAATGTATGTATTCGTTTCAAAAGTTTTTTTTAACGATTCAGGAGATTTATTTAGTCATTGGTAACACTAATTTGCCTTTTTGTGAAAGCACTTTATTTATAAAGCAGAACGTATTACAGCGCCTTTAAAGCAGGATTCCAAATCTTAAATTTTCCTGTTTCAAATGCAGTTAATGAATGATTTCTTTTAGGACAGGATATTCTGGAAAAAGTTCTTATATATGAGAACCAGTTCTTTCATAACAGATTAAGATATTTAACATGGCATGTGTTGCAATGTACACTCATCAAAATATAAACTAGAGCTATTGGCTCTGTAGATCCCCAGGCGTCTTGTTATTCATTTCTCTAGGGACAAGATTAACATATCAAGTCACCAAAATTAAATAGAGGTGTATGTCGACGACTAGTTCGATTTGTTTCAATAAGAAAACATATGTATTGATAGATTATTCACAAAGTAACACATTTATGTCATTAGACTAATTAACAATGTCTTGTCCGTAGCAAAACCTTCCAATTTCGTGGCACCGATGAATGGCTTCACTTCTCATTGTTTTTATTTGTGAATGAATGCCTTCATTACTCTTATATAAAATATTACCATCAGTTTTATGCTTCACCTGGATTGTGCAAAAAAAGCATGTATTAATAACATGTATGTGTAAACAGGAATGTCCTCTCGAATTTCGTTTTCACAAAAAGTATTCCAATAGAACCCTCTCTTTAAAATCTATGATCAAAAATTGGTTGCCAATCAATCCACATTAAATAGACTGGTTTGACCTTTATTGTTTAAAGTTGACTCAAACAACAGTCTCACACACCGACTGTAACACGAAACAGAAGTTTGAAGTAACCAGAATCCTCTTTATTATTCCTACTTCGTGGTCAGCCTGTGATCAACACAATGCGGTAACATAATATACCGAACCTGCTCTCCAATTACAGACAGACAGACAGACAGATATTGTATTATAGTCTCAACTCACTATGTGGTACAATGGATTCATACATAGCTATAACTATATATATATACATTCTGATAAAACCCATATCACAAAGTTGATGTATAAAAAGTAACGAGCCACCCTGTGTGGGGTTATGAGAGACTTTAAAACCTAAAATAAACCCATAGTAAAATACAGTTAAAATATACATAAATATAAACTAAAAAGTGTAAACAAAAATTAAGAATATAAGTAGTCATTCCTTTTCGTTAAAATGCTAAAGCAGGTGTTGGCACACACATATATTACAGCATGGGTAGATAGGATAAAACTGACTTTCCGAGCATCATCAAAATTTGGGAAGTCTTCTTCGATATTACAACATTTTAAAAGCAATTCTTTACGTTCAGTTTCATACAGGTGACATCTTAATAGCACGTGTTCTTCGTCTTCCACACCGTCATGACAAACCGGACATATATTCTCTCATTTTGGGGTGTGTTAGTATAGCGTCCAGTTTCTATATGAGGGGAGCCACGACATGTCATGTCAGTGTGCTTCACAGTCAGTGGTTTATATATATTTAAATGTTGTTTTTTCCACACTTATATAATTTGCTCCATTTGAAAATTCTGGAGAAGTTTTTGAACGACGGCCTAGTCCATAAGCCCAACGTGCCTTTCAGGTCTGATGAACTAAAAATACACTATATAAGTTTCCAGAAGTACTTATTTGTTTTATTGTTCATAATCGAAAAGAAGATTAATAGGTTTTTAACTCTTGATCCCTGTGCCCTTTATCTGGGACCAAAGGGTCACCAAATCTACCATTTTGAAACCACATTTGTTTTGCATTCTAGGGCTATTTTTATTGAAGAAATAAATATGGGTGTTAAGGCCATGACCCTTACAAAGGGTCACCAAATTTACAAACTATAATCCCGAATTGCTACATAGTCTGTACACAGTCTGATAGTCATAAACATCTGGGATTAACCTTTTCAAGTGATTGTAAATGGAATGATCACATCGATAATATCATTAAACTAACATAAAAAATGATATCTTCTCTACGCAAGCTAAAGTTGTTGTTAACACGCCCTGTGTTGAATAAAATTTATGTAATATTCATTAGACCTCATTTTGAATATGCTTGCGAGGTATGCTCTGTATCAAGCAAATAAATTAGAACAGCTGCAACTAGAAGCAGCTAGAATTGTAACGGGATTGCCGAGATATGCTCACCATGAGTATCTATATTATGAAACAGGATGGGAAACTTTAGCAGAACGCAGGAGAAAGCGTAAACTCAGTCTTTTTTTTTTATAAAATACCAAATAATATACCTACAAGATCTTATTCCTGTTAATGTGGCATCAAAAAGTAACTATAATCTTCGTAATTCTAATGATGTTTCACTCCCTTTCTCAAGACTAAAATTTTCGTATACATCCTATTTTCCGACAACAATAAGAATGTGGAACGAAATCCTTGTGGCAATGAGGAATTGTGGGTCATTGAAATCCTTTAAATCTAATATTATCAATAAACATATAGTTGCACCCAAATATTTTGATTTTGGACCAAGAAATTATAACATCATACTTACAAAATTACGTTACATGTGTATTCCATTAAATTATGATCTCTTTCGTGTTGGTATTGTCGATATCCCAAGTTGTTCCTGTGGAAATGTTTGTGAAAATTCCTACCACTATCTATTGGAGTGTAAATTATATACTGCACAAAGAACTGCAATGGTGTCAAATTTACGCAGTATCACTACCTTAAACATAAATTGTGAGTTACTTCTACGTGGCAATGCAGATCTGAATGTTCATGAAAATCAGAACATATTTAAAATCGTTCAAACCTACATTTGTCAATCTAAAAGGTTTTCTTAATTATTGTCACTGTTCCTCTGTTCCCCCTTTTAACTATTGCCTTCTGTCCATCTTGTATAAAGAATGTAAATAATATATATATGTAAACACTTAGGAGAGGGTGTTCTAAGTTGTATAACTTGTACCCAATCCTTTTCTTATGAATAAAATATGTTTGAAACGAAAGTCTGTACACAACATTTCAGCTTTGTCAGGCTCTTCGTACAGGAGAAGAGGCGAAAATAGGGTTTTAGGTCGTGACCCTTATTTCGGGCCACAGGATCACCAAATCTACTATTTAGAGTCCCCATTGCCATTCCATGACATAAGCCCATTGGGTATATAGTTGATATATTCAACTGGTGTTAATGTCAAAATAAACTTACCAAAATATAAAAAATAGTTGACACTCTTTCGGTATTTACAAACTGTCGGTATTTACAGAAGAATGATATTGAGTTATTGTCAATGTCAATCAGGGACTCACAACTGAAATATCTTGACATGTCCACTGGTGTCTCCTGTAACATACAGTTTGTTCCCGTGTACACGTATTCCCTGTGGTCCAACACTCCCATCTTGTCCAGGCAGCAGATCTCTCACATACTCCCCTGTCTTAGTCAGCTGGATGATCTTGTTGCCATAGTTATCAGCCACGATAACAGAACCAGTGTCTGTAGTTGTTACACCACCACATGCATACCGTCCTGTCAGCTTGTGTGTGTACAGAACCTCCCCCTGCTGTGTTACACAGTAGACAGTACATGACCATTCATCTGCCACTACAATGTGACCCTGACGTGTTGTACACATGTACCGTGGTCTCTGTAGCAGCTGCTGACCAGTGCTGGGTGTGATCACAGATCTCAGGACTCTCTCTGACAGATCCAGGACGTCAATACTGGGAGGATCTCTACAACCTGCAGCCAGAGTCGTGTCACTGAGAGCAGTCAGACATCTGTACTCCTTCTTTGTTTTGATTGAGGAAACACGGACAGGGTCAGGAGTCAGCTTGATTAGTCCAATACTGTGTGACCGGTGTGATACAGCTACTCTGTCCTGGCTAATCTTTGTTAATGTAAAGGGACGTTCATCAAGTTCGAGAGATGTGCAGTGAGGTGTGCCACGTTTTGTGTAACAGGACTTGACACTTGAATTCTTGTAGTCGATAACAACCAGTGTATCTGTACCAGAAATATTCAAAATTTCAATGTCACAGGTATCTGGTTCCTCTTTATCATCCTTTGATGTAGTACTGACTGTAGACAGAAGTTTAGGTGTATCATGGAGATTGGACTTGTCTTCCATAAACTTCAAATGACCAATTTGTAAAGTTCTGTCAATTTGATCCACATCCAGCTGATTCTGAAACTCAACTTTCTTCGTTCTCTCGCCTTGTTTGTCTTTTCTCTGTATTTCAGCAGTTATCTTCCCTGACTGACACAGCGTGTACATGTCATATAAGTCCATTGCACTGTCAGACTCCAGGACTTGTTTGATGAACTCGGTGTACTGTTGATATGTTTGCAGGTCAATTTCTCCAGATGCTATCTGACCTCTCAGTTCCCCAGTCTGCTTCTCAGTGATCACATCCAGTTCATCAAGGAGTTTCTTCTCCTTTCTTCTGATCAGATCCACGGCTTGCTGACTGACTCTTCTGATCTCTGACTGCAGAGAAGATTTGTGTTGTGTTGTTTCCTCCACTTCTGATCTTCTACTCTTCAAAGTGTTTCCTAGCTGGTGTCGTTGAGAGTTGATATGATCGTAATTTTGCTGTAGTACATGTTTCATTTCAGGAATCATTGAATCGAGGGTGACAACAGTGTGACAATTCCTGTGGTTGATAATACAACATTTCTGACAAACAGCTTCCTGACAATCTTTGCAACAAAATTCAACCACACAGTTGTGCTCCTTACACATGACTTTGTGTTTCTTGAGTTGTGGAGTTGATCCGGCGCCAAGAGGTGAAATCACGTGATCTGCAGATGCTACCACGGGTGTGGCCACATGCATTTTAGCACAGACTTCACAGAACAAGATGTCACAATCTTCACAAACTGATTTAGCCTCTGTCGTCTTCCCAATTTTCTGACAGGTGAAGCAATAGTGGTCAATGGGATCTGAAAGAGAAAGACATGTTTTATTTGAAAATACACATTGAGAAAACAAGTTTGAATGTCAAAAACAACACTGTTTTTACCAAGTGGACTGACACGAATCAAAACATTTTGATCATTAAAATACAGAATATTATTTACCAAATGGTTATAATCATCAGAATACGATAATATAACCATTTTCTTTGCTTTAAGGGGTTTACTACAGTTAACAATGACTAGATTCCGTCAACTTGTATTGAATTCAGTTCGTGATTTTGAAGGTTCAAACTGTTCGTGCTGTAACTAATGACTTTGTTAAAAGGCATGTACCTACTAACGATCTCTTCTTCTCACTTGAAAGATTAAGAATAACATAGTAATAGAAACATTAATTTTGAAATACATTACAAACAATGTAACTACCTGAACTCTCCTGAGAGGTGAATGAATCCAGAAGCCCTTGTATGAAGAAACTGGGTTTGAACTGTTGACACCACTGATCCACTGGTTCTTGAGGTCGTGGAACTTTCGTCATCTGGTTGCAGTTGGGACACAGGATGGATTTGGCAGTGATGGCATCTCTGCGAGTTTTTGTGTATTTCGTCAAACATCTTCTACAGAAGGTATGCTGGCACCCGATAGTACAGGGATCTTTGAAGATCTCTGTACAAATGTTGCAGGAGAGGAAGTGTTCCTTTAGTTTTGTAAGTCCGTCCATCTGAAAATTTTATGAAATAATGTCTTACAAGGTTTAAATGAAGATGAAATAAAATTATTTCATAGTCAAAAATCTTGCAAATGCTTTTATCTTTCCTTACAGTGAAATACTCGTTTTTGATTGGCTATCGGTCGTTACGTTTTTTCTTATGTACCCCCGTCTGTCTCACTGTGTACAATTTTCATGTACCCCGCTGTCATAGTAACAGCTCCTAGCTAGGAGTAGGTGTCGCATCATGGTCAGATGACGTTATAAAACGACGCACGCGGTGTACGGAGTTTTGAACAGTTCGATCAGCTGTTTACCAGTCTATTAGTTACAAATTCATTTTCGCCTTATTTGCTGCTTGGTTTGGAAACAAATCTTATTTTGCATTGCTTGCACATTCAATTAAACTAATATTAACTCGTTTGAAGGTATGTAAAAGCTTGTAGTAATACGTTATACGACTTTAACATTTCAGTCGAGACGGATGACGCCATTTTGTGTACGTTTAGGGTCAATTTAAGGTCATTCAAGGTCATTCAAGCGATATCAGCTGATCAGTCACTCGCAGTCAAAACGCAATCTATAATAATACTAATTTTATTTACATGACGGAAAGATAAATACGTTGTATACTCCTCCCTCGGGTAATACGGTCTCATGTACCATCTTTGTACGAGTGTCATCTCTCGCCTGAAGGCTCGGGCGACACTGGTACAAAGATGGTACATGAGACCGAATTCTACTCGTGAGAAGCATACAACTTATATTATAATATCAAATATCTTCTTAAAATATGTAGGATCATTTTACATCAAGACATGCCCAAAGTATTTGACAAATTGACTTGAATACTACAATGGATCAACTTCAGAGAATGAAAATTTTACATTTCAAAAAGTGAAGTAAGAAGATATAGTATGACTTATCTCCCTTTGGACACGACTCGTTTTCTTTCCAGAAAATTTGGCAAACAAATAATATACAGCTGAAAGAGGGGGAAGTGGGTATTTTACGAGCGCTTCCCTCAATATCTCTCAAAGACAACTGTGTTACTTTTTCTTATTACTCACCAGTTGAAGATATCGCAGTTTAATAAATCTACCGTGTTATTACAGTTAGTGTAATAACATCGCGTGCTACCGATTGACGTGACGTAATAATGACAAAAATATAACGTCATAATGTCAGCGCCGCCGTCGCAATGGAATGTGTCCCATTTATCGACGAGTTTGTGGAATTAAGAGGCATTTAAATCAGTGAGTAATAAATAGAATACTAAACTCGTTTCCGTTTAATAACATATTTATGAAACTCGTGAGATGGTATTTGTATTCAACTCGCTTTCGCTAGTTAAATACAAACCACTCACTCGTTTCATAAATATGTTATTAAACGGAACGCCGTTTAGTATTCTCTATTTATGAAACAACTAAGGCCAAGTAATAAAAATAAAAATATTTCTCTGGCAACGGTATCACTTTTTTATGTCATTTTGAAAAAAAACTTGTAAGGTGCCGCATTATTTTTGCTAAAGGCAAAAAATCCATTTGCCGCCAAATAAATTCGGTTCCGTTTTGCATACTTCAACCACTTCTAAGCTATATTTTGATGAGGAAAAAAAAAGTCCTATAGCTACCGCCCTCATCTCTTTTGAAAAATAGTTACACGAGAAACATATGTAGCCTCAGTATCGACGGGAACCCCTCGATTCATTTATATATTAATATATAATATATAATATATATTATTAATCATATAATGTATATAATAGATATTGTCACAAATATATTTTGAAACAAAATATGTTTTTGACATTCAGGCTCTGGAAAGACAAGGTTATTCTTTAGTTAAAAGTATATATAGTTAAATAAAAACATACCATAGTAATTTATATGTATTCCTGTTTCATTTGTTGTATAATCAAAATTATTCTTATCAGCAAATATTTGAACATTTGACATTACAAAAGCAGAGTTTTGCTTTAAATAAGATTCTATTTAGGGCTTTTCGTGGTTATTCATACATAAAAAATAGAGGTGCACAATGTGATCGGTTTACCGGTATTAACGGGTTCAAAGATGAAATCGATACTTATTGAGATATGCTTATTGAAAACCGGTTTTTACAATACATTTAGAACACATTGTAACATTCGGAAATCTTCTGATATATTTCCCTTTTTCCACATCGAATATCATGCTTTCTTATAAAATGGTGATTGTAGACGATACACATTTACTGGCATGCTATATACTATAGTAAGGCTTATTGGTGTCGCAGTTTTCTTCAGTTTTCAAAGTAAATGTCCGATTGGGACTGATGTAAGCCTACACGTCTTGTAGTGAGTGCATAAACGTTATTTAAGTCATGTAAACGGTGAAGGATTACACGGATTATAACTTGGTAGCAGCGTATATATTACTCTGAAGTTAGAAAATGATTTTGATGTTTTTCTGTATGGAACTAATTCTCACAAAGTCCCACATCAGGTGGAATATCATCTCCCCTGATAACGGAGTTGTTATCCTATTGATTTCCTATGTATTTCTTATGGTTTTATATATTCGCATTCACCTTTTCCTTAATTTAAGATACACGTGTATCTATTGCAAATCACAAACATATACGAAGTAGTTGTAATGTCATTTGAAATTAAATGTTGCTCTGTAATTGACACGTCTGGTGAACATTTAACAGCAAAAACCTCTTTTTCACCGCTTGCTTTTTCTATCTACTCTACTTTAAATTCTTAATGCATGGGCCTGTAATTGTCCATTTGAGATCAAATCTATCGTCAAAAATGTCAGATAATCAGAAACATTATTTAGAGAACTTTAAAACAATTATCATACGTAATACGTACAGTTATCAATGTTTAAATTATCTTGTTAGCGGTTTACTTACGTTGTTGTTGAAACGGCGAAGGACAACTTCTGAGTCTCAATAGTTGCAGTGACTTTCTGACTCATGTGATCATTATATATAAATTGTAATGCCTTCAAGTGTCATTTAATAAAGTCATATCAATTTAAGATATGTCATTAAGATCTATAGACTATTTAGTTTATTAACTAAATACTCATAAAATGTTTATTTAATTCACACGAACGAATTCAATAATTTTAAAATTTGACAATATGATATTATATTAAATATTTGCATCATGTGTCATGCAATTACTGTACAGCCCTGTAACATATGTTATCAACATCTATAGTATATGAATAGACAATCAATGAAGTTTTCTTTCAATTCATACTGACGTACTCGTTCGTAAGTTCACCATTATTGTCAAACTTAAGAAATATTGATTCCACAGGACACACATGTTGGAGATATATAACACCTAGTTTTATTTAAAGTCCCATATCTAAGTGATAAATTGGAAACTTAATTGTTGTTATTCGCTGTTTATTTCACTGTATAAATTATTCACATTATAAACACAAGATCTACAGGTACATGTATGTACACTGTCACCGTTTTCAATGTGAAAATTACACACACACAGTATTCGTGTGTCCCCGATTCTAATGTGATTTATTATCCTTATTCTTTAAAGTGTCTCAGTCAACGTACAGGATTATCTAAGATTGCTCCTTAATCCACGTATCTCTAATTGGAACAGTTCCCTTGTGTGCAGGTAAACGTATCACTGTCACAACAAACAGTTTAGCTATCAATCCCTGTAGCTTTTATTCTATGTAGGCATTAGTAGACGAAGGTGACCGTCGATATATGGAAACGAAAGTGTGTATAGTGTGTATACATATACATGTATGTTCACAGTTATGCCAATAATGCTAGTCTACCTACCTCACACGTGTCAGCCCTGGTCTCTGGGACTGGCAATATTTGTTTAGGACTGACAAGCTTATGAATCAACCAGTCCTTGGACTTGCAACATTTTGAAAATATTATACACTGCATTACATGCACTTTGTTTTGGTATAGGGGAGTGTTTCAAGAGTATGATTCTGAAACACAAATATATATTTTTTTCAAATTACAGCCAGAAATAGTTTATTATAAGTCTTTTACAAACAAATTAACCGGGCATTGAATTATCACATCAGTCATATACATAAATTGTTTTTTTATAACAAAATATATACACGGCACTATGTGGTTATGCACTCAGTAACATCTCGTTTTTGTCCTATATTGTGTAAACATTTAAGTACTAGATCTAAATTGTGTTAATTTACCAGTCCTGGAACTGTAGGTCAGATGGAACTGTTGATAAGTACGTCTTGTAAACTCATAATGATATAATATATAATTTCTTATGTCCTTATTTGGCCTATTGGACTGACCAGTCCAGTTGACTAAAATGAATCTTTATCTTGATTATAATTTCTTTAGAGAAACTAACTAAGTGCATTTTATTCATGCCAAATCCAAAATTACGCGTTTATTTTCAATAATTAGTAATATATTCTGGTTTTATTCAAGATTATTTAACCAAGGATATTACTTTCATTATCTCTCAATCAAACAACTAAACTAAGTAATTTATTCTTGAAAGAAATGTCTTGCAATATATTGCAATTCATATCGCAATACATGAGTTAAAATCGCAATATATCGCAATATGAAATATCTTAGCAATACCCACCTCTAATAATAATAATAATAATCGATCACTATAATGTTCGGAAACTAATTCATTGGTTTATGATTACATAAATTGACTGAACATTATTCAAAATGGAACGTTTTATGCAAATCATGAAATAGCCAAACAAATTATTAACAGTTCATAATACGCGCGGTGTAAAACGACATGCAAAATATTTTACGTGCGCTGCCCTCAGATTTGAACCTACCGGGTTGTTCCGAAAGCAAGCCCTCTCGTTTAGAAGCCCATGGGCTTCTATTTAATTCCAAAGTGTGTCCAATGAGAGTAGCCTCCCCTTTCTACAATACAAATAGTCCATGTTAATTAAGTTGTATAATGATTTTTTAGAAACCCGGTGGATGATATGCAGGTGGTGTTGATTGTGACGATCCGTTGTGTGATGCATTGACTCATTTGAAACTCCAGTTCTCATGAACAAATCTTAAACATTACCGTACAGTTGAGTGTTCAGGAGTTACAAGAGATTCCATGCGTTCCGTTTTCTTAACGATTTCAATACTCTTGAAGTTATATAAAAAAAAGATTGACTTCACTTATTGTCTCATGATTATTAAGATAAAAGTTAGGTGTGTGTATCCAGTTACATAAATCATGTCATATTGTTACTTATATATGAACACATTATCACCTTCAGGTCACATGACATCAACCTCTAAATTGAGACGTTTTAGTCGTCTATAGTGTTGTTGAATCACAGGTGAAGTGATATGTGCGCATAGGGAAAACTGGTCGCTCATCTCTGTTGCGCAACATGCACTAAACTTCACCTGCAGTTGAATAAACATCTTTAAACTAAGTCACTAACATTAACCCTTAAATTGAGGCGTTTTGGTCAAATAATGCTAAAATAACATGAATGTGGCATAACTGAATCACTGACGACACGGAATGCAATATCCTTTAATGGCATTACTTATCAAAGGAACTAGAAGTAAAACATTGTTGATGTAAACAAATAAGGATAATATTTTAGCAGTGTTATTTTAGGTGATCTATGAAAGCTCCTCATCAATTGATAATACAATCCTTCATATGCATGTCATGTTTCATTGAAAACCAAACCAGCCACAACGTGGAGTTAGTGAAATAAAGCTATGCTCAGTATCAAGAACGATTTGAAATCAGCCTCACACATGTAGGTAAGGGGTATCATCCCACGTTTTTGGATTAACAAGTCTTTTGTTTAAAAAAAACAAACATCGGAACAAGTGCATATTCTAAAACTGATCTTTTTTCTATTCTTTAATTATACAAAAAGTTACTAATAACCTCCCCCCCCCCCCTCTCTCTCTCTCTCTCTCTCTCTCTCTCTCTCTCTCTCTCTCTCTCTCTCTCTCTCCCAAATACTATATTGACCATTATTGTTACTGTTATTCATCTAGAGAGTGAATATGTGTACGTTTCATAAGCAGGAATCAATATTTAGCAGGGATTCTGTGACATTTGCACTTGTGTGGCTAAATGTTCGGTTAACAATGTTCGACAGAAGGATATATGAAGTCTTCGTCGTCTCTATGTGACTCCGTCTGTCTTGCATGGTGTTATTTATGATGATTTCTCGACAACTTGTTACGATACCGTCCACAATTGATATTTTATGAACGATTCTGTCAGTTTTCACCTTATATGAAGAACTGGGACAATGGCTACAACATCTCTGCAAAACTCGTAAAATGTAAATAACAAAATATAATTGAAGACATAATGAATCCGATATTAACAATGACACTAGATATTATCTTGTTAAATTTGTTTAATCGTTGTATTAATTGCATGTGTCAACACAATGAAAACACATTAAAGTGAAGTGAAGTGAAGTGAATTGAAGTGAAGTGAATTAAAGTGAATTAAATTAAAGTGTAGTAAATTGAAGTTAATCAAAGTGAAGTGAATTGAAGTGATTTGAAGTGAATTAGCGTGAATTGAATTGAAGTGAATTAAAGTGAAGTGAATCAAAGTGAAGTGAATTGAAGTGAATTAAAGTGATTGCATGAAGAGTATGTTGTGCTGGTGGTGGCAACACGTGTGAGCAACAGAATCACGCTTCATTATGTAATGAAGAATGCATGAGGAGCCGTGGATTCGTTAAAAATAATCAACGAGCCCCGAAGGGGCGAGTTGATTATTTTTAACGAATCCACGGCTCCGAATGCATTCTCCATCTTAATCCATGTATGACGTCACGAAACATACATATGTGATTATCTAGCATTATAGACAATACATTTCAATTATGTAACCTAAAAAAATATTATTTTGCAAATATCGGTGCCCATTCATCGGATATGGTACACGTAGCTTCGACCCTTATGAAATGGATTCTTCCACGCACGTGCATGGCGCAAATCTTCCACGCAAAGCGATTTGACTGACAGCCGAACTCCTGCATTTCATGTGTTCCAGCACGATCCCCACGCGTTTCACACTTAACCAGTCTGTTTAGAATGCAGGGATCTTACTGACAAACAATCAAATGATTACCAGCAGGCCTGGTAGTCGAATAGGTTAGGGCGCTGCGTAACAGACGAAGGGTTACATGTTCGATTCCCGGGTCAGACATTACAAAAATAATCAGATATTTTAAGATTCTAATCAGATATACTAAGACAAAATACATCATTCTTGAACAAATTACTTTGTGAGCCATTACGAAATTGTCAAAACCTGACACCCCTCCTGACTGGATTAGTCAATGACCAGTAGATTCTTAAAAATAATCCACTGTCCAATAGAGTGACGTCATCACCGTGGATTAAGTAATACGAATATCTCACTGATTTCATTCAGGTAATAAAACAAGGGACTGGGAAGTTTTATTTGCAGTCGACCTCAGGAACATGTATTGCTAAAAATAATCTGATACATGTAATTGATGAAGTAGATCTCTGAATCATCACAACTAGGACAGCATGGGGGGTACGGCGCTGAGTTTGTTGCGTCTTACACTCAGATTCGGAAAAAAAGTATTTCTTCTGAAAATATCATCAATTATTTAAATATTGAAAACGATGCTATGAAAAGTGGGAAACAGAGGCTCTTTTCAATATTCTGTTCAGTATTTCTTTTCAGAGTCTACGTTTTAGACTAGTGTCGCCATGCATCGAAACACAAAAATTCTACATTCCTATAGGGAAAGTAACTGTAAGCTGTTAGCCTATTTCACATATTAGTTACAATTTCCTTCAGCATGTTCTTAATTTATTCTAATTAAAGCAGGGTTCTATTCGAAAACTGGTTTCAAGGTTTAAAATTATCTCATAATCCTTTTCACCATCGAATTATGTTCTGTACAAAACCAGGTTTGTATTCGAGCCAATACGGTTTCTATAACAACATATCTGAATAGATGAATGAGATTGGTTTCTCAATAACTTTCTGCATAGGCGTGCATGCTAAATCCATGAATTTACAATTAATTTGAAAAATAATAAATGGAAGGAAAATATTGTGTTTTGAATTTTTTAATCGGTCGCTACCTGTATATACAGTGTAACATTTGTAGAGTCCAGCACTTAATGCTTTAATATTCTTCTCCTTCTTCTTCTCCCTCGCCTTCAACAGAGTCGACTCCAACCTCCTCGTAGTCCTTCTCCAGGGCTGCCAAGTCCTCACGGGCCTCGGAGAACTCTCCCTCCTCCATACCCTCACCCACGTACCAGTGGACGAAGGCGCGCTTGGCGTACATCAGGTCGAACTTGTGGTCAAGACGAGCCCAGGCCTCAGCGATGGCCGTGGTGTTGCTCAACATGCAGACAGCTCTCTGTACCTTGGCCAAGTCACCACCAGGGACAACAGTTGGTGGCTGGTAGTTGATGCCCACCTTGAATCCAGTGGGACACCAGTCGACGAACTGGATGGTTCTCTTGGTCTTGATGGTGGCGATGGCAGCGTTGACGTCTTTGGGCACGACATCACCACGGTACAGCATGCAACAGGCCATGTACTTGCCGTGACGGGGATCACACTTGACCATCTGGTTGGCGGGCTCGAAGCAGGCGTTGGTGATCTCAGCAACAGAGAGTTGTTCATGGTAGGCCTTCTCTGCAGAGATTACGGGGGCGTAGGTAGCCAGAGGGAAGTGGATACGTGGGTAGGGCACCAAGTTTGTCTGGAACTCAGTCAGATCCACGTTCAGGGCACCGTCGAAGCGGAGAGAGGCGGTGATGGAGCTGACGATCTGACCAATCAAACGGTTCAGGTTGGTGTAGGTCGGTCGCTCGATGTCTAGGTTACGTCTGCAGATGTCGTAGATGGCCTCGTTGTCGACCATGAAGGCACAGTCGGAGTGCTCCAGGGTGGTGTGGGTGGTCAGGATGGAGTTGTAGGGCTCCACTACAGAAGTTGCGATTTGGGGAGCGGGGTAGACAGCAAACTCCAACTTGGACTTCTTGCCGTAGTCCACAGATAGTCTCTCCATCAAGAGAGAGGTGAAGCCAGAGCCAGTTCCGCCACCGAAACTGTGGAAGATGAGGAAGCCCTGGAGTCCAGTGCACTGGTCAGCCAACTTTCTGATACGGTCAAGGACCAGGTCGACGATCTCCTTTCCCACGGTGTAGTGACCACGGGCGTAGTTGTTGGCGGCGTCCTCCTTGCCAGTGATGAGCTGCTCGGGGTGGAAGAGTTGACGATAGGTGCCGGTACGGACCTCATCAACAACTGTGGGCTCCAGATCGACGAAGATGGCCCTGGGCACGTGTTTGCCTGCCCCTGTCTCGCTGAAGAAGGTGTTGAAGGAGTCGTCCCCTCCCCCGATGGTCTTGTCCGAGGGCATCTGACCGTCAGGCTGGATGCCGTGCTCTAGACAATACAACTCCCAGCATGCATTGCCCATCTGGACTCCGGCCTGGCCAACGTGGATGGAGATACATTCCCTCTGAGGAAAAAAACACGTATGTCTAGTCAAACTGCATAAACATATGATAACAAAACTGTTTTCAACAATTTAGCAAATTTCTATGAGCATGAAATTAAATAAAATGTAATCATGATAAATATGTTCAACGTGTATTTGTTTGATGGTGGAGGTAAATAAATGAAAAATAATTTTTATTCAAATCGAGATCGAGAAATTTGAGTGGTTGTAGGTTTCAACTCATACCATGATTGCTGTTTGTTGTTGAACGTTCTCAGGTGGACTGCAAGGATCTGATGAGAAGGTTTGATATGGAGACGGGTGCCCGCTCACTTATATACCTGTACATACCTGGTTGTCAGGGACGCTGTTACAAGGCAACGGCGTCCGTGCTAATTATAAATTAGGAAACCAAAGGAAAGTTTATAATGGGTTAATGATGTAAGTCTGTCAAACGCCCAACAAGGAATTAGTTTGGTTAATCCCTAAGCCTCTGAACCATCGTTCTTTAACACATATAATTATGTGATTACCAGATAATCCTTTAGTGCATGCGTTTACGATTGAATTATATCTTATTTGATTCCCTTTTAATTCGTATGGGTATTATAGTACGTTTACACTGTTTGGATACATTTGTGGGATTTTGTTGGTATTAAAAATTGGTTTGCCGTTAGCAACCGCCGACTTGATGAAATATTACATTCTGCGCCGTTCTGTTCAAGTGGCAGAACATTTATCTGAAGTGATTTCGAAACCATGACTTGCTATGAAATTGTATCAACCTTTTATCTTCCTTTTATATTTCTTATTCAAATACATAGACAGACCTTCATCCATAATATGTTTACTATTTAAACAGTTACACACATTGGTATAGATCAAATGCAATTATTATCGCAAACTTATAAAGTTATAAAATTATATCAACATGATGTGAAGTGATTTGGCACTGCACCTCTTATTCATTATTGTTTCAATGCGATGCTTCGATATTAAGACGAGTTACGTTTTTGGAAGGTTTTGGACACATATAAAATGTTAATCAGACCATAATGGTTGTCACTGTACATTATTCCTGGAAGAGTAGTTGGATAAAGATTACTTAAAATACTGACAGCACTGTTGGCCTCATGTGAAGTGTATAGCGTCAAAATGAATACCGTATTGTATGGATAATAAATCAGGATCCCATCAAATCTTCCCACGATGAGAGATATATTTGGATTTTAATCTTAAAAGTGTATAACTACATGTATTATAACAAGGTTACACTTGGGATAACACTACCTTCAATAGTACAAATTCTTGTACATTTTCGGGTCATATTTCTTATACATGTAGTGTATTTATTGTTTTGCGACTCTCGTTGCTCATATGGCCTGGTATTTGTATATTATTTTATGTTTATATATATCTACTTGTTCACTTGCACATATGTGTAAATAGGTCTCGACAGCTTCTTTGAGCAATTCAGTTGGAAAAAGCGCTAAACGTTGCAAATACATAAAAAAAAATTAGCACGTAATCTAAAAAAAATTTTTTTATGATAAGCCATCAAAATTAGCTACTTGTGGGTATGGTTGATCTGTTGATCCGGTAGTGCTACCATGTGAATGAAGCGGAGTAAAATCATCAGCTGCTCCAAGTGGAGAAACAGCACAATTGATATTACATATATTTATTTTTTTTACGAAAATGTAGCATTTAATCTTAAATGAAATAAGACAGACGTATTAAATTGACCAGATTATATCATGTTTTCTCACAAATGTATAAATAATACTACTTGGAAAGAAATGTTAGATTTAAAAGTAACAAGCAGACAGAGTCGGCCATATCCCCCGCCATGTAGAAATTTTGAATATATTTATGCATTTTGAATTTATTATGCATTTACTTTCTTGGAAATTGTTATAACTCATAAGTGATAATTCTAACCTGAACACGTTGAAAGATTGATTGAACTCAGTTTTACGATTTCCAGTGTGTCCTAGAAATAAATGTTTTTGCCCATGCCAAGATTCATTGACCTTGATAATTTTCATATTTGATATTTTCAGATTGCAGTCAATGTTGGCAAGTAAGAAAACAGTTCTGGATTATAAACACGTAAATTTTTATTTTGTTTTATTTATCAAAACATTATCAAACTTTCAGAATGCCAACACGGGACAGGAGATTGAATATTATGACTTAATTGATCTTATTTAAGTTTAAAATATTTTGTATATTTTTTTTCGGTATATTGAATAGTTTTGAAGTTTGAGGCCGGAATATAGTTTTCCCTCTTCTTGGTTCTTAGTCCAGACTGTTTGCATTCGTTAAAAAAAAAATCTCATATTTCTATATGGCAAAAGGCTAATCTAGACTACTTGGTTGATACCTGTACAACGTTTCAGCAAAATATATTGAATAGTTTTTAAGTTTGAGGCCGGAATATAGTTTTCCCTCTTCTTGGTTCTAAGTCCAGACTGTTTGCATTCGTAAAACAAAACAAAAAAATTCAAATTTCTATATAGCAAAAGGCACATCTAGACTACTTGGTTGATACCTGTACAAAGTTTCAGCAAAATATATTGAATAGTTTTTAAGTTTGAGGCCGGAATATAGTTTTCCCTCTTCTTGGTTCTAAGTCCAGACTGTTTACATTCGTAAAACAAAACAAAAAATTTCAAATTTCTATATAGCAAAAGGCGCACCTAAACTACTTGGTTGATACCTGTACAAAGTTTCAGCAAAATATATTGAATAGTTTTTAAGTTTGAGGCCGGAATATAGTTTTCCCTCTTCTTGGTTCTAAGTCAAGACTGTTTGCATTCGTAAAAAAAAAATATTCTGAAATTTCTATATAGCAAAAGGCACATCTAGACTACTTGGTTGATACCTGTACAAAGTTTAAGCAAACTATATTGAATAGTTTTGAAGTTTGAGGCCGGAATGGAAAAGCCCGGACACACAGACAGACGGACGGACGGACGGATCTCTATATCCCCCGCCAACTTCGTTGTGGCGGGGGATAACAATATAACATCAATCTTACCAAATTGCCAAGATAAACATTTTCATAGCAGTCAATACGTTTAGTTTCGTTTTGATTATTTATTCTGTAATGGATTTCGCCTCTGCTGTATTTAAAACTCTTCAAACTGTACCTCAAATAAATTGTGTCGAGACTTGATGGTTCTTCTTCCGCAAATGTTTATGCAAGGGCTCTGTTCCACGACAGTGAACGATTATAATCGCTCATTGGCCGCTCAATTGAGCGCTCATTCTCTCCTGAACGACACGGAGCGATGCCTCGAGGTTTGCTCCCTTTGCTACAATGTACATATAGCGCTACATTGAGCAATCGCGTTCAAGAGAGGGTTAAAAGTAATCGCTCGTAGAGCGATTGCTTTTAGACGCTAATTGAACATGGCCAAGGTGAAAAACGTGTTCCTTTACATCGATTCTAAGGGTCAGTATCATTTCAGCCTTCACGTCACGTGACCAAGATAAATCTTCTTCCTGGTCGTTATCGCACGTAATGTTTTTTCTGCCGGGAGATAGAGATGTGTGGTCGTTTGTCTTATTTCATCTGCTGGAACTAGTACAGATGTAAGCATCTGTTTTATACAATATAATATTCTTAGTTTGGTACAGCCGCTGAACAAAAGCTTGTCACATTCGCAACTCTCGCGACATTTTAAAAAAAAAAATTCTCTCCAAAAAACCTTATAAATATGTTCTTTTCATAATTAGGTTATCAAATCATTTTAAATCCAAATGTAGTTAGGAAATTATTGATACTTTTCAGATATCAAGTTAGATTCTGATTGTATTGAAATTAGTCGTACAGTTACAATAGATGAATACTATGAGTATCACAAGTCCATCTCGGCGAGGGCATTCCTTTTTCACATATGAACAAACTGAAATTGTGCGCGCAGCGCGTGTTCATAAAATAATGTATGCGATTTGGTTAGTGAACAAGATATAATGTGTTGCATTATACTATCGGCCCTATGCTACCGATTGGTAGGTGACAAGCACCGTTACCAAACACTGAATGTCACATAACCTTAGTTAAACCTGGCCAATGTATCAATCAGCACCAGGGAAAGAATTATTATCTTGAAAGGTTTTTTCCCGATTGTTGCCTCCCAAATCTAAATAAAATTTTGAATGTTGAATTTTCCATGACAACAATTCACGTTGTCTATTAAATCCAATTCAAACTACAGACACAGGAAAATCAAGTGCACTGGACGTATCAGTGAATCGTGACATTGATTCATTTCTTAATCGATAGATGATCTTTTCTCACACACCTACAGTTACCACTGATTTGAACCTGTTAAAATTGTTCTGTGCTTATATTTACAAATGAGATAACCGATAAACGATAATCGATAATTCAACTACAACATGTATATGAGTACGACTCGATGACGTGATGTTTGGAGATAAGAATAATGCTATTGCACACATTTAATTGCGTAAGCTGTAAATCTGCTGTTATCTTGTCAAAGTAAATATTTGTTTTGTTTCAACAATATTTGTCTTGTCATTGAAAGGTCAACATGTCATTTTGTCTTCTCTATGAAACTAATGTTATAACGTGCACTTAAAACTTTACATTTTTTAAGTTCAAAATGCATTGCTTAGCACTCATCACAAAGTATCAGTATTTTTATATAAAAACATAACTTTAAAAACTTATGGTTTTCATGGCGTATATCCCTTTAGGACACATAGTTATTTCAAAATTGATATGTAATGGAGAACATTTTGATAAATTAATATAATAATATAAAATAAAATAGTATATACAATAATAATATTCAATGTTATTTCTTCTTTAAGTGTATGACTGGAACATATTAATCAGCAGGCGGGTGGCGCTTTCTTTTACAAAGTATGCCATACAAGGGTCCGTTTGATTTCCCTTAGAGATAGATACAGTGATGTTCCATCACTGGTAGATGCATAGCAGCAGTGTCTTCCTGGCTGATACTGTTTGACGGTCGACAACACCGAGGTTCATCTTACAAACTCGCTGTGCTACGCTGGAAGCATTTGATAGTTGCAGGACTTGGGAAGTCAGCCGCTCTTCAATGTTTTGCAATCTGGCAACCCAGGACTGTAACTTTATTACCGCTCCACATTCAGTATTATCAAGTTTGTCAAGTCACTAGGGGTATGTCTTTTTGACAAAATGTTGTGATTCAACCGTTGCAGCCAGATATACGATTCTACCCGAATTCAATAGGTGATACCTTGAAGTACATCACTTGTTGCAATTTGAGCGTTTTATTATCCAACATGTACATTGTACAAGGATCAAAAGTGTTGATATCCCCTCTGATCTTACATATCGACTTTGGAGATGTTAAAGGGATAACTGAAAATGAATTTAGCGGCTCTCCTATAAGTTTATCTTTTTCGGCGAATTATAAGAAAATGTTTGAAATCAAAATTGCGAAAATCAATAGTGAAAAGAATATATTTAGCAATGAAACTTTATTAATTGTTTTCGAAATAAACGCCAATAAGTAGTTGATATATATTTCCGTGAGTACTTCAGTCAGCATCTGGTAGAGATACCAACACATCCGTGTTGGGTGCATGTAAACCCTTCCTTATCTCATGAAGTCCGGTATGTCAATACTAGTACTTATCAACCTAAAACTTACACATCTCCTACCATTGGTCCCACTTCAACCAATCACTGAACATGTGCTATCATACTTATGACCTAGATGTGGCTGTCATGTAATTGAATGTTTATCATGGTATATCAAATAAATCTATTTATACGCTCAGCTTTCGTGATTTTACAGACAAAACCTTGATTCATATATTTATAAGATATTGTCACTGGTTAAACCACAACGCAATATGAAGATTTAAAAGTCAAACTTATTAACTTTTAAATCTGCCAGTTGGCTGGAAACCACTGATTGTAGTGATGTACTTTGTTTCAGTCCGCTAAACTGACACTGCTTATAAGAAACTGCTGGTGCCAAGTGGCGGATCAACAGAGGTTTTGAGGAGAGCCAATGGGAACACTGCCATGGCCTTCGCTTTCAAAATTTGGAACCATTTGTTATGGTCATTTGACGAGGCTCGTTACAAGTTTATCCTTATAAAGTTTCTATATTACTGGTATTTGTAACAAAGAAATATCCTCTTTAACCACTTTTACACACACAATGCCTTTTCTCCGGATTTTGTTTTTGCTTAATTCATTAGAATGAAAACACACTGTACCGAGGAACTTATATGTAAGCTTTACTAATTCGATAACATCTGTTTATCATATGATTCTCTATTTCAAACCATAAAAATGATGTTGACATTTCCATTGCACGAAGTTAAAAAGTTCACATGGGAAATCTTAACGTGTTATTTTATATGAAGTGTCTTGCTCAGAAATACAACACAGTCTAAGGCAAACGTCATGAATGGTGTGGTTTGCCCGGGATTTCAACCAAGACATTAATATAAGGAGAAACCATGATACCGAGGATATGGTAAGGTTGTGGACCCTGATAGGAAGGAAAAACCCGAGGATGCGAAGCTTAGTTTTGAAGTTAGTTTCTTCAGATCTTTACTTTCAAGCCGTCACCTTAGCGATTATATCAGGGTTTACACTCATTATAATTCCTTCTAACAGTGTTTACAACTGTCTGTGTAAACCCTCCTGGAGGAACTTACAATGTTGTAAGTCCCTCGTACCAGGTAATACGGTTTAGGAAGGTCGTTTCAAGTATCACGTTATATGGCTGGTAGGTTGAAAAACTTGTGTATAAATGCCGTTGACATGCTACGCCAAATGTCAGCTTTACTTACACATTCACTCCTTTACATATATAGCGTGAAATCTAGTTCTTAAATGGCGGCTTTAATGTTCAAGTTAAATTTTATAAATGTGCATAACGCCGTATACAAATAACTCTTTCATTCTGAAATAGTTTCACAGATTCGGGACATGAGAACTGGCAATACATTCATAATTACATAGCAACATCAACTCTTGTCATTCAAGCACAACTAATTACCTGTCACAGGAAACTTTATCTATGTTTTACAAACAATGTTAAATAA
Organism: Gibbula magus; assembly: GCA_936450465.1. Taxonomy (NCBI): domain Eukaryota; kingdom Metazoa; phylum Mollusca; class Gastropoda; order Trochida; family Trochidae; genus Gibbula; species Gibbula magus. The sequence continues at coordinate 34,479,385 of OW388296.1, forward strand.
AATCTTCATCTTGTCAGCCTTACAAAAACAAGCGGATCTAATCTCAAGCAGCATCATTGGTTACAAACAGGAAGGGGTTGTTTCAGAGATTTTGTTATGCTTAAAGTCTAATTGAACTATTTTGTTTTATCTCTCTTCAAATATTTGGCCAGTCTGTTTTAGTTTTGGTCTTAACCGACTTTTTTTTTACAACTGTTATCCTGTTGCAATCAATAAATGGATTAAAAGCTGATTGCGTCGTCTGGAAGATACCCTAGCAGTATAATAATGTGCACCGATATCAACCGATTTCACCCAACTGATATGTCACAGAGTCTCCACATACAATGTCAGGTACGTACATCCACGGGCTAACACACATCACACCTGTATGTACATGTACAATCACACGCACGCAGCCAGGGGCTCAAACTTTCACACATGCTAAATAAACACGGGCATATCTCTCTGTCTTGTATATAATACACTGACGAGCAAAAGAAACGTCACAATGTTTTCAACAACAAAAACGAAATACTGCTGACAGAGAGAGTCGATTTTGAACAAAGAAGTACTCACTATTTCATACATCAGAATATAATAAACTGACGGGCAAAAGAAAGTATACCACTCACTTGTTTTCGATTAATTCAATATTTTAAAGAACTGGGAAGCATTTGAAGAACTGAGATGCACGATACAATAACACCTTTCGGCAGTAGTTTCAATGACTTAATCGGTGACTGTTTTATTTTTTAACTAAAATATCATTATTTAAAGTAGACAGGGATAATAAATACACCAACGTGACCCCTACCATGTTCAAAATGTGTGCAGGATGAAGCACATTTATTGATTTTCACACAGAGTATGTGTTGAATGTCGATGAACAATTGTGTTTTATCAAAATTAATTTGGGGGAATTTCAAAATTTAAAAAATTGCAAACCGCGTATAGATTCATTGACTGATTTAATGTTTTTGACTAATTTCACATACTAGTCCGTTTTTAAATACGACGTCGAAAACTCGAGATATTTGACTTTGAAAATTATACATATGATAAAGACAACTGAGCCATATTCTTTCTTTTGCCTGTCAGTGTACTTTTATTTTCGTGTCTGTACACATACACTTTGGGTGTTGAAATTGCTTCTTCAAAGTGGTTTTGATCAGAATGTTCATCATTAAAGTAAAACATTTATAAAATGTAGAAATTTAACGAATTAAAGATGTAGACATAAATAACCTTCTTGGACCTCCTTTTGGTGACAGCAATAGCAAAGGACGTCATCAAAGAAGCCAAAACAGGAGTCTCCTATTTTATGTCGTTGAGGGGATTAAAAAAATGACAATCTCTTAAAGGTACATCCATTCTCTTTCTATCACCACAAACCAGATAAAACAACAAACATCATAATGGACGTTCCCTGCGACACTTGCCGAGGCGTTTATTACGATGGTGCACCGTACAATATCTCACAAATATGATTCGCGCCTCACTCCTCCTCCACCACAAATCATCAATCAGGGCGATGTTGCGGGACGCTCACTTTGTCTGGCATAACTGTTTCCATGTATCACACTTCGGTTTACCATATAGCATTCAGCATCACTGCATTCCAGATGTTACTGTAACATCTAATCCACCTACAAGGTAGGCACCAAGCACTGCATACTCCAGTTGTTACTGTAACATAACCCGCCTACGAGGTAGGCACCAAGCACTGCAATTCCAAGCTGTTACGGTAACATAAAACCCGCCTATAAGGTAGGCACCAAGCACTGCATAATCCAGCTGTTACTGTAACATATAACCCGCCTATAAGGTAGGCACCATGCACTGCATAATCCAGCTGTTACTGTAACATATAACCCGCCTACAAGGTAGGCACCATGCACTGCATATTCCAGATGCTACTGTAACATAACCCGCCTTCAAGGTAGGCACCAATCACTGCAATTCCCATACGTTACTGTAACATAACCCGCCTACAAGGTAGGCACAAATGCAATCACTATAATTCCCAGATGTTACTGAAACCTCGAATTATCTACACAAAGTTGGTACCCAGCACTGCAGCAGTGTCAAATTACTACTAAATACTCACACTTCAACATATCCCAACCATCACTCTTACACTTACTTAAACATATAACCCGCCTATAAGGTAGGCACCATGCACTGCATAATCCAGCTGTTACTGTAACATATAACCCGCCTACAAGGTAGGCACCATGCACTGCATATTCCAGATGCTACTGTAACATAACCCGCCTTCAAGGTAGGCACCAATCACTGTAATTCCCATACGCTACTGTAACATAACCCGCCTACAAGGTAGGCACAAATGCAATCACTATAATTCCCAGATGTTACTGAAACCTCGAATTATCTACACAAGGTTGGTACCCAGCACTGCAGCAGTGTCAAATTACTACTAAATACTCACACTTCAACATATCCCAACCATCACTCATAAACATGAATTCATGCCACGAACCATCACTTGATACCCATGTACCATGAACCATTACTTCATGAATTATTACGTTATAACTGAACAATCACTTCGTGAACCCAGTCTCCTTTGTTCAAGGACTTTCACTTCATAGCCCATTACTTCAAAATCATGAGCCATCACGCCACACATCATGAACCCTTCTCTACATGAACGGTGAACAAAACTTCATAACCAAAAATATTCAATTCACGAACCATGAATCACCACTTCATAACAATGAAGACTCATCTCATATCCGTGAACAACCGCTTTATGAACCAAGAACCATCATTTCATAAATCACAACTTCATCAACGAATACTTCAATAAAATTCACCATGAACCATAAGTTTATTGACAATAACCACTTCTTGATCGACCAGTAGGCATCATACACTATTTATTAGCCATAACCACCACTTCGTGAACCTCTAGCCATCACTTACACCCCAATTCATACCTTCATAGGTCGTGGATCATCACTTTAACAGCCACCACCATTACCTCTCATCCGTGAGGCATTACTTCACAACCACAAATTACATGTGGCCAAAACATACACCACAATGCACACGTCACACTATTTGCCTTCTAAAGACAACTCATTTATTTAATACAGCACACCATACATTGACATACCTCAACGAAAACTATGAAATATCGTCAACATGATACGCTAGTGTCGCAGGCGAGAATGAACTTGCCGCGCTCTGACGTCACATTTATAGACGTCTCTCACAGCGCCCTCTTCACAGGCATTACCTCCCATTTGATCTGGTTTATTCCCAAAGAGAAAGCAATTTCTCTCTAATTCGCCCAACTCAAACGATAGAAATTACATTGGTGTTGTGGGGGTCAAATATACAAAACGTTATAAACAGTGCAATTTTATCGAGAAGTACTGACTGTTGCCGAAAATTACCATTTTAATGGTTATCGGTTCATGATAGTGGCGATATAAAGGTTAAAGAAGTGATTCCTGATCGAAAACCGGAAAATGCATCGCGATATGCGCGCGTCAATCAGTCAAACGTAAGTTTGGAAACTTATTTACAACAAACAGAAAGACAAATTTACGTTAATGATATTCAATAGTTCATATAATTACTGTGCATGACAATCTGGCGTGTAATTTCGGTGTCTGTATATGTATAATGATGTGACTATATTTTCATTGAAAACTAGTAATCATGATATATTTGGCAATTTGGGATGAATATGCAAGTTGAGTGAACTTATTTGAACTGAAATTAGCACATATGGTATTTTGGCACGTATTAAAATCAAATAAAATATTATGAAACTAAATGGATGCCTCTTTAAAACTGTAAGAATATAAATTGCTGACGCTCGTTTGACCAGTTCTTTTATTAAAAGAAACCCCGCCAATCCAGATTCACCAATGTTCGTGGGCGGAATCTGCAAACACCAGTCAAATTTTATTTTATTTTTTGACACATAATAACACTTTAATACTCATCATTGACAAACGATTGCGATTTTGTGCTGCGTTTGTACATTGATTTATAATAACAAATAAATGACACGATTGAGCAATCAATTGAAACAATGTTGGCCTTAAACGTTACTTTTTTTTATCAAAACTACTTAAATCATCTGACTATGAATGTTTCACAATTCAACTCAGCTGATTAGTTGTGCTTCAAGAAGAGCAAAATGAAGCTCACGAAATTAACCATTCTCTTCCCTCTGTTACAAAAAGATGGTATTCACTATCCTCGCATAATCCCCTGGCGTGAAATGAATGCTACACTGGCAACGTCCTTATTTTTGTCCAATCAAACATCGTTTTACATATGTGACCGTTTTCTGTGCGCATGGAACAGATGAAGAAACTCCAGTCACTTCGATAGTTACTGAATGCTCAGTTTGAAACAACACCGCTGATTGCACAACTAACTTCTGATGTAACCAATCAGGATTTCTTTATTTCTAGCCGAGAAATTATTCGATATGTATAAGGAGTTTCGATAGAAAATCTAAATTGAGTAACTGCTGTGGGAAGAGAATGGAAATGTACGTAAAACTATGAATATCCTTTATAGTTTCTAAAGGATACTCATTCCGCCTACGCTAGTTTCTGGTCAAATTCTGTACAAGTTCATCTTCTCTCACCAAACCGGAAATGGGAGTTGCCATAGCTGGATACAATTTTCTTCCTTCAATCACAATTATGGCTCTAAAATTAGATTGTTGAGACTGTATTGATGTTTCTATGGGTTCCATACCATACATGAGAGAAGACATACAGTGTAGATGCTTTTGTGTTACTAATTAAATTAATTAATTTTATGGAGTGTGTAGTTACCGAAGGGAAAGTCAAAAGAATTCGGAAAAATATCATGAATATTGGGATCACAGAGCCTTTTGCAACATTTGGCTGATAGGAGTTTTAATGATTAAATTCCCTGTACCATGATATTTAATTACTCACACATTAACCTTTTTCCTTCCAGTGTTTTTAAATATATTTTTAAAAAATTATATTTTATCTTGACAGTCTTGATATTGACATAATTAACTTGATAGATCATTCCAATTTGTAACATTTGTTTACTGTATAATGACGATGTCCCAAAAATGGGTAAAATCCGTTTTATAGACGAAAACATATAGCGGTTTATTTTTTTGTAATTGTGAACAGGCGTCCACTGGAGAAACGCTATGGCCTATCAGCACAATGATCAAGGAACACCAAGTGTCTGTGAACAAACTTCACCAGATATCCGCCCTATATAAGCACCCTCCGAAGATCACAACATAACATCATGGGAATTTACCAAAGTCTTGTGAACCAACAAAAACAACTGGCACCAAATACAAGAAGCGATTGGCAATCGAATGGACAACCTGCAGTAAACCACGATCAAGGAATATTCCTACCATGTGCTTGGGAATCATCTAGAACATTTATCCCTTGTAGGAGGTAAATCTGAGGAGTAGTCCAAAACAATTCGAGGAAAAGCCACCCAACCATCCATTCACTCCCGAGAGGCCTCTACGAATTAACACGTTTCAGCATAATCACCGTCCAACCATTTCAAATCCGCCGGCCTCAACAATTGGCCTCTCCTTCTACCCTAATTCACAATGGCTTCTGCATTTCACACCAAAAATTACAATTTCAATTAATTCAATTGGTCTTTCTCATCTTACCAATGTGTATATCTTATATCCAGTCACTTCTTCAATTAAGCCTATATACCATTTTTTTAATTTAGCAATCATGTTTTGTAAACACTGTAGAATGGATTTGCAATATTATCATATGCAGTTTTAATCTCTATAATTAAGTTTCCTCAACATTTTTTTCATACGTTTAAAAAATTTATAACATTGTGAGACATATTACATTCCATCTGATGAAGGAGTAAGCATATGCCCCAAAACGTTGTGTATGTTCACATTGAATAAGTTGTTTTCGAGAAAATATTCCTGTTCGTCAGTACTTAATTTTACATTTCCTGTGTTTCGGACATTTTACACAATATGTGGATAAAATTTCGACAACATGTATCATTATGCATCATCAATGAGACTCGTATGTGCATTTCTAGTTGTGAATTGTTATGTTTGCATACATTTGAACAAATAAAAGTTCATATTTCAAATATTATCAAATTTAATGTATTTTTACGAATACTGTCCCAATGTTCCCACATTTAAACATACCAATATCTATAAAAAAAAAAAACTTTTAAAAAAACTTTAAAAAACTATGAATCGTATCAGTACAAAATTTTGGATTTTAGCTCATCAGGCCTAAAAGGCCCGATGGGCTTATGGCATGGCATGACGTCCGGCGTCCGTCCGTAAACTTTTCGCTTTTTCGACTTCTTCTCCAGAACCAATCACTTCACAGAGCTGAGATTTTATGTGCATACTCACAGGGGTCACAACCTTAAAAACCTATTTTCATCTATTTCTCCAGTTTCAAAAGATCTAGAGGGCTGAAAAGTTGTGCGCATACTCCTTGGCCAATGAGGATACTAAATTGTAGATTTGGTGACCCCATGACCCCAAATGGGGTCATAGGGGTCACAACCTTAAAAACCTGTTTTCATCTTTTTCTCAAGTTCCAAATGGTCTAGATAGCTGAAAAGTTGTGTGCAGACACCTTGGCTAATGGGGATTCTAAATTGTAGATTTTGTGATCCCATGACCTATGTTCATATTATTTTGTCTAGAAAGCTGAAAAGTTGTGTGCAGAGTCCTTTGACAATAGCAATTCTAAATTGTAGATCTAGGTCACAGAGGTCATGATCTAAGAACCTATCTTTTGCTTGTAAACAATGTATTACTTGAGATAACTTAAATATTAAATATTTAACATTAGATAGTACATAAATGAAATCCTGATGAGCTACAGAGCCCATGGCTCAATTTTCTACATCAGTATGATGCCCTATTCTGAAAATAAACGATTCTGACAATGAGATCTAGTATACGTAGTGGGATAATTGAGGTCAAAGAAAAATAATGGATGGATAAAAAAAATGTTAATAATAACTTTGGCTCTGCACTTTTTTTTATATTTTACTTCAAAACCCGAAGTCAAAATTAAATTGTACGAATGTAACACAATCGACGAATTAATTTTTTCAAGTCAAGTCTTTTATTGCAAGAAGGCCATCGGCCCATATAAATTACAAGGATACATATATACAGTAGTAGATACATAGCATATAAATATATAATAATAAACCTATTGACATATAGGGCATGATAAGACACATAGTAACTATCTATTAAGATGATTATGTCTTATTTCAAAACTTAAACATAAATATTGGCATACATTGTTCAATAACTTTATAGATGTAGAGGACATTAATTGCAATATCAACATGAAATATCGTGAAGGTACAATTAGGTAACGTTCAGCATGCATGTAACCCTGGCAACCGTTGATTGCTAGTGTTATCTCAAGTTTTCCACCCTAAAACGCAAACCAGTGACGATTTCATTGGTTTATTTTTCGCGCATGCTCGATGTATCGATCTCGAGATTTTGAGATCTAGAACATTGAAGTTACAAGGGTTCTCTAATTTATATTTTGGATTTATCTCTCATAAAAAGTTTGTATTTATGTCAAGTTGTCAAGTAATCAAAATCTTATCTGTAAGGTGACACGATATACACAATGGACGTTATGTGATAACTTTCATAACACGAATCGAAGCGTTTAGACCTCACTTCAATTCCTTTGTAACCAACAAAGGGTTACGACTTATCAAAATAACAATTTCAGCTTCGTAATGGTGATACCCTTTTTTATAGAATGTATTACATTTGTGTGACGTTTTTGGGAAAGACTACTGTTACTGTAAGATAAGAAGGCCACTAAACTGCACGTCTGCGCTTTATATTGGGTCAAAACGGTAGAATACCAGATAATACTGTAACTACAAGATTAAGAATATATCATAGAACATACAGTTTGGATTTGGATGAGGACAAATCCCTAGTAGCCTAGATATCCCGTCCTCTGTGAATATCAACAGCAAGGGAAAGGTGTAAACTGATTTTTTTTTATTTGAATAGAAGAAATTGTATGGGGTATTTTCGAATTCTTGTGTTACAATGTGTTGTTAATAAAATTTAATACGCGTTTATAACGCTACATCTGATAACCATTTGTCAAGAGTGAAATACATGTATCATTCCATTTTTATATATGCTGTATACACGTAGTGCCAGCGATACATTGTATAATTCTTAAATGTAAGCTTTATCAGGTGGAATACGGTGTATTTAGATGAGACATTGAGTGACTTATTGATAACGGAAATCTACTCAGAATGCGTATGAAATATTAGAAATAAATCAAATAAATCACTTAAAGTTTTCATTTACACAAAATACTATTTAGGGTTGCGTGTCTCAAAGACGTTTTCATGATTATTTCATTGATGCCTACTATTTGACATTTCAATTTATGCCTTCTACATGATTATTTCATTGATAACTATCACATGCCTACTGCATTGATGCCTACTGCACGGTCACTTCACTGATGCCTATTACATTATTCCTTTCTACAAGATTTATTCATTGATACCTATTACAAGATTTTGTTCATACAACATGACTACTTCGTTGATACCTTGTACATGACTATCCTATTGATGCCTACCATATTTCTACTACGTTTATGCCTACTTCATTGATACCTACTACATGACTAATCCAATTATTGATTATTTAATTTCAGTGAACATAGCATCAGTGTGAGATGTGTTCAATTAACCTCAATGCTCAATGGACGGATAGCGGATAGCGGGGATATGTGGGCCATGCCCGAATTTTACTTAAATAGTTCTTTTTTGTATAAATAGTTCGGTGCAAAAACTTAAATTTAAAACTGAGTTTTACATCTTTCGTATTCTTTCTGTAAATATTAGCAACATCATGCCAATCAAAATAAGTATATGTTTTGGAGCGGTTTTCATATAAGCTTCGGATCCCGCCAGGGGCACGGCAACTTTGTCTGCAATAGAGAACTGTTTTACACGCAGTCAGGTTTGGTGCAATGCTACACTGAATTTCAGTGTAGTACCACTCATGGTTCGCTAGTTCAAGCCGATGCTCGCAGGTTTCACCGCAATGCATAGCCACGTGGCGTTGCGGGCTTTCTCCCTGCCATAATACTAGCAGCCGCGATATAAGTGAAATACTATTGATAGCTCACCTATCAGAACTTATACCGTCTCTAAGAGGCTTGCGATAGGACATTCGGTTTCTCCTTCAACATAAGTGTTAATTAATTAGGTACAGAAATAAATGAATAGAGATAATATTCATAATCACTCACTTCTCCGGCGAGTGACCAACCTTCTGACCTGGCCTATATATCAGCAACAATTAGTTTAACGCAAATCCCATTGTCGGTATTATAACTATTCGAGATAACAAAGGATTACGCTCCCAAAAATAGGCTTAAAGACACACTTTCACAGATATTATATATATAAATACTTAAACGAGATTCCTATCGATACAGAAATAAACGATTATGACTTACATAGATAAAGTGTAGAAGGTATTGAACAAATAGAAAATTATGAATTACTGAAAACAGCACTATAGCAAATCAGGTGACATACAGTACAGACATGCGTGAAAAAGTAATTGAAATCATCAAAACAAGTTAAGTTCATTTCACGTCCTTCTTTATAAGACATTTCAATGATATTATAAAATATGATCTGGCAAGATTCACTGCAAGCTGGACACAATCTATCATTTTCCCAATACATAACATAAGGATGTTAACAACCCTGATAACAACAGGGACATACCGTTGTTGGGCGTCTTCAGCAAGATATATATTGGTCTGCTCAGATATAGACTGTAAGTCTGGAAAGAGTTAAACGATAAAGTTCCAGAGTCGCAGGCTCCGAGATGGCTATTCAGCAACAGATCTATGTTCACTCTCAATTACACCGTGTATATCGTTTTAAAAATTGTCAATGAAAGAAAAACATGAAAATAACTTCATGTAGCCTTCATAGATCAAAAGAAGACGTTTGACAATGTGAATGGAAACACGATTTTGATTTGTCTAAACCACACGTTTAAGGATGTTCGCTCCTCAAATTTATAGTATTAAACTTTTTTTCTAACTTACATTTTTTAAAGGATCAAAGTATATGATTGAAAAATCAGCATTAAAAAATAGGGGGTAGTGGTTTTTTTTTCGAGATATGACGCCTGTAAGATAGTGGGGTGAAGTACAATTTTAACATTGGAGTCTGTGGGAAAATGAGAAAAAAAAGTGTTAAAAACTTTAAAATACTACATTTCTAGATTAAACTTTTTTTCCTTTTTGATATGTTACAAAGGCATGTTCCCCTGCCGAAATCGATGAAAAAATATATATGGTAGTGTGGTTTTCTTTAAAGCTTTGACACAAAATGTACCTGAAAACCCCCCTTTTTAAGTCAAATTTAGGCCATTTATGCTGTTTAAGCACTTTTTAGAGGTTCTAAAGTCACATTTTCTTTATTTCATTTGTATTTTAAAAGTATGTAGATGATATAGAATATCATTAAGTAAATAAATATGACAAAACATCTTTACTTAATCATATTTATTTTTTTAAGTTCAACAGGAAGGAGTGAACATCCTTAAGACGGAATGCTGTCAGCGCATGCGTAAAGTGCTCTTTTACAGATATTACCGATTTATGTGAATGCCCAAATGGAGTGCACCAAGGATGCATTCTTAGCCCGTTGTTGTTCTGATTGTTCGTTGTTGAAAAGTATCCGGTAAGCATGGCGTTCAATTAAACTTCCTGAATATCTCATTAAAACGTTCGTGATTTGTATGTATTCTACTTTTATTTGCAGATGACGTCAACAGATTGTTGATCTTCAATAAATGTTTTTAGAAATCAGGAGGTTAAGTATGATGATGATGATGATGATGATAGTATATTTATAATGCTCACATATCCAATGCACAATACATGCTCAAGGCGCTACACAATTATTACCCTGAAGGAATCGTACTTTCGGTGCCGCCTATTAAACGCTCCGCGCGACCGTATAGGTCCCTACATTCCCATATCCAGGTACCCATTTGTACAGATGGGTGAAGTGTATTATTGATTTTAAATGGAGTTTCCGTAAATGATTTTCAGTTTCGGTGCACATCGCCAAAACACAACAAGAATTGCATGAAATGCTTGGCAGTCACGGATTTAACAGTTTGGCACGGCGGCGATATTCAGAAGTAATGAAAAGGGGATGTATTGGTATGCACAATGCAGAAATGTCCGTCACAGCAATTACATGCATTCATTCATTCATTCATTGGCATTCATATGCATCAATCTATCATTAGCGGACTTGCGAGCAAAGTTATTGCCACCAACCATATGTAGGGTCATCATCAGAAAAGACTACCTGAGTTAGTTTAAACATATTTTATTCACGGAAACGGATTGGGCACACGTTGTCCAACTTATAAAAGCCCTCTCCATAATATTTACATTTACATTTACATTATATATACAGTCAGAATGAAACAATATAATACAAAAGATGCAGCAAATAGAGAGAAAGACAGCAGACTAAAGCATTGTAATTAAGAGGCACACTAGTACTTAAATCACTTTGTTTCATGAATATACGCATGTACATGTTTTATTATAGTTTCATTTTCTCAAGGTGATAGATCTGCATTGCCATTAAGGGCTAAACTAATATCTAAAGGCACTCTACCAAGAGTAACAATTGTCATCTTACATAATAATCTGTGGCGCTGAACTTGAAAATGTGTACAATCAAAAATATAATGAAAAGCATTTTCGCATGGATTTCCACATGAACAGCTGGGGTAACTAACTAAGCCTATTCTAAATAAATCATAGTTTAATTGACTACACAAATGTCTTAGCATTGTGTGCAAAATATTCAGATATCTATTTCCTATTGAAAAATATTCTGGCGCTGTATCAGGTGGCTTATGAAGGTTACGTTTGAAATGCGAAATTGATGGACAGATTCTTATTTCAAGTGGAAGATTATTCCAATGTCGAATTGCCGAAGGGAAGAAGGATTCATGAGATTCCTTAATTCTTGAAAAGGGAAGCTGCAGATTTTCCGAATTTCTGAGGTTATAGCTCATATTATTATCTATTTTTTCAGGCAATAGTTCATAAAGATAATTTGGTGCAATATTATTGAAGATTTTAAACAACAAGCACAATGTTCGTTTACGTCTACGCTCTATCAACGATTCCCAACCAGTTACATAATACAATATTCTTCTGGAAACATAACTTGGAAGTCCTGTAACTATTCTTCCAGCTTCCAGTTGTTGTTTTTCTAATTGTTCTGCTTGTTCTAATGTACACCCATCCCACACTTCACATACATATTCAAAATGTGGCCTAACTACCTGAGTTGAATATAATGCCCTGGCATATGGTTTGTGTTACGTCAACCCTTCATTTCAAACATGGCTGTGAGCAATAGAAAAGTGAGGAACCGCTTGAAGTCGACCCCGCTTGAAGTCGACCGGAATGAGGACACGACGAGTAATTAAGCGTCAAGCACTTACTGATCTCCATAAAAGAGTCAGTTTGGATTGGGAATTTGGCGTCATGGAAGACGAGCCACTTCCTTTTACACGTCATAGATGACCGTTTACCTGTTTGGCGAACCAAAACTATTGCATTCCTATTTTGTTTGTATATGTGCAAAAAACATCTAAGCTTCAGTTCCGTTTAGTGGGGGTCACTTATTGTCTGGGGATTTATTTTCCATGATTGTAAGCTGAATATTGTCAAGGTGTTGGTAAAGTTCAATGGCGAGTAAATTGAAGTAATACATTCGGCATATCCTTGCCCCACCCTAGTTCCTTAATTTGACAAGCATGCTTTAGCAACTCGTCCTTTTATTTATTGATGACAACGCTCGGTCTTACCCTTTCCGTGATGTGAATGGGTCCAAAACTGTATCCCTTTGAACATGCATGGGGTATCATAATAAGTCGAATGCAAAGAATTGAACATCATCCACAGAATCTTGCTGATTTGGAGGCTGCATTGTATCGTGAGTGGAACGATCAAAATCCTTTCGTATAGTCTACAAAGTATATGTTTTGTATTTCTTGTATATGGACTCTTGGGCTCATGACAAATAAATTCCTTTGACTTAAACAGATACAGAGTGTAAAATTGTGCCTTTAACTAGAGTCGTATCAATTTATCTTTGTGATGTGTATTCTTGTAAAACATACACGCGTAATATGCAACAGAAATATAAAAATGATAAATTATACCCCAAAAAAGTATAAAACAAGTTATAAGATTCAAAATATAAAATTATGAAAGCACGAAGGGCAATATGATTTTGAGAGAGAGAGAGATAATCTTTATATGTTTATACATAAACAGACCGTAATACTTCACTTGCAATCATATATTAAATAGCGGATATTTGGCTTTTCTTGACAAATATCATGTTTTTATTATATGATTGCAGGTGAAATACCGGGATCTATCAATGAAAATAAACCGTGTTATCAGTCACTAGTGAAAATAACAATGGAACGTGTTTTCAGTCACTAGTGACAGATATAACAATGACCTGACGTCATAAAACAATGCTCCGACGTCATGACACGTTCATGACGTCACATTGTTGCTGAGGCGACAGGCTCATTCTGGAGCCGACTTAACGTAAATGCAAGTCTATTTCGGTGATTATGCAAAGATTTGGTCATATAATAAATAGAAAATTTGTCTTTTCTTGACAAATACCATGTTTATCTCATCTCGTGAGGTAGAAAAGTTATATATTTTCAGTGATAATATTTAAAGTTTCTACCTCACTCGATGACACACACATATCCATACATTACCCAGTATTACATATGGTATATAAATAGATACATTGTATATAATATTCGTACATGTCATACATTCATACGATACAAATAAGATAAATATAATGCTTTAATAAATAAAATATACTACACAAAGCTTTAAACTCCTGGGTGAAAAGGGTACTTGTGTGCTGAAATCAACTCCTCCCACAGTTTTTTACCAATCTTTCCACATACTTTGGATATACATCGGTGATACGCATGTGCTTTTTTTGGGGACCGACGTGACCATGGCCATACTTATTTATTCATTTATTTTTATTCAAGCCTTAGATATTTGACATGCTTATTTATTTTTAATAGCTCATTAAGTTACCCTTACATTTAAAATGCTTTTTTGGACGATAAGCAACCCGAGGGTTCTTGCAATTGTGCTCTTCGAGCACTCTTGTTTACAAACCCTTCCACCTCAATGCCCCAACCACTTGGACTCCGATACCTTATCTTTTACATGAAGCATTGTAGTTTAGCAAACATCCTCTATGAAACGATTTGATGTAACATGTTGGTATTGTGCTGTATCATTGGTTGTAACCCAACACGCTAACGTTATTAATCTCAATATCTGTATCAGTTTAGATCCCTATCAAACTATGCACTAAGTACAGCCGTGTACTATACATTACATACACCAACACCTCAACAGGTAGGTTTTATCTATATCACCGTTCATGTTTACTTAGTGTCAACCTCGTTGCAATTTTAAACAATTACATCTTCCTCTGTACTTACAATGCATAATGTTCATAAATTGGTGTTTATAGATTTGTGTTTAGTTTAGGGCAAAACAAATATACCACC